>JAULKM010000001.1:14482249-14495240 GCA_032355605.1 Rubia tinctorum
AAAGAGATAAACCCAATATTCTCTCCTACAATTTAGGAGTCTTCAAATCAATCCAAATTATCTTCCAACTGTATTTTGACTTGCCATAATTTCAGCAATTAATCCATCGTCCTCTTCTTCTATCTCCATATTTTTCTCCTCTTCATTTTTCAAGTACAAATAGCAACTTCCTTCATGTTTCCGGAATACTGGTCAGTATGGGCATACCGACCACAAACTGCAGCAACTTGACAATTCAACCTCTAAATCTCTAAACTGCAATATCATTTTAAATAACATAAATATCCAAAGATTTACACAATTTTTCAGCTCAATATCAACCCAAAATTCATGGTAAAATCAACCCAATCAACACTGTGGCCTCAAATATGACAAACACACCCTTCTCTCCCAAAAATCCACTTTTGCCCGCCAAAAAAGGATAGATGAGCATTAAATACACTCGTAGCACCGGCATATTTTAACTTATACCAGTGATAGCTATTTTCCCACCACAATTTTACCCGCCAAAATTACTAGTTCAGACATAGGTGCCGAAATTAGCACCTCTATATGTCATTTAGACAAAACCGGTGTTGGAAAATATCAAATTCAGACATTTTTTCTTCAAAGGCGCTTGTACCTGACACCGGTATTTAGTGAACCAGTTATGGATTTATTCATAGGCGCCGGTATAGCACCTATGTATGTCATTCAGACAAAAGTGACACTGGAAAATATCAAATTGAAACATTTTTTCTTCAAAGGCACCGGTATTTAATGAACTGGTGCTGGATTTATTCATAAGCACCGGTATTTTGGTTCATTTGCTAAATTACCAGTGCCTATGATATTCCTAGCACCGGTATTACTCTCCTAAAACTGACATATTAGTGCTTATGTACCTGTTTTCTAGTAGTGTAATAGACATTTTTGGCTAGACATCACTTATTATTAAGTTTGAGACAAGAGATTCATACATGTCATGACTGAACGTATAAAGTGTCGGGGTTTTGCATTCGTCAAAATTGCAATTCAAAGAGGTCCTTGTGATCAGAATAAGCACTTTTCTATCTGAGAATGGGTTATCTTCCAAAAAGACCCGATACTCTTTGTAAGTTGCTCCACAAATGAGTATAAATCCTTATGCAATGTCTCTCCGATCTTCCTTGAGCCTCGCGTACCTACATTAAAGGGGGGAAACAAGGTAGATTCTATTATAAATAGCATGAGAATGATCAATTCGTATTGAGGGCATGCCAATTTTTTCGAGGAACATCAGACCTCTAATTTATGAATCAAGGGAATTGTGTGTAAAAATATGATCTGCCAAATTATTCCTAAGATAAACTTTTGCCATTTTATCTGGTGGTTTATTCGCCTCTCGTTTTTCATGAACTAAACAACTGCCTATGAACTCGTTTATAATGTTATCTAATTGAAATAAAGTTCATGGTTATTCAAATGGATCTAATGAACTGGTTTTTTCATTCAAACAGTCTGTGGCTAAAACTTCACTAAAACGTTTCCCATATTTTATACCCATTAGAATAGCATTAAGTTCAGTATGAAGGTTAGATGAAGCCCGCATAACCATTCCTCTTGCTCCTAAAGGCCTTGCTCAGAGTTGAATCAAATGTAATAACATAACAAACAATGGTGTGGGAGCATATCCTAAAAAAATTCTTGATAATTACAACTAAATTATAATGATTCACATCTTATTTATAAAATATTTAATTGCCCAACTAAGTGGATGATAATTTAATGAGCGCTCTCTGTCCAAGTCTGCTGGATAAATAAGCTTCAATAATAGAACACTTGATTTTTGTCTTCGAAAAAACTTGGCTTTACAATGGGGTTGACTCATTATCACATTGTCTTCATCTGCTTCTATTTGATACCCAGTTTTTTCCATCACTTCTTCCAGGCTACCGCACTGTTTTTATGGAATCATCACCATAACCTGTGGTCACTAGCTCTCGGATTTCATCTCCCTTTTCGGTCAGGCAACAATCTTTAGGCTCATGAATACCTTGCTCGAGATGTCGCAGATTGTTCAGACACTCGTAGATTTCCAAACCAACGAAACAGATGGATTTATGGCTTAGAAAATTTATGAGAATCTTGGGATTTGGTTTGCTATTATTGAGTTCGATGTACAATAATAGATTTTCGGTGTACATCATTAACAGTCGATCAATACTGTCTGTACTGTACTGGAGTGAGACGCCTACTACAGGCAAGCTCTCTTGAACCCTAGATTTCAGCTCTGATATGCATTTTCCTACAATATTCATGTCTTCTGAGTCCGCTATTACTACCTGCAGGTGATTCTTATATGCATTAATTTTGACATCGTAACAACCTAGTTTCCATCGAAATTGCATCGGAATATCCATTGATTATTTACGAACCTGAAGCCTAGGTTTAATAAATAGTATGGCTTTTCAGTGCATACCAATATTTATATAAGTGATTTACAAAGTCCTTATCATATCAGGAAACCTACTTATAAAGTTCGAATCTTATTAGGATAGCTATTCTTGCTATTTTTAATTAAAACTCTGACCCGGATTACCCGACTACGCCTGTGTTAGTCGCCAGTTATAGTATATTTGTAAAATATTCTAGCCAATATTTTGGTGATTCTATCATATATTTCGGGGTTAGAGTTCTAGTATAACTCAAAATCTTTATGCCTTGTACTCTATAACTTTCTGGTTATTGTTTGAAATCAATCATTAGGAAATCTATTCCTTCATGGTATCAAAGCATCTTTTTTCTTTCTTTTTTTCTCTTTTCTGAGCCAGTTTTTCCTTACCTCATTTATTTCTCAATTTCTCGGTCACTTTCCCGCAAAAAGAATATCTCTGGCGGCTCTAATTCCATTACCCACAAGCTTCAACACATCCCGTAGTCATCTCCTCCATCCATTCTTTGGCTTCATCTCTCCGGTGTCCACACCAGTTTATCTTCTCCATCTCGGTTGTCGGCATTCTCAATATTCTTCCTTACGGTTGTTCCCCTTTGCCGGTGTCCTTTCTCTCTTGTCCGTGCTTTGAAGGAAGTTCCTTCTAGTTCCCTGTGTGACCATTATCTCTCCATTTTGTGGGTTCAGCCGCACTCAGTTCTTGTTCCTCCATCGGTGCTGTTTTTCAGTGCGTGAGACTCATGCGCGAGCGCTTTGGAGAATATTCACTCAACGCATGAAATTACATAAAAGTATTGAGTGGCATTATTTTCAGCGCATGTTGGCAATTACTCTCGTGCATTATGCATAGTTACTGCCCCAGTGTGTAATTCTCTTAGGGCGGGCCTAGGGCTCATCTCCCTACAGCCATTTAGTAAGCTTTTGGCATTCTATTGTGACTTTTTACCCCCAATTTATTGTCATTATGTCCTTCTCTGGCATACGTTCTTCAAGTAGTCGCTCCTTTGATCATTGGATTGTTGACTTCGGCGTAACTGCTCACATGCCCTCTAGTTCTCGTCATTTTGAGAAGGTACTTCCTTATCCTGATTCTCCTTTTGTGTTTGTGGGCAATGGTGGATTATTGTCAGTTTTTCATAATGGTTAGTGTACTCTTTCTGGTCTGGCCCTTCATGATGTTTTTGTGATTCCTCAAAACACCATAACTTTATTTTCTATTCGCAAACTTAATCATGATTTACATGTTATTCTTATTTTTATACCAATTTGTTTTTTATTAAGCACAAGCATAAAATAAGGATAGTGGGTAGAGACCATCATCGTTTGGGCCTTTATTTCCCAAGGACTGGCGATTCCACCTTTTTAGGTGAATTACGTTATGGAAAGTTTTGAGCTTCTTTTGAGCAGTGGCATTCTCACCCCGGGCATGTGTCTCACGCCACTCTTCAATATCGTTCTGATGGTAGTATTGATCACTACAAGGGTTTCCTTATAACCCAAGGTTTCTCTCAAATTCCAGGGTTCGACTTTGATCACACTTTCAGTCTGCTGGTTAAAGCTTCCACGGTTTGCAAGCTTCTTAACATGTCGTTGTCCTTTTCACCAACAGGACATTAAAAAATGCTTTTGTCAATGGTATTGTTGACACTTCAATTTATATAGCCCAACCGGTTGGTTACAAAGACTCTACTTAGCCAGATCATGTTTGGTGGATGCGGAAGGCTATCTACAGGCTCAACAAACCCCCCCGGGCTTGGTTTTAGAGATTTCGAACTTATCTTCATTAGCTGGGTTTCGTCTATAGTTAAGCTAATCCATCCTTGTTTTTTTTCTCATAAAGACACCCTATTGTATCTTCTGGTCTATGTTGACGATATCATCTCACTGTGAATGATCTCTTTTCCATTCGTAAGTTCATTGATCGCACTAATGTTGGGTTCCCCATTAAGGATATTGGTTCCCAGTACTATTTTCTTAGCTTAAAAGTCGAGTCTACTTCATCAAGGTTGTTCTTGGGCCATTGTGACTCATGTTGGGATGACTGATGCTTCCCTTGTTTCCAAACCATTCCTTCTGCAGTCATATATTCACAGTGTCACTAATAGGAGGTTTTCCAATACCACACTTTATTGCTCCTTGGTTGCCGCTCTCCGGTATCTCACTTTACTCTCCTATATCTTGCCTTTGCAGTTAAATCTGTCAGCTAGTACCTTCATGACCCTTTTGACGATCATTTTTGCAGTTTTCACCCATATTTTTCGCTATATTCGTGGTATCATCCACTATGGTCTATAATTCAGTTCAACTCATTCCTCTGAGGTCTTGGGTTACTCTGACAATGATTGGATACGCTGTCTCGAGAATTGTCACTCATCGTATGGCTATGTTAGGTTTGTTAGGGGCAATCTGGTATCCTGGAATGCAAAGAAGTGGCCTATTGTCTCCTACTCTAGTTCAGAGTTCGATATCGAGCATTGTCTAACACTAAGGTAGAGGTTGTCTGGCGACCGTACCTTCTTTTGGATCTTCATTTCCTCTTTCTGGAGCCCCTTTCTGTCTTTGTGATAACAACAGTGCCATTTTTCTGCCGCAAAATCATGTTGCTCACAAGCGGGTTAAGCATATTGACATCGACTATCATTTTGTTCGTGAGCTCATGGCTTCTGGCAAGCTTCGCCTTCGTCGTGTCTCTACTTTGCTCCAGTTGGCTGACATTTTCACCAATGGGTTTCTCCGTCCCTATTTGAGCTCTTCAGGTCCAAGTTTTGTGTCTCGGAACATCCGATGCTTTGCTTGAGGGGGGTATTAGGATATATGATTTGTAGAATATTCTAGCAGGTATTTTGATGATTCTAGTAGATATATCGGGGTTAGAGTTCTAGTATAACTCAACCTCTTTATGCCTTGTACTCTATATAATTCTGCTTATTATGAAATCTATCATCAGGGAAATCGGCTCCAAGTTTTGTGTTACACTTCATGTGTCCCTTCTAATCTTACCATCTAACCCCGATTAACATGATTTTAAATTTTATTTTATTCCTTAAATTACTTTTTACCTAAAAAATTACTTTCCCTGTTTCTAAAATTACCTTTTCTTCTTCGTTTCTAGTTCGGCACCAGGCGCTAAACCCTCTGCGGATCATTCGACCTTCTCCATTCTCTCCATCCATAATCACCGTCTATTATACATGAACGGTTAATCACATATTATCTCGTCACTGTCGAGAATTATGGTGAAGATCGAATTCCAATACCTGAAGAGACAAGATCGATGGAGGAAGAACATCATAATATAGAAGGTACTTTTTATTCTCTTGTTTCATGAGACTTATATTCTTATTTTACTTGACTACATACTCCTTGTCTTTAATTTCCTTCGTATCAATGAAATTTGAGTTTGCACGTAAACCAACTCCCGTCAATACACATCACTGATGAGTTTTCACGGTTTCATCCTTTGCACCATTAATGATTCGTAAACCTTGATTTAGCACTCTATTTTTTAAAGCTTCGTTCATATTGTAGCTGGATTTTAATTTAGCTGAATTGAAGTTTGTTGTATTGTAGCTTTGTTAATATTTAGCACTCATTCCAATATGGTTTTTTTAAATCTTTATGTTTTGTTTGAAGGTATAAATGATGACTCTTTACTTCACGGGACGGAAGCTCGCCGGAAGTTAGAATTTGACAATCTTGACTTAGTAAAGACAATCCAAGATGAAGAGCCATTGGATATGGTTGGGAAAATTGGGAAAATGAAGATGGTGAAGGTGAAGCTGTGATTTAAACAGACAATGATCCAAAAATTGGTATGGATTTTGATAGTGAGTCAAAACCTTATTAATTCTACCAAAATTATGCCAAATTTATGGGATTCGATACTAGAATGGGTGGTGCACATAAAGATAAGAAAAGTGGCGGGATAAAATTTTTGTTGCTCACGAGAAGGGAATACACCTAAAGACAAACCCAATGCGCTCGTGAAGTCTCATCGGGCATAAAAAAGATGTGATTGAAAAGCTCGAATGAAAATAAGTTGTACGGAAACCCATAGGTTAACAAATTCAAGTAAGAAACATATGTTCAGAAGCTACCAAAATATTAGTGTTGCTCAAGAAGTTGAAATAGATACAGGGAAAAGTTGTGGGATAGCACCAAAGAAAATGTTGGACATCGTAGCGAAACAAGTTGGTGGCCGAGAAAATTTAGCATTTATTCTGGATGATCTAAAAAATTACTTGCGATCAAAAATATCAATAGCAACGAAGCAAGGAGACACTGGAGGTGTTTTAGATTTTTTTACAAAAAATGCAAGTTGAAGATCCCAATTTCTTTTATGCCATTCAGGTTGATGAGCATGACTTAATTATAAATATTTTTTGGGGCGATGGGAAATGAGATACGATTTTGCTCGATTTAGTGATGTGGGTTCTTTTGATAAAACCTATAGAAAGCATAAAGATGGTAGACCTATTGCCAATCATCATAAACAAGCTGTAGTTTTGGAGCTTCTTTGTTATATAATGAAACAACGAAAAATTTTGAGTGGTTGTTTGATATATTTTCAAGAGTTGTGATGGGAAAAATGCCTAGGGCTGTGCTCACAGATTAAAATGGAAGAGTGGCTTCATCATTAGCTTCTTAGTGGTCGCATACATATCATCGTTTATGCATATGACATATTTATCATAATGCAGCTACTCACCTATACAACATATTTTCTAAATCAAGGATTTTTTTTACTGATTTTAGCAGGTGTATATATACTTTGAGGAAGAAGATGATTTTCTTTACGGGGGGGGGGGGGGTCAGATGTTGCAAATATGCGATTTGAAAAGCAACAAATGGCTGCAAAGAATTTTTGGTATAAAGGAAAAATGGGAGTTGATTTATAGGCGACAAAGATTTTGTGCTGATATGACTACTACACAAAGGAGCGGGACAATGTATGTAAACTATAAGAATGACTTATCTAAATTTTTGAGCACTTTCAGAGACTGTTATATGATCTTCGTAATAAGGAGTCTGATGCTGATTTTAGATAGAGTCAAAGTATTCCAGCCATGACATTTCCGGTGGTGATTTTGAAACATGCTGCAAGTCATCCAACTACTTGTATCACCACCACAAAAATGCACTTCTGCGTTAGTGTTAGCAAAAAAGATGAAGCTCTCCGCTGAAGGTAAGTTATCAGACTTAGAAATGATGGTAACATGGTTATGATGAAAATCTAATAAAACATACATTACCATTAGTAAAGTTTGGAACGATAAAAAATCCTAATCGACCAGTCATTCATTACGATGAATTGAAAAGAAAACCCACCTTCCCAGAAAATAATATTAGAATAATATTATTATAAAATTTTAGATTTAATTTTCTACTGCCCTCAGTTTGGAATCAATGTAGATATAATTTTCAAATATTTTTCGACTTATTTTAGCAGGTGTATATATACTATGAAGAAGAAGGTTATTTTCTTTACGAATGAGGTCAAATGTTGGAAAGATACGGTTTGAAAAGAAACAAATGGTTGCAAAGGATGTTTGGCATAAAGGAAAAATGAGAGTTGGTTTATGGGCGACAAACATTTCGTGCTGATATGACCAGTACACAAAGGAGCGAGATTATGAATAGTGTATTGAAGAGGTACGTAATCTGTAAGAATGACTTATCTGAATTTTTTGAGCACTTTCAAAGATTGTTATGTGATCATCGTAATGAGGAGTCTGATGTTGATTTTAGATGTAGTCAAAGTACTCCAGCCATGACATTTTCGGTGGCAATTTTGAAACATAATGCAAGTTGTCCTACTACTAGTATCCCCATGGAAAAATGGCACTTCTGCGTTAGTGTTAGTAAATAAGATGAAGCTCACTGCTGAAAGTAAGTTATTAGACTTAGAAATGATGGTAACAGGGTTCTGATGAGAACCTAATAAAACATACATTGTCATTAGTAAAGTTTGGAACGACAAAAAATCCTAATCGATTAGTCATTCATATGTATTACAAATTATGATGAATTGAAAAGAAAATCCACATTCCCAGAAAATAATATTAGAATAATATTATTATAAAGTCTTAGATATAATTTTCTACTACACTCAGTTTGGAATCAATGTAGGTATTTAAACATGATGGGACATATATGAACCATCCAGTCCAAGTCAGTCAAGACTAAGCAGCAAAGTGGTGGTTTCTCTGGGACAGACCGGCTTGCTATACCTTCCAATCACGCGTCTTTGCCCCATGGTCACTAATCCCGAGAATAGTGGGAAAACACTACTTGCCAAAAAGCCCACTGTCAGGCCACGACTTAAGAGAGGGAAACGAAACACGGGGTCTTGATCACACAATCTCGGCTCCACAACTATAAATAGAAAACACCAAACAACGTGAGATTTTTAGAGAAGAAAAGTCATATATAAGAACAACATTAAATTGAATGTCAGATCTTCCTTCTCAGGGTCCACCATGGAACTTTCTCAGATGCTCGAGCATGATAGACTCGTCGTAGCCAATTCCAGAAACTATCACTATTTGGACGGAATTCCTCGCATCACATATAACTCATATATAAAATTAGATTCGGCATGTAACAATATGGGAATAAAATGAATTTTTAGAAGGTGAGAAAATTATAATAATATTACATTTATGGTTAGGGTCTACATATGTCTCTGGGTCGAGTCTAGGCTTGGACTAAGTTATAATATTTTAGACTCGGGTCCAGGCCCATTTTTCATGCATAGAGCCAAAGTTGATCCGAGTTTGATGGGTCTAAGAAGGTTGGACCCTTACCCAACCCAACGAATCCCAACCTTGTGGGTTTGGGCTAGGTTCTAAACTCATACGCATCCTTATTTGCATGAGTGATATAGTAAATCTAGATTTCTTCAATATATTTTATAATTCCTCCGTCTCGGAAAAAAATTATAGTTGACTTTTTGTAGTCAAATTGAGATAATTTCAACCATTAAATTCTATTGACATATATGGAAAATTATTATCTTGTAAGATATTGTTTGATTCATCATAACGTATATTTAACAATTGATTCAGCTAATTCTAAAAAGTCACCTATATCATTATCATTTTTGTTGAGACGTCAGGAGTAGTTACCTTTTTAATCCTTGTATATCACTATAAATAACGTTTGACAGTTTATTCAGTTGACTCTGAAAAGCCATCTATGTCATTTTTGTTGAGATCGTTGTAGGGAATAGTTAACATTATCATCCTCGTATATTACTATAATAAGTAATTTACAATTGATTCAGTTTACTCTGAAAAGCCACCTATATCATTTTTGTTGAGACATGAGGACTAGTTACCATTCTAATCCTTGTATATCACTATAATTAATGTTTAACAATTGATTCAGTTGACTCCGAATAGCCATCTATATCATTTTTGTTGATAGGTACTTAACATTGTAATCCTTGTATATCACTATAATTAATATTTAACAATTAATTCAGTTGACTCTGAATAGTCATCTATATCATTTTTGTTGAGAGGTACTTACCATTCTAATCCTGGTATATAACGATGGTAAGTATTTTACCATTGATTAAGTTGACTTTGAAAAGTCATCTATATCATTTTTGTTGAGACAGAATGAGTACTTACCATTCTAATCCATGTATATCACGGTAATTAATATATTACAATTGAAATGCTATCTATATCATTTTTGTTGAGATGTAATGAGTAGATACCATTCTAATCCTTGCATATCACTATGATTACTTTTTCACAAAAAAAGGAAATATATATATAGAGAATCCATCATTCACATTTATAATCTTCAGATAAGTCAAACAAAATTATATCCATTCCAAATACGATCACGATAATCCAAACACAATTAAAAGTAATTTATCACCACTTGATCCATGCATGCTTCAAACAAAATAAATAGCTGGGGGCACAACTTTGATTTTTCAGTTTCTTTTCTTCACACCTCATTCTTGGCAACTAAAAGAAAAGTTATCAAGATAGTATGGCACCCTCAATTACGTCCCTCCATGTTTTGATCATGGTACTCTTGGTTAGTTTGAAGGGCACCATGCCCCAGAAACTCAATATAGGCGTGTGTTATGGTCTGCTGGGGGACAATCTCCCTACACCTGCGAATGTAGTCACCCTGTTCAACCAAAAAAACTGGGCGAAAGTCAGGATTTTCGACCCCAATCCTGATGTTCTATCAGCCTTCAGGAACAGCGGGATTCAGATCACTGTCGGCACAAAAAACGCCGATATACCGAGCATAGCTTCCGGCGTTGACGGAGCGACGGCATGGTTCAATGCAAACATAGGACCTTATCTCGAAGGCAACATCATTTCCTACATCACTGTCGGAAATGAGGTGGCCCCGGGGGAGTTCGCGAACTCCGTTGCAGCAGCCATCAGAAACCTTAACGACGTCCTCCGCAACATTGGATTGACCGGCACCAAAGTGACCACGGTGGTGAGCTCCACGGCCCTTGCCAACAGTTACCCGCCGTCGGCGACGGTTTTCACCGCCGACGCTACGCCCGCCATGGAGGGTATTCTCCAGGTTTTATCCGACACCGGTGTACCTCTTATGGTGAACGTATACCCTTACATCGCCTATGCATCGGATCCCGTGAACGTCCGGCTCGACTATGCACAGTTCACCGCCACGGAGCCGGTGGTCAACGACGGGGATTTCGGCTATTTGAACCTGTTCGACGCCATCGTTGATGGCTTCTACTGGGCAATGGAGAAAATGGGGCATGGGAATGTGAATTTGGCTGTGTCGGAGACCGGGTGGCCGTCCGATGGGAATGGCGAGTTCACGACTACGCAGCTGGCGATGACTTACAATAACAAGTTTAAGGATCATATCCTAGGAAACCAAGGTACCCCTAAGAGGCCTGGATATACTCCTGAAGGCTTCGTTTTTGCGCTGTTTAATGAGGACCTGAAGGCTGCAGGAGCTGAGCAAAATTTTGGACTGTTTAATGCTGACATGTCCCCTAAATATGATTTTTGATTCTCGTTTCCCCTTTTTATGGGTTCATCGAGAAATACTAGATGTGAAACCTAACTGTAGTTTAAATGTTTGCTTCGCTTGAAATTGAACACAGTTAAGTGTGCCTATTTTTATGCTAAATAATACTACTTCTGATTCCTTGGGTGTGCATTTTTATTTTATTTTTGATTTGACACACTTTTTGGCAAGATTCTTTTAATTTTATCTACTCATTTTACTTTTACTTTCTAAATTCAATTTTATCCAATCGATCATTTCACTCACATAAATCCGAAAAGCTAAATATATGATGTCACATCCAATAAAATGAACTATCTGAATTCATAGTTTCGAACTTCAAATTAGTAATAGTACATAATTATTTAGTTAGATAAAAACCGAGGGACTTTATCAACACCCCAAATTAACCATTTGAAAATGAAAGGTTTCGTCCAGGAGCGTAACGGGGGGAGGGGGGCGAGGGGGTGCGCCAGCCTCCCCTATGATCCGTAGAACAAGGAGGATGTAAATGTATTGGTGAGGAAGAGAGTCGATCCGCCCCCCTTCAAAAATTTGCAGAAGCTGGAGTTCTGCTTTTGTTTGGGAAGAAGACGAAGATGCTTTGTTTTCTTTTCCCTTTTCTTTCTTAATTTTAAATCTTATTGGAACGGTGGTGTTTTGTTCAGGTATTAAGTTTATAAATGTTTTGTTGTTCTCCACATTACGATTTGCCTTGTAGCATATATGAGTAGTGGTTGTAGATTTCAAGTGGTGTTGTACAATTTGTATACAGTATTGTAGGACCATTAATTAGTCAATTTGTTTTCTTTATTCTTTTGATTATATTTTTTTCCAATTTCCTAATTTGTAATTTGTTACTGTACTAGTTCATTCACTACTCCGTATGTAACCATTTACTGTGCAATTTAAATCATTTCAATTTTTTGGTACTTCTTTTTTCAGTAATTAAATATTTTAGTAAATATGGCATAATATTATTAGGAATTGCATTTATTAAAAAGTAAATGTGAATATCAAGATATTTTTTACTCCCTATGTCTCATTTCAAACAGCAAACTTTCATTTTCAACAGTTGACTCAAAAAATGTTTGATCCTTATTATCTATTTTTAAGGAAAATTTTAACTTGTGAAAATTTGATATTTTGAAAATATATGTTATAACAAATCTAACAATGTATCACCCAATGATATTTATACTTATACACTAATTCAATTTTACGGTTAAATTTGAGTGGTTTTGAATAGATTAATAGTTGAATTGAAGTTTGAAATGAGACAAATGAAGTATTATAACTTAAAATATAGCCTGAGTTAATTCTCATCAACCACTATATCTTTAATTTTGTGTAACAATGATTTGAGATTTTACAATGAATATCTCATAACAAATCTAATAAGATGTTATATGACATTATTCTAGTGTATTTATATTAATGATATTTATAATTTTTTATAAAAAAATATGAACTCTGCAAAAATAAAAGTGAACTATATAAGTGCACACATGTATAAATTGTACTTATTTCTATCATGATAAATTTAAAATTCTA
>JAULKM010000001.1:14517296-14551135 GCA_032355605.1 Rubia tinctorum
CACACACACACACACACCAAAAACTACTTTTATTCATTGTTTGATTGTTCATTTGGTTGCAGGTTCATGCAATTGAGAGAACTCCATCAATGAGCGAGTTGAATGAGATACTTCTTGGCCAAGTACTACTGCTTCTTAGTTCTTATCATTGATCTTTTAGTAAATAAATAAACACGTGAAATAAGGAAGGGTTCATTCTCTCTTTTGCTTTTTATATTTATGCAGTTTTATCAGGTCAGGTGTACAATTAAGTTATGCATGAGGAACGATAGTACTCTCAACTTAATTGCCTCTTTCTCCGTAGCCCTCTACGGATTTACATGTTACATTACGTGCCCATAGTGATGTTGACATGCTTCTTTTACAAATTTAAGGTTTAAATCTTTGCCTGAGGATCTGTTATTGAAATGGTTGATGTTTTGCAGGAACACCTTAAGCAGAGTGACTTGTCCTTTGTATTCCGATTGCAGGTATAAAAAGAATTTCTTATTTGCTCTCTTCTCCTGCAATTTTCTGTTTTTGAGCTATGCTTTTATATTCGGTCATTGTTAGTTAGTTTCAGGTTTAGTTTTTGTTTAGTTTTCTGAATATGTCTGGTCTGTTGAGTTGATTTGTGTTTCTATTTCTGCTTAGATGATAAGCTTGCATACCTCTTATCCTTTGTTTTGATACAGCTGATCTTCAGCAGATAGTAGAAGGGTGCTTGTTTTGTCAGTTTCTGTTTGTGATATGTCTTCTTGCTCATAAGTTTTTTGTGGTAAAATATGTGCATGATGTCCCATTGATAGCTAACAAGATGACTTCATTAGAATGTTAATTGGTCACTATAAGTTGATAAATAGATTATTTCTTGCGAGTTATGTTTTTATAGCCAAAAATGGTGATGCTAAACACTATACGAAGTTGCTTCTGACTAGGAACTTTTAGTTTGTCAATCTAGTCTTCAGGACATGCCTTTTTGTCTGAATTGAGTTTTAAGTTGCTTTGCGGAATTCTTTTGTCTTAAAGGATTGCAAACTTTTTATTTGGATTCTTATTTAGGTGGCTGATGACTCGACGCTCTACGGTTGTTGCGTTTTAGTTGATGAAATAGTACAGAAGCCTTCTGGATTGATTTCTATGATTTCAGATGGACAACCTGGCAGTATGGGTTTGAGCCGCCATATTTTAACAACCCGACGTTGTTATTGCATCCTTTCCAGGCTTCCATTTTATGAATTACATTTTGGTGTGCTGAACAGGTACTTTGAACTTAAATATGGACATCATTTATTTCTGTTAGTGATTTATCTGAATTGTAGTTGCAGGTTGGGTATTTTAAAATGTTAGTTTTGCAACTCTTGGACTTTTGGTTCTTATTTATTTTTGAAGTTGTTATTATTGGTGTCTGAAAAAAAAACAGATTCAAACTCCACTATAAATGGAATGCAAATTGGATTTATATTACATAACAGTGGCCATATTAGCCAGCCTTACCTCTACTTTTACTGTAACAAAAGTTTTGTAAGTAGTGACATATCTGAATTTCACTGAAATTATACTAGATGGCCCACCTATAATGTCTTTGTGTATTTTCTCATGACCATATGATCTTTCTATGCTGCTTTGTATATTTACTCTATAATTTTGAATCAGAGTGTATGTGCTATAAAATTTTCTGATTTGGTTATTTGATTATACAGTATACTTCTACTAGAAAATAGTCACCTTCAAAATTCTGATGCATTACTTTTATGCTTAGTCATTTATGGTTTTTCCATTTATTTGTTTCTCTCTTACTTTTATTTTAAACTAATATTTTTATACATCAAATACATCTATCACAATTTTCAATTCACCTTTTTACATTCCCCAATAATTATAATAATTTTAAAACAGTTTTAAAAAATGTCAAAAGGACAAACAAGAAAACTAGAAAGGACACAGCCTCATATTTCTTCATTTAAAGAAAATTGGGCACAATATGTAGATTTGTTTATGTTATTGTTGGAGTCATGTTTTGATTTTTCCTCTTCTTGGTCTTAGCATTTTCACTGAAGAGAGGTTGGAACGGTTAACAAAAAATATTGGTGATCTGGACCTTGAATTGCATGGGGGCTGTGATAAAGAAACCTCAGAAGAAAAATCTGTAAGTATCTCATTGGAAGATGGGGCCCCATGGATGCTGAATGGCGCTGTAGAAACTTCTCCATCAAAGTTAAGTGATTCTGTACCTGGAAGAGCCTCAGATGATGATACTCACTTGGATTCCCAGCTTTTAGATAGGGATGTTTCCACATCAAAGAAAAATGACAATGTTACTGATGAGGTCTCGGTTGATTCTGATCCAAGAAAGCATCATGCTGAAACAGAAACTGTAGTTGAGACACACAGCTCTGAAAAGTGTGATGCATCCGTTGATGATTTAGTGAAATCCCCCGCTGAAAAGCACTTACCTGATGCTGTTTTGCCTCTTCTGCGTTATCAGCAGTATGAAAGTTCAGAATCCTCTGCAAGGTATGTTTTCCTGCTCTTGGCATGTCCACAGATGTAATGTTGATGCAATCTTCACTGTATATGTTTCCTCATATCTTGTCAGAGAGATAAAAGTAGACTTTCACTGTTAACCATAGAAGGCCCTTGATTGGTTGTTGGATAGCTCACAATAATTCTCTCTTAGTCGAACCTTTAGGATATGAAAGTAAATGTTCAGATGGCATAGTTTCGCACTGGCGGCAGCCTCTAAGGTGTTGTAATATCCAGACGGAGACGCTACCTTGTCTTAATACACTATACTAGCTCTATCAAATTCCTCTAGTTAGGCTTATTTATAATCGTGTAAAGCAAATTCAATGCTCATAAGTGAGTTTGGTCTGATAGGGTTGCAGTGCAAACTGTAGGTATTTTTTCTAAGTTGATGTTGGAATTTCGTTTTAGTCACGGAGACAGATTCTAGACTCTGAGGGAAGGCCAGACCTGATTTTTGTGAACTACTCATATGCTTCAACGTGAATTATTAACTCGCCAGCCCATTATGCCTAAACATTGCAGCCTTAAATTAATTTGGATTTTGTTTCCTTTTCCTGATTGTTCATTTTATTTATAATGGGGTATGAATGGGATTT
Organism: Rubia tinctorum; assembly: GCA_032355605.1. Taxonomy (NCBI): domain Eukaryota; kingdom Viridiplantae; phylum Streptophyta; class Magnoliopsida; order Gentianales; family Rubiaceae; genus Rubia; species Rubia tinctorum. The sequence continues at coordinate 14,520,401 of JAULKM010000001.1, forward strand.
CTTTGTTGCAGCTTCCAAGGGTCACCTGCTGACGTTAGACACTTTAGAAGTGACCTCGATGAAACAGAAATCGAAGAGCCATCCTTCTCTGGTCAAGGCGATTCCAGTGATCACAATGATATTCTTGAGTGGGCTAAGGTTTGAACTCTGTTTAACTATGTAGCTCATGTTTATTTCATGCTATATTTGAGAGATTTTTGGGAGATTAGAGATTACTTTTCGTGAACATTAATTTATCCCGTTTCTCTAGGCCAACAATCATGGATCATTGCAAATAATATGTGAATATTACCGCCTAAGGTGCCCTCCCCATGGTTCAACTATTATATTCCACCCACTGGATCACCTTCATCCCTTGGAATATCATAGAATTGATGAAACTGTTTTACATGTTGGTGGTTCTACAATTGATTTGAAGTCGTGCAGTACTAGTTTGGAATTGGCAGAGGTACCTTTTCATCTCTGTTGATTTATTTTCTGTTATTTTAAGGTCTGTCCATTTATTGTTGCTTCTTTGGAAGGTGTGGATTTGCGAGGTGGGACTGTAAAAATTTCCTTTTAGTAGAATTATGGTACAGTTGCCCAAATAGACAGTTTAGTGCATGTTCTTGCTTTAGACGTGCTTTGGATAAGGTTGATCTGAATTCAGTGTGGTTAACTTTTTACAGGCTCATTATGCACTAATGGCAGAAGAGGAAGCAAACGCTTTGTCTGTATGGGCTGTTGCTTGCTTGTGTGGCTCTCTTCGACTTGAGCATGTACGCATCTGATCACTTTTAAGTTGTAAATAAATGATTTTGTGAACCCTGTTCTATTGACCTTCAACTAGGGAAAGGACTCTTCTGCAACTTGGAAAAGGCTGTATTTTTTGTACTGTTCTTTTGCTTTATTTCACGTCAAAGTTTCAGAGAAGACTGGTACAAAGATATGGGTAAATATCGGGCATGATCTTGCCTCAGAAATTTTAGTAGATGTTGTCGAGAGGAGAGAATGTTGACTTACTACTTACTAGGGTCGTATTGAATTTCAGGATTGAAATATGGATTTTGAGATTGAGGAGGAAAAGAAACCGATTGAGAATATCTTTTTGGGTGTTCATCTATTTTATGATGCTATACGATGCCTTGAAGCAGTTTATTGTTGCATCTTTTTTTATATAGAGTGCTTTATTAACTTGATCATCATACCAGGCTTTTGTATGCTGCTGTGAAGGTTGGGGAAGAATCTTGATAAATTGTAATGGTTACAGATCTTTTTGTTTCACTGAATCTTATTTTCTAAATTAAATTTGTCTATGTAAAAGAGGAGTGTTGATGCATAGTCTGCTTTAAGTACTTGATTTTTCCCATGTTATCCATCTTTTATCTGAAGTGTGAAATTTTTTCCACCACCTTGTTGATTGATTTTGAAGATTAACCAAATATATTATCTTAACTTTTTACCTGCATTTTATAGGTCTTGACTTTATTTGCTGCAGCACTTTTGGAGAAACAAATTGCAGTGGTCTGTTCAAATTTGGTAGGGCTTGGTTCTTTCTGGTTCTGTAGTTTTTTTATGTTCGTGTGTGGGAGAAATGAATTGTATTGGTTTTTTTGGAGACGGAATATTTTCTATGTGCTTAATTTCTATTAGAGTGTTGTGGTTAAATTGAGGGATCATACAATGAGTTCATTTGACGTGTGAATAAGGGTATGATACTGGACTGTACTAATTTCTATCCACATCCCTCAAAACTGCCCTGGTGTCATTTTCTCCCCATTTCTCAACTTACAAACTTTTACCCCTGGCTCAATTTTGGCCCGGTTCCCAATTGTTTCCATTCTTGATGTCAGATACTTTTAGTCGATAAAGGTAAAAAAAAATTAGCTAGAGAGTTTCTACATTCAACTTCAAAAGTTTACTGGGAATCGGGCCACATTATAACGCTTAGTACATGATATCAGGCAAAAACATTAGGAATCCAACAGCCCGTATGTTGATTGCCATTTCTTGACGCAGCTGGATAAATCTGGTGCTATGGGCAAGTAATTTTTTCTTCAGGTGTTGAAACTATTGTTAATGGTCTGTCTGCCTGCCTGCCTGCCTGCCCCTCATGCTAATGAGATACTCAGATGCTTCCAAACTTTCCTTTTTCCCGACTAAGAATTCTTCTGTATTGACCAGATCTCTCTACTAATTTGAATATGCAGGGAGTGTTATCTGCTTCGGTTTTGTCAATTATCCCCCTTATTCGTCCTTACCAGTGGCAGAGCTTGCTTATGCCGGTATGCTTTCTTTCAGAAAGAAAGATTTATGTTGGGTTTCTGAAGACTGAATCATGTTTGGATCATTGTGACTTGTTGTCTGAACTTTCAGGTTTTACCAAATGGCATGCTCGAGTTTCTGGATGCGCCTGTCCCTTATATTGTGAGTTTCATTTTCACACTGCACTCTTTTATTATGTAGTTATGCTTGACTCAAGTTCCCACCCCTTAACCTGCGGAGCACATTGCACCATGTGTTTGATAATGCACAATATTCAGAGAAAAATTCGCATCTATTATTTTGAAGTACAATATCCGCATGTACATTATAGCTCAATATATTCAAGTAAGAGGTGATAGAGGGCTTATGGAGTATTTTTTTATAAATAGATGTTTTTTTATGTCCATATGTTGTTTCTCTGAATGACTTTGAATGGGATGAAATGATGATTTTGTTTTTCTCGAATCTGGATTTTGTTTTTCTCTAATCTGGATTCATGTCCTGCTTGTGTTGGAAGTCAATTTAGTAAAGCATGTAAATAGATTTGGACTGTAGCTTCTTGTGCCTTTTTGGAATGAAACCTCATTTGCTTTTCCCAGTATTAATCGCTTTTACTAAATGCTTCCTGAATTGATCGTGCCAAATAGGTGGGTGTGAAGAACAAAACTACTGATGTCCAATCAAAGTTGACAAATGTGACCCTTGTTGATTTAAACAAAAACCAGGTACTATTTCCATGCTAACTGAAGATGTTGGTTTTAGAAGATCTTGTTCAGTTTCTCTTATAATTTTTTTTGGGGTGGTTCTTTTCTGTAGAAAGGTGATTTTCAATGTTAACTCTATAATTCTGCTTGATGAAAAAACTATAGAAGAAACAGCTCTTTCGTGCCTACTAATGGCCTGAGTTTTATGAGAACCTTGATCAAACAAAAAAAATGGTTGAATGTTACTATAAAGATCAAGTCAAATTGAAGAATCTTCTCTAGATCTTTTCAAAGAAATGAGTAAAGACTCCATGAGTGGATGGTGGAGACATGATGGAGGGTCTACTCGTGTATGATATAATGGTTCTAATTGGTATGGTGCTGATTATATAGAAAATATCTAGCACCTTGATTTGAAATGTACTTGCTCTTTTCTAGCTTGTCCTATATACATGATCATTTGTGATATGAACAGACTTCTATTGGCTTGGGAATACTTTTTAAACCTTCATGTTATAATATTGAAAGAATTTTATGTAGCACATGGGTGTAATATAGTTGTAATATGTGCTTGAATCTGTCTTGATATTCATGGCAGTGCTTGAATCTGTCTTGATATTCATGGCAAATTTCAGAGTTTATTTGATTTAGCTATTGGCATGGAGTTCTCAGAGTCTTGAGGGCTTGTTTTATTAGACTTATTATGATGTTAAGGCTCGATTGCAATCACTTATGGTCTGATCTCTCTCTCAAACTGTGGCAATAGGTGAAATCCTCTACTATACCAACCCTGCCACAACAAAAGGAATTGTATCAGGCCTTAAGTCCCTATTATGCCAAGCTTGTTGGAGAAAGTTACTTGGGGAAGAAAAGGCCAATTTATGAATATACAGATGTTCAGGTATGCAAGCACACTACATCTTGAAGTGTTAGTTTCATTTGATATTTTTCCCTACAGAGTAATCTCCTGCAGTCTTTTGGTACAATAACAATATGACTTTTGAGACCTTGCTCAATCTTCATTAATCTAAAGTGCTGGTTGCATTAATACGTGCTAAAATAAAGACATTCCACTCCTCATAAGTATCTTCAGACCTTAGACTTGTTAGATTTTCTATATTCTAAATGTTGAGAAGCACATTCTAATCTTTTCATGTGTTTACTACTTTCCTTATTTAACCTCCCATTAATGTATGAGGGCTTATAGACCCAAGACTTTTTTCCACGTCATCTTAAAATATATTTTGGGTTAAAATTTAAGAACTATAGATGTGAACTTATTTTTAGTCACCTTACACCCTAAAGGGTCTGATCTGAATTGTTTTTTTGATATTAATATCTTTGTTTGTATTATTATTTTAGGTTGAAGCTTCCAAAGGTTTCCTATCCATATTAAGGACATACTTGGATTCTCTTTGCTCGAACCTTCGATCTCATACAATCACTAATGTGCAGTCAAATGATGATAAGGTTCGTCTTTAATTATCATTATGATTCAGACTCTGATGCCTGTACTTTGTTCTTCCTGCTGTGTTGATGATATATAAAAAAATTGTGAACATGCTTTGAACACAGTGCTAATTTTGTCTCTGCAATATGTTTGGTTTGTGAACATTTAGACTATTCCGATCCTTGGTCGTGGAAATTGTTCTATAAAGGGTCTAAAAAAATTCAAATTTCATGGTGAACTTTGTTCAGAGACTATAGGGTGATGAAGTAATGCATATCTGTTTTTGTTAGAATGATAGTGATTATACAGTTACTACTACACCTCTAACAGTATGTTTTTGTTCTTCTGGTTAGGATGCTACAGTTTTTTTTGAATGCTACAGTTTTGTTTAGGTCATTGGTCTTAAGTATCGTCATTGACTCATTATAACAAAACTTGTAAATTGCCACTGATTTTTTTTTTGGAATATGGATGTGTGTAAAAGTTGATGCTTATTTGGACTAATATTTGGGAGTACTGCTTAGCATCACCCTGTTGCAACCTCTAATTAAGTTATGAATGAACAGATAAATCTATATCTGTTGTCATTTGGGCATCTGTACAAATTTATACCATGCCTGCAGTTGTATTTTTATTTTATTTTATAGTTCTGTTTCAGTGACACCTTCCTCCAAGTTTACAAGTGTCCTTAAAGTATCAGCTGCTTTAAAATGAGGTGTTGGCAATTGCAAAAGGAAAATTTTGGTTGATGCACATTTCAATTTTGAAGGATGCATGTGTGTACACAGAGTTGGCAAACGTGACCCCAATGTTTTCTACCATCCATTCAAATAGCAGCTTCACTTTGCATGGCTAAACAGTTCATTCCCTTTTTACCATCTCTGACATTGCCCCTCACTTTCATATTGCCGTCAGGTATCTTTGCTTTTGAAGGAGAGTTTTATAGAGTCTTTCCCTAGCCGAGATCGAGCTTTCATGAAGGTAGGTTTCTTTTGGATTTTACTACCGGTGGTCATTTAGTCCTTTGGTTGGCCAAAAGTTTAACAAACTGACAAGATCTCTTTCTATATGTTGTGCAGCTTTTTGTGGACACGCAGCTATTCTCAGTTCATACAGATTTTGTATTATCTTTCTTCCAGAAGGAGTAACTGCCTAAATATTTGACTCGGCAAACGTATAATGCTAATCAGCAGAACGCAAGTTCTGTAGCCTAAAGCATTTACTTTCTGGTTTTCATATATATATTTGTTTGTTCCAGGTGGTTCATCCGCATTACTTCTTTGTTAGCTAGTTAGCGGACTATGGGTAGTAACTTATCTTGAAGGAAATGTAACGTTACATCTCTGGTTTATACTAATTTATAGGGGATTACACAATATTTATAGTTCAAAAAAACGGCTGTTATATGCAGGATTCGTTATGTAAATAGTCATTTAGATTTCCCTCCTTCAATATCTCTCGTTGGATGCAGTCGTATTTGGCTCTGCCATAGTTGCTCGAGGTCCGGAGAGTCTGGTACTATCTACTTGCAGGAGTAGTGGGTGATGCGAAAGAAGCATGCTCAATGGCCTAATTGTCTTATCTGAGGGCCTCTTCGTTAAGGTATGGGCGTGTGCATTTGTTCTTTGCTTTGGACAGTTATCTTCAATGTCTGCTAACATTTCGACATTTACGTGTTCATTACAGATTCCTCTCCAATAGACCGGTTCAAAAGGTCATACCACAGAGAAGACTGGAGCAGCCGGCTAGATGATTCAGAATGTTCACGGTTATTGTGAAACGTTAACTGCTGTTATTGTGGATTAGAGTTTTGCCCCTGCTGGGGCCTCATGTCATTCATGGAGCTTTTACCATTTTCCGAGTTATAAAGCCTTACAGAGGGTGGATGAAAAGGTCCATCCCCTCTATTGTGATTTTTACAGCTGTTAAAACTAACGTGATGAGTACCATGTACCGCATGGAAGAAATGGACCCCTTTGAATAATCACTGCAAGGGACTGATTCTGCTGACTAGAAAAAGATGTGGAGTTTTCACTGGGGTAAAAGAAGTGTGGTAAATATAGAAGGGAAAAAATTGAGTACTCCCTCTGTCGTGCTTATTTTGCAGCCTAACTTTATGTCACTACTCTTCATCAAAGTTTGACCGCATGTTTAAATAAATATGTAAGAATTAATATTATCGTATATAATATTGTTAAATTCGTCGCAACAAGTAGTTTCTAAAAAGTCGCTTTTTATTTGCCGTTACTATATGTAGTTAAATATGTGAAGGGTCAAACATGTGTTTTGAATTGTGTGAAATGATTGAGGGGTAATTTAAGATGGGACAGATGGAGTATCTTATTATATGGTACAGTTGTGTGAGGCCCATTGGAATAGTTAGAAGTAAGAAGCATATAATGGTTAAAGGTACTTTTCAGAGCAGAAATGTGCAGGTTTTGGGGCCAGTGGGTATGAGGTATGTGTCAGAGGAGTCAGAACTGCAACTTTGGGCCATGAATATGATGCAAGGAATTTTTTACCCTTTTGAATGTTCTGCACTTTTCCAAGTAATGAATTAGGTTTAGGTCATTTGATCCCACAAACGGAAGTCCCCATCATCCTACATCCCCCAATTAACTTCATGTTTGCCTATTACCTGTGTAACCCTGTTTCCCAATGCCCATGCTAAGTAATGTCTCACACACACAACGCGGGATGTTGTTTGAGGTTAGTGTACTCATTTGTAATACTTCCTCCGCCGTTCCAGCGTAAGGTTTTTATAATCTTTAGCACAAGCATGTATGCATTCTAATGTGGTAGGGAAAGTGAGGGATTGAAAAATTTTGGACAAACTTCAACAACAAATTTCTGTCCAAATGAGAAAATAGGAACCTTTGGTTGAGACAGATGAAAATCAAAAGTAGGATTCTTACGTAGGGGCAGAGCTAGTGTAAGTCCTGGTTTGCTAGAGTTGTGCTTATATGCAAATCATGCTAGAGGTTCAGTGCGACTAATGGTAATTGAATGAGACTGTAACTATGGGACATGGGTACATTCTTATTGTTCCTTTTGGAACAAATCTCTATGAAAGATCTCACTACTCTCTCCGTCTCAAACTAAATTTTACATAATCTTTTTCATAATTTTCAAGAAACATGTTTGACCGTTAATATGTTTTGTTACGTATAATAACGCCAAATAAAATTTAATTATTGAAAAATTACTTACTATGCGAATCCAACAATATCACGTACAATAATATTTATTTATATATTTATTCAAATATATGATCAAAGTTTACTATATGATTTGTAAGGGGAAAAAGCAGGAGACGGCAGTTAATTCTATTGTAAGTGGATAGATTAGCAGTAGAATGGTAGGTTAGTAATTTAATAAGAAGTGTGTTCAGGAAGCAGAAAATCTTTTGAGCAACAGTGCCTACAGAGTTCTCATCGGAAGGCGTGAAGCCAGCAGTATCTTGAACTCTCCTATGCCTACTTTTGGAGTCTACTGATTTGTTTTTTTTTCAAACTAAATTTAAACTTCTAACAAAATTATTACCCAAAACAATTGGAATTTCAGAAAGACTTGTTTTAATCCGTTTAAACTTTATGACAGAGTTTATTATGTAATTATAATAATTTTTATTTGTGATGGACTTTTTAAAAAAATTGCAGATAAATTTAGGGACCTACAATACAATTATTAAAATACTATAAATACCTAAAATATCAGGATTTTCATTTTCACTTTTTCTGCTTCAGATCAGAAACTGCCTCGGCCGATCGGAAATCGCCGCTTGACATCGGTAACCACCACCGGACGTCGAAATCTCATCGATTTTTCATCGGATTTTTGCCGATATATCTGTCTGCAGGTTTCTCGCCGGTGTCCGCCGGATTTCCACCGTCTCCGCCTTTGTTCTCCATCGCGAAACAGCCGGTTTATGTCATCGGTTTTTCTCCTCCGGTGCTGCAATCGACGAGCTCATGGTGGAGATTCAGGCACTGCGATCGATGAGTTCCAGCGGAGAATCTCCGGGCACCGCGATCGACGTGAAAACCAGAGTAGCAGCGGAGATTCATGAGAGATTGCAGCGCCTCAATTCCAGTGAGATTGTGAAAAGTAGAGCATCAGCGGTTAATTGTAGCGGTGGAGGTCGTAATTGCAGCGACTATGATTGATAGTTGGTGACGGCGGAGCTAGGGCGACAGCGACGGCGCACGTGAGGTAGGGCAGTTTGATTGAAAAACGTTGAAATTTGAAATGCGGAGGAAATTAAACTTCGCATATAACGTGGGATGTATCTTACCGAGGACCCCTCGGGTCAATTACAAATCCTCCAATTTTCTAATATGCATTTACATTTTTAATGACAATATATCCACGCAATATATCATTACCGAAAATGTGAGGTTTGTCATTGTCATTGTAATTTTATTTTATTTGATGAAATTATATTTGATATATGTAAATAAATTTAATTTGATAAAATTACATTGTAAATAAATTTAATTTGATGAAATTATATTTGATATATTTTATTATTTTTAAGATTATATGTGATATAGGTTTACCATATTTACATGTTTAGGATTTGAATGTGTTTCACCGAATAATTATATTCACTAAGTTCATATTCGAGTATTCCAATATATATAATTTGTTTTGGATTATGGATTTATATGATTGTTTATTCTTAATTGTTTAAATAAATAGATTTGGTTGTTTTTAGATTCGAGTTACACAACTTGATTTCAATTAGCTTGATTTTGGTTGGTTTCTTTTTGAGTTCGTCTCTTAAAAGACGGGTTTTTCCAGAAGTTATGGAAAAACCAAGGTTTAAACAGTAAATTTGAAGCAATCAAAATAAAATTTTCGGGTTGTATTAATCGGGTCATAAACCTATCACTCCTAAATGTTACATAATAAATTTTTAATATTATAACTAAAACCTTTTACTTTTTTATAATTCCAATTCAGTCTTTCCCAAGATTTTGCCTTTCTTTTTAGTGTAATAAGTTATTTTTTAGACTTCGAGTGACTTAAGATTGAACTCAATTTATTTTGTCATTTGAATGTTTGAAAATTGTGATTGAGTATTTTATCATTTAAATGTTTGAAAATTGTGATGAGTGAATGTTGTTCATGTGTGAATTTATTTATTTATTTTTAAAATAGTTATAATCGATGGATTTCACAGAAAGTAAATGAAATCAACCAAACAATATCTCAGAAAATAAATTCTAGGAAATATAAATTCCTACATGTGTAACCAAACACGTTTTGTATATATTCTGAAATTTTAATCATGAAAATAACTTCCTATAAAATTGAAATTACTAGAGAAATTTAATTCTCACATGAACCAAATGACTCCTTTAAAAAATCACTCCATCTAATTTCCCATAACTTTTCACTTACGTTTAGATAAATGAAATCTTACAAAGGAATGAGAAGGTTATAAAAAAAAGTCAAATAAAAAAAGTGATCACATCTAGTCCTTTTTAGCTCCATTCAGTTCATTTTCATTTTAGTTCAATTCCGTGATTGCTCTACTTCATTTTTCTATTCAGTTTTCTTTAAAAACAAGTTTGATTCAACAAAAATAGGTTCAATTAAGCCTAAATAACTCCGGTTCATTCCAGTTCAATTCGATTGAGTTATGCTCACTTCGATTCAGTCTAGTACATCCCGTTTGTTTCGGTCCATTTCAGCGGGGTTTATTCCCATTCATTTTAGTCGATTTCAATTTTTTGTAATTCAGTACTGTATCTATTCCGATCTCAAATCTATATTATTTTTAGTTTTTGAGAAAATAAAGTTACATTAGTGGAAATAAGTTCAGTTCGGTAGAATTAAGTTTAGTTAAACAAAGTAAGTTAATACTAGTAAAAATAAGTTAAATTTAGCAGTGTCAAATACAATGAAATGGAGGGATACATTAGTTGAAACACGAAGAGGGGAAAAGTAAAACAAAGCAAACAAAGGCAAGTGTTCAGAAAATCCAAATGAGGAGAAGTTACTAGTGTGTTCACCTACTCTGCAAAATGAGGAGGATTCAAACTTTCAGGTGGATCAGAACAGAGTTGCAGCACTGATTCACCGAAAGGTCAAAATCTGAGTTGTGCTAAAGCAGAACTAGTGATTAGATTACATTCACAAAGTAAAAGCAAGAGAGCAGTAAAAAGTTGAATACAGTCCTCCTCATTCAACACATGCATTCCAGACACACACAGTAATAATCTTTATTATTTACTGCTATACTTCCTGCTGCAGCCTCACTTTATTGTACTGTTCTGCATTAAAGTTTGACCGCATATTTGAATAGATATATAGAAAATAATATTATTGTATGTGATATTGTTAAATTCGTCGCAATAAGTAATTTCTAAAATGTAACTTTTATTTGCCGTTATTATACGTAGTTAAACATATTAAAAGTTAAACATGTGTATTTAACTATGTGCAATTGTTAAGGGTAATTTAAGGAAGTAGCACCTCTCCCAGCAGTAGACAAGGTGAAAATCCCCTACACTGATATTTGTTAGGCCCAGGCCTACCCTTCCCTTCAGTTTATGGATTTCCGTATGGTGTCAGAGACAAGAGCTGCCATAAAGGCAGCAAATGCAACAGAGAGGTGCAGTCATAATATGTGCATAGTGCACGTTCAGGAGAGAGAGAGAGTGGAGAGATAAACACCACCTCCTGCTCTCTACTGTGTGTCTTTGTGTGTTGTGTGTGTGAACCCTACTAACCTTGTTTTAAAACAGTCATCTAACTATTCCCTTCGCACCAGTTTAAATTATACGGAATCTTCAACATACATTTGACTGTTAATATATTTAATTATATATAATATCGGTAAATAAAAAGTTACTTTTTAGAAATTACTTGTCATGACAAATCCAATGATATCACGTACAACAATATTATTGTTTATATATCTATTCAAATATGTAGTCAAAGTTTTCTTAGTTTGACTGAATATTTGATTTTGTACGATTTAATCTGGGACGAAGGGAGTATCTCTATCGATCTTTTATGTAATTTAAAGTACAGTACTCTCTTCATCTCTTTTTAGTATCTTATATCACTATTCATCAATAAAGTTGATGTTGTTTGTATTGTTAAAATATATAAATTTATAAATGTGAAAAATATCACATAAGATACTGCTACATTCATCATAACACATATTTTTAGAATATTTAATTTTTACAATTTATTTTTAAACATAATTTAAGATATTAAAATCATAAAATTATCATTGAATAGTGACAAAATGGGAAGTAAGACACTAAAAGAGGGAAAGAGGGAGTACATAAATAGTGAGTTGGAAATAATTGGAAAATAGTGAGACCAGTAAAAATTAATGTGGAAAAGACTGTATGACGTGAACATGACTGAATGATTGTGAATTTTAATGTTGTTAAGAAGAGAGAGTGTAAAAGTCCCAAAATAAAACTTTTGCTTCAGTACATGCTTCAGTACATGCTTTAAGGATGATAAGTAATGCCTCTGTTTTCTTGTGCTTAAGGCCAAAGAAAATAGATTTTAGGCCTAGGAATACATTAAGTCCAAAGGTCCTGGCCTAATAGAAAAATTCATATGGCCCATATGATGCTTCTCGTGTTTTGGGCTGAATTTGCCCAACTTTACTTTCACAGAATTGGTAAAACACACTGCTCTCTCCGTTTTAAGTCAAATTTCACAGAATGTTTTTTACGGTTAACAAGAAAACAAATTGACCGTTAATATGCTTAATAATGTATAATAACGGTAAATAAAAATTTGATATTTAGAAACTACTTGTTACGACGAATCCAACAATATCACATATGATAATATTCTTGCTTATAAATCTATTCAAATATGTGATTAAAGTTTGATAAAGAATATTTTTCAAATTTAAATTTAAAAGGAAGAAATTGGTTTTTTCAAATCCAAATTGGCTTTTTCAAATATTTTTCAATCATGATTTGAATTTAAAAGGAAAATTGGAACGACAATTTTAAATTTTATGAACGACAAAATTTTGATACAACTGAATGAACCGAATAGAGAATTGTTTTTTGAAATTTTAAGAGGACGATTAAATGAACCGAATAAAAAATAGTTGAAAATCAATTTGGAATGATTGTAAGTTGGGGAAGCAATGCAAGGAAATAATTGGAACATTTGTAATTAGCACTTCAAGAACAGGATCGAACCAATGCAAAGTACTTATAATCAACAGCTGATACCATAATCAGATGGTATGATAAACAACAAATTTGTATTTTCAAAAATAAATGTCAACAAATCGGTAAAAAAAAACCCTAACATTATGTTCTTTCATCTAATTCAAACTAAAATTGAACAAAATAAATAATGAATACTCTACAATTCATTTTATAAAAGGTTGTCCTTTAATGAATACTATACAATTCATTTTATAAAAGATCGTATTTTTTGAGCTGCTAAAGACTATTTATTGAATACTTTATAATATATTATATCAAAGGTGTATTTTATAAGGAGAAAATCTCAGGAAAGTTGGTCTATCCATTTGCTTATGGGCAGACGCTTTATATTTAAAATTAAAATATATATATTTTTAATTTAAATATTGTACTTCATAAGTTAAAACATCTAATAATGTGTGTTTTAATGTGAAATTATAAGAGGTGTTGTATAAAAATTAAAATATTTAACTTTAAAAAATACTTTATTTAAATTTAAAATTTCAATGTTTAATCATGCAAATACATTGTATAAATTAAAAATCACAGTGGATTGTCCATAAGTTAAAGAGAGGTCACCTGTCATGAGACCTACTTTTTCATAAGTTATTGAATGTTTGAAAAATTAAACAATGGTCAATACAATTTACTTTATAAAAAGTGTTTTTTAATGCAAAACTACACTGCCATGCGAGAGTTGACTATGGGTAACAATATGATTTACGACGGTGATGGCAAGGGGTTGTGGCCGGCCATGGAAGAAGATGGCAACGCCGGTAATAAGGAACATCAATGGTGTGCCTTGAACTGGGAGCATGCCTTGAACCTAAGGATTTGGAATGATCTGGCAGGTAATAATGGCCCTATCTCATTATTATAATGGAATGTAAGGGGGTTTAACATAGTAGAAAAAACAAGTGAGATTACCTCCCATCTCAGAAGTCTAAATGTGGAAATTGTTGTAATATTGGAAACTAGAGTAAAGAAGGATAAAGCTGATGACATTAGAAATAAATTTGGGTAGAAGTGGAAATTCATTGATAATTATAAAGATCACTTGAATGGTAGAATCTAGGAAATGTGGGATAAATATAAGGTGGATGTGAAGCTTATTAGCAGTACTAATCATATGCTTAATTTTGAAGTTTATGCTAAAGATAGGAAGAAGATACTATATATCATAGCAGTATATGCTACTAATATCCTGAAATTGAGAAAGAGGCTTAGGTAAAAGATGAAATTCGGATCATCAACACCCGATTGGATTCCTTACCCGCTGTTTCCGCTTATTGTCAGCACCTCAAGTTGCTGACAACACATGGGCCTGGTGGGCAGAGCTGGCCAAGCCTACATGTCCACCTCAAGTCTTTTTGGCCTAGCTCCAATTTATGTTGGGCAACTACCACACTCAGGTCAAGTCTCACTTGGGTCACACCAATAGCCAGTTGACCTCTCTCCATTTTTTAGCACTAATTTGTTTCAGTAGCCCTCTGACAACTGGTACATGTATACTAGGGACAGATTCATGTAATCTTGACACTTATTTTAATTCAAGCATTTTATCACCTATTTATGTTGGTAATGGAAATTATATTCTTGTTGTTGGTAAATGTTCCGCAATTCTAAACACATCACTGCCTTACTCTTTGGAAAATGTTTTATACACTCTTGATATTATTACAAATAAGATCTCTATTCAAAAATCCGCAACTGATAATAATGTTAGTGTGGTTTGACCCTGTTAGTTTTTCTGTAAAAGACCTCACCTCAGGGAAAATAATAAAATTATATGTAATCGTTTTGGGGAACTGTACTCGGCTCATAGAGGCTTTCAATGATTGGTCCTCAGCTCGCACCGTGATCTCACTTTCCTGCCACGTCGTGTTTGATGAAATGACATTTCCTTTTGCTGACCCACGTGGGGGATCAGCTCCACATCTCACAAGGACATCTATCCTGTGACACATCACCTCTTCTCCTTAACATATTTCACCAAATATCACAACCCCAAGATTATCCACCTCCTCCGCACCACGATCGCCTCCCTCAACCTCACCATCACCAAAATTAGTAACTCCCCCCCCCCCCATCACCACATAGTCCAACACATTCCATCCAACCACCACCACATCCTCATCATTCAGTGACCACTTGTCGCCAGGTCGGGACACATAAACCTAATTCCAAATACAATATTCTAGCATCCTCCTTCTCAATATCTCCACTATAAATCTCCCCAATACGTGTACTGCATGATCCTAACCGGCAAGCTGCTATGAAAGATGAATTAGTGCTCTTATTAAAAACTGGCACATAGGACATGGTTCCAAGACCACCCGGTGTCAATTATATCTGTTGCATTTGACTGTTAATGCATGAGTACATGTATGAAAGAATTATGGAGAGAAATAAAGCTTGTCTAGTAGTAATCAAAAATTTTCAGCGGGTGGTAGTTAATTGTTATGAAACTTCCAGTCCTGTCATGTAACCAACCACCATTCATTTGATTCTCAGCATTTCTTTGTCTCGATCTTTGCCTATCCACTATTTCGACGTCAAGAATGCTGATATGAATCTCTTTACGAAGATTTTGTTTGTGGAATTTTTAGAAGCACTCGTCAACTAGTGGATCGAAGCACTTTCTTATTGAAAAGATGAAACACTCGAAATCCGTTGAAAATCACAAATTTATCTTCAGTGACACAAAGCCAATCCACGGTCCAAGCACCATTTGCACGAATCAACACAAAGAACACGTGTTCTAAGCATTAAATAAAAAATGGTACTTAACAGTTGAAAAGCTTGAAAAGCCAACAAGATAAACTCTAAATTTGATTGTATTTGATTGATAAAATATGAATAAAACGGTGAAGACCATCCCAGATTTATAGTGTAAATGTTCGGCCATATGGAGACAAGATTTGGTTAATCCTGACAGAAACTCGAATGACTTATGACAGATATAAGAAGCTAAAACCTCATCAAACAAAATTACCTAAATTAAACCCTAGGATGGCCGAATTCATCAAAATGAATATTTCCTTAACTAATCTAACCTTATTTAATCTAATCATAACTAGATAAGCTGGAAACGAATATTACCCAATCTATTATGACCTTATTTAGTCTAATCAGAATTTAATCTTTATAAAATCAAATGAGGTCACAAATTCATCTCCATTTGGGCCAACGTGGCCGAGATATTCAAGGGCCAAAATACCATTAAACCAAAACTAAGAAAGTTGTAAAATGTTATTGAACCATCCCACTAAATGAAGGTCCATCCAGTTCTTTTAAGATGTTTCATTTATCTTCATCTTCATCTTCATGGATTTAATCCTTGGCGACAAGAGTGACATTAATCCAACATATCCCCATTGTGATCTTCGAATGTTCATCATGAATCTTTTTTATAAATGCATTCAAGGTCGCGTCTCTAAGTTTCTTCCTTGACCTAGTCAAAGGACTTGTCAAATCACTTAGAGAATCTCTAACATGACCTTTGAATTTTTATCAAGTCTTGGAATATCTTCATCCATGTCGGCTGACGAACTTACTTGGTGAATTTTGTGTTCCCTTTTAGTGAGCTACCATTGTCTACTGCGACAACATCTCCGCCGTCTATCTCTCGTCTAATCTGGTACATCATTAGTGCACCAAACACGTCGAGATTGATTTGTACTATGTTCGCAAAAAGGTATCTCTTGGTTAGGTTCGAATACTCCATGTTCCATCTATTCATCAATATGATGACATATTCACTAAGGGGTTTCCATCTCATCTATTTTTGAATTTTTTTTTCTAGTCTTTGCATCTGCCAAGCTCCTACTTCAACTACGGAGGATTGTTAGTAAATATAACTTTGGCAAAAAATTATATTGTTATGATGGAAGATCTCGCAGTAATCTTTTCCTTTATTATCTCTTGTACAATTATGTAAATTTATCATGTTACAAAATCCACTTTGGTAACCTCTTGAATTTATTTTTTTGAAATGAGGATTAATTTCTTTATTTTTTAACATTTTCCTGCTTTAAAATGGGTAGAATTAAATTAGTTTTTTCAATTTAAGTATTGGGCAGGAATTGTCTCTGTCAATGCTAGTTTCTTCTGGCAGCCCGTAATCCGATAAAATTTGATTGACTTCAAATTTGATATCCAAAGAGACTCTATGGAGAAATCAAGTCAAAGTCATTAAAACAATGGACTTATGAAGACACTGTTAATTTTGAGAATTTAAATCAGACTTGTAGACTTTGGTCCATTAATATGTTTAGGCCAATTATATTTTTATTTTGATTTAATTGGTCTTTAGTACCTTTTGGGGTCTGGTTAGAGATAGTTCTACGCATTATAAGTGATTTCTATACCCCGAGCAAAAAATATTTTTGGCAATTAAAATTATTGGTCTTAGTCTCATAGTTTAGGAAAATGATCTTAACGAGTTAAATGGAGACATGCCAGATCTTTAGTTTGGGATCTTTTTATTTTGTTTTGATTGCCTTAGATATCTGATCAAAGGTGTGGTGAGTTTCATTTGATACTTTGTTGTGATTGGTTCTGATGTAGTCTCGGGTCGATACAATTGTGGCTACACAGTGAGAACCGCTTAGTATTTGTGTGTCATTCTCATTGCACATAGGCCTTTGCTTTGTATTTAATATCGACTGATATCTTTGTGTATATATCTTTTAGTCTTTTTTCTTTTTTAAAAAAAACATCCACTAAATTTGTAGTGGATGAGGAATTTTATTAGATTCCCCTAACCTTCCAAAATGAATGAAAGTTACATTTGTGTTGAGCACCATTTACAAGAGTTATCATATTTGAGATACAATGATTTCAGTAGTTTATTTGGATATGTTTCCTTTTATTTGCTTCCACCTCTGTGTTAGCAAAATGAAGGCCGTATATCCAATAAAACCATATAACTAACCAAGAATGAGAGGTGAAAGTAATAAAACTTGCTTCCTAAGCAGTAGTAGTAGAAAAGAAAGTGTATCTCTCTTTTAGCCACTAAGAATTTAGATTAGAATTGTAATATTTAGTTAGCGTCTCGGTGTATATGAGTTTATCTCATGTCATTTTATGTTGTAATTGTACATTGTGCAAAATTAAGAATAATAGAGAAGGGGCAAAAATTCTATAAACGCTCATCCGAGTGATGATTTATCAAAAAAAATAAAGAGTGAGAACGATTTTTTCTTATAAATAAAAAAAAGAAAAAGATAGGTGTAACTGGCAGACCTGTGCTTATAAATAAAGTGATTATTTTAAAAGTTGTGGAAGACTAGATTTTGCTTTTAAATTAAACTAATTTTTGATTGTATCTTATCAAACACTAACAAATTTTAATTATAAATGAAGCGGGTTATAAGCCCCGCCATAGACTTATCAACTACTCCTTTTGTCCCACTATATATTGTTTAATTACTTTTTGGGAGTCAAACTTTATAAACTTTGACTGTAAATATGAATTAATATAGATAATAAAAATATCATTTGAGATATTGTTGGATTCATTTTAACATCTATTCTCTAAATATTAATTTTTTATGCATTATTATTATAAGAAACTAGAGATATTTATGGTCAAATATGTTCATTGAAGATCGTGAAAAAATAATTAAGCAATTTATATTGGAACGGTGGGAGTACAGGTGATGGAGTACAATATTCCAAATACTATCTTTTCTTATTCCTTTTAGAAGAGAAAAAGCAGGTACTTACTCATTGATGTGACTAGGGAGTAGGTGGTAACCATGCAGAAGAGGGTGTGGAATTCGTTTACTATCTTGCTTTATATCTGATCCTAAAAAAATCCCACTTTGTTCGGTTCTTGGCTGCTCAAATAATACATTCTTTTTGTTTTCATTCTCCGGTCCCTTTCTTTTTGGTTGCATCATTGCATGCGATCCAGTGAATGTTTAGGCTTTGAAAACGGGAATTTTCTGCGTGAGACTTTTCAGCGGCGGAAACAGAACAGTATGTTAGGGGGTTGATTTATATAGATAAATTTTGTTCGGACACTAAATTATATTGTTAATTTTTTTTTCAGCCACTGAATTACATTGAATTTTTTCCCTAAAAACTTAATTCGACATATTCAAACAAAATCCGCTTAAATAATGAAACAGGTATAAAATAATTCAAATTTTACAAATACGCCAAATCACATTTGCTATTATTCTATCTTGTTAATTAATGAATTTATAATAACATAAATAACGTTCTAAAAATAAAATTAGTGAGAAAATTAGTGGGATTTTTAAAAGGAAAATGCTGGGCATGAGAGTAGTTGGGTCTATTAGGTTAATCTCATTTATCAGGTTTCTTTTTATTCCCTTGATGAGAACAAAACGACGTCGTTTCACTTATACTAAAACGACGTCGTTGTGTTTAATGAAGAAACCAAAAAATAATCGAAAAATGACATCGTCTTCCTCAGAGCTCGCCGGAAAGGGGAGCTGAAATCTAGGTTTAGGGGGGCGGAATCCATGGATTCTGGTGGCTCTTAGACCTAAATTCCGGGCCATCGAAACCTAGGAGTGACGCCAGCACCCCCTCGCTCCCCCCGGTTCCACCACGACCCTTGTATTATAGCGTTCTACGTACTTAAGCGTAATAATACAAGGGTGGGTAACTTGATACGCGGTATGTCAATAGATTTATAGACAGTACACATATTTTTAATCTTATATATTGCATTTGTTAAATTACATACTAAATTTAAAATTTTAAAAAGATTTTTTATATTATATATTTTAATATTTCACATTCAAATACACATTTTTACTTGTTTTAACATTTAAAATACAATATTTAAATTTTATAAAATAATTACAATATTTAATGTAAAAAGTACATCAAACTGTCCATAAGCATATGAACATACCACCTTTCTCGAGACTTATCCATAATATAATATTGCCCGTATTAGTATGGATTTTTTTAGCGTATGTGCTGCCTCCAATTACTTAGTATTATCATATTTCATTTTGTATATGAGTTTAGGTAGAATGAATAAGTGGATGAAATTAAATTCATAATCGAAAAGATAAATTAGTGGATAAAACTAAAAAAATTTGATTTTAAAAAAAAAGAAAAAAGTACCATTATTAAAAAATCATTTCAAATGAAAAAGTGTGACAGCGTTAGAAAATTAAAAGAATTATATACTCACTTTATCTCGATTTTAAATTCCTATTTGTTTTTTGTTAAATTTTTTAATAGTTATGTGGCATCATCTTTTGATGCCAAAAATCATTTTTTTCATAAGTAATATTAAGGATATAGATGAAATAATTTTTCTTGTAGGAAATATTATAGATGTTAGTGTCCTTATAAAATTAGTTTCCTTGTATTAAAGATTATAGAAAGTATCTTGTTTATTGATTGTAATTTCATTTTCATGTTTGACTTTAGTTTGTAATCATATATATTGCAATTCTCGTGTAATTGATGAGACGTGTCATTGATGAAATATCAATGAGACATTAATAAGATGGTATATCCTCCGCTTGGCGTCTGCACAATAGCCCGCCCCAGTTGTGGTCATTAGCTAGTTCATTGATTCTTCTCTACCTATATATTTTTCCTATCAAATAAATATTTTTATATTTTATCATGGTTTTAGAGCTGGTTTGATATGGGACCCCCTCTTATTTTATCCCAAGGTAAATGAACCTTTAACCAAATCTACCGCATGGCGTCATGGCTAGGCGTTTTGTCGGTCCAACACCGGATTGGAACATAATTGGTTAGATATGGAACTGGAATGATAAAAAATCTTGGATCGAGTATCGGGTCGGTTAGTGATTCTTTAGGACAGGGACCAGACCAAAATAATTTTGGTTTTAGACCAGGATGAACATGTTGGACCAAATTTTAGTATACTTCATTATTTTACAACAAAATTTTGGTGTTGAAAAAATAATAATTTTTGTTTGTCTTTAAAAGATAGTAAAGTAGAAATTATTTAAAAATTTTACCTCAAAATATGAAAGAATACTAGCCCATCGAGAATAAATCTAAGCTGGTATATAAACTTACATTTTAAACATTTAAAAAATACATAAGAGTAAGTTATCAGTCCATCCGATCTAGACCGAAAAAACCAGTTTGGACTGGGATCCAGAATCCCAAAAATTTCCACACCAAAGACTAGACCGGAATTTCATATATCAAGTTCTGGTCTTTATCTTTCAGTCTGGTTTGGTTCATTTAACAGGTTCATGAACACCCCTAGACATGGCAATAGCCCACTTCACAGCGTGGTTCTTAGCTAGTTCGTTGATTCTTCTCTACTTAGTTTATCTTCTCTTAAATTATAATTATCATGATCGTGTTCGTGATTCTGTCGCTTTACCAAGGCTGAATCTTCTATGAGTACCACTTCTACGAAAATTAAATACCGTTCTAACATCGTCATTGTTTTTGCCCCTGTCACTACTACTATTGTTGTTGCTCCTGCTATTTCTACTGAAATTAAATACCGTTCTACCAACACCACTACTGTCGACTCCACCATTACTACTATTGTTGTTGTTACTGCTACTGCTACTGCTAATGAAATTCAATCTCGTTATATAGATGACTAGTTTACCAAAAAAATTAAGGATTAGAAATATTATTGCAAGGTGGGCATTCTCAATCATCATGTCACAAATTGAGGGAGAGTATTAAGGATACAGTTGAAATCTTATCTTTGTAGAAAATATCATAGATGATAGTTTCCATATAGTTTCGTTGTAGGAAAAATTATAAAAAAGTAGACTCTTTATTGATTGTAGTTTTTCTTTCCTATTTGACTTTACTTTGTAGCACTATATATTGCAATCCTAATGACTGATAAGACGCATCATTGATGATATAAATGAGCCATTAATACGATAATATTAGAGTTGTACTTGTATCCTCTGGCTGGCGTCAGGGCAATAGCCCACCCAGAACGTGGTCATTAACCAGTTCATCGATTCTTCTCTACCTATTTTCCTATATAATTAACCTTTTTTAAATATTGTAACATGATATCAAAGTTCCGATTGGATTATTGGGTTGATATAGGGATCCCCATTTAATTGGGTCTGATATTGGGTCGGAGAATGTTTTCACGTCTGCATGTGAGGGGGTGTGTTGAAATATTCCTACATAGATTTCTTGAAGTTTAATGACCAATTATTAAATTTAGAGGTATTTTGAGTTTCCATCTTAAAACTAAATAGCTCTAGGTGGAGGTGATCCAAAACCTTATATATTAGTCATTATCCTTGTAAGAAACCGATGTGGGATACATATTTCAATACGCAACCTCACGTGCCAACATGGAAACACTCCACGACCCATATCGGGCCAAATTAAAGGGGTTCCACACATCCGGCCAATAAACCCAACTTAAACTTACGTGGGATATATTTTTCAATACGCTCCCTCACGTGCCAACGTGAAAACACTCAACAACCCATATAAAAACAAATTAAAGGGGTTTCACACATCCACCCAATAAACCCAACTTGGCTCCAGGTCCCAAATACCCGACTCTGATATCATGTCAACTTTCAAAGTATCTTGGGTTTCCATTTTAAAACAAATTGGTTTTAAGTGGAGGTGACACAATATTTTATATATTAGTCATTATCCTTATAAGAAGCCGATGTGTGATATATCTTTCAACACCAACATATAAGGTATTGGATTACTACACTTGGTACCAATTAATATTAAAATTAAAACCCAAGATACTTTAAAATTTAACGAGTAATGTTATTAATGGTATACAAAGTAATAAATAAAGATAAATTTTAGACTGTGAATTTAAATTTGACAAATTGAATGATTATAAATTTTATAAATAAAAAGTTATTAGTAAGATAAGTCAAAATGAAATTAAGGTGGCAAATTATTTGCGAGACGGAGGAATAATTGAAAGGCTTTCAAAGAAAGAAATGCAAACCATTGGTTACTGATTCCTTACTCTCTCTGTGCTCGCCAAATTGCATGGATTCCGGATAATCGTTTTGCTTCAACAAATTCAGCTCTAGGTTTTATTATTCTTTGTGGATAAACTTCTGTCGATGAGAACCGTTCGACGAGGATAATGGGAGTGACCTGCGTAATTATTAAAGGTATGGCTTTTATAATAAAAATAATTAGTGTTATGTAGAGATGATTGTGACATTTTTAAGATTAATAATGCAATGATGATATTTTAATTTGTCTTATTAAATTATTGCTTGTGAATGATATCCTTCAAAAGATCTTTTATAAATCTGGGAGTGATTTGCATAATTATTGAAGGTATGTCTTTTATCATAAAAATAATTAGTGTTATGTTGAGGTGATTTTGATGTTTTATACATTAGAAATGCAATGATGAAATTATAATTTTTCTGGTTAAATTATTGCTTGTGAATGCTATATTAAAATCATGGGATCCTATTATAAAACCAGTTTGTACTATGTAGGGGTGACCCCATGATCTTATATATTGAGTCATAAATCTGTCAACCACCAATGTGTGACTCTAACACGCCCCATCACGTGCAGCGGTATTAATCATAGTGCAAACGTGGATATGAAGGGGTCACAGACCCATGAGATCTGATACCATATTAGAATCATGAGCTCCTATCATAAAACCAATCGTTACTATGTGGGGGTGACCCATAATCATATATATTTAGTTGTAAATCCGTCAATCACCGATGTGAGACTCTAATATCTTATATACTTCAAAAGATCTTGAGTACTCCGTAGTTGATAGCCAGTAGTAGTGTGGTTACGTAAATGACTAATAATAATATTTAGTTAATTTATTCTTAAGCACATAAACCATGAATATTATTATATTTTAAAGATTAAATGATCAATGTTTTAACAATTAATATTTTGGGAAATCTACAATTTCTTATGACTTTTTATATTTATATGAACAAATCCTCTTAAAATATATGAAAAATCTGAGATTCAATATTTAATTATATACAATATTTTACTATCAAACTAACCAGCTTATGGTTGAGAAGATTCAATAAAGGGGTAGTTGAGTAGGGTTTGTGGGAGTTGTAGTGAATAATTACATGGGAGCTATGGGAATTGGGTAGGATTTCAAATTAGGTGGGATTTTTGGTTTGGAATTCGTACAAGAAAAATGAGATTTAACTTTAGACTTTAGACTTTCATTGCTTGATATTTGACCAATAATCAAGGTAGAATATTCTTTTATCTCATTTATTTTATATGAAAAATAATTTTAGTTTTTTAAAACTGCTATAAGTCATTCCAGTTTCTGAAAGGAATTACCAAATTCTTGTCTTCTTTGTCTTCTTGAAGGTCATACCTATGTACTATAAATTGAGTGATAGAGTAGAGATTGATAGTGATTGATCCTAGTTGATCCTATGATTGATCTTGATTGTCTTGTACACATACTCCCTCCGTCCCAACAGTTTTGGCTTATTTACTTTTTCACGGTTTTCAATGATCATGTTTGACCGTCAATCTCTCTAATTACATGTAACAAATTCAGCATAAAAATTGATATTTAAAAATAGATTTTAAGATGAATCTAATGATATCTCGTATGATATTTTTATTATAAGTATATTAATTTATATTTAGGGTCAAAGTATACCAAGTTTGACTGTGAAAAAAGTAAAGATGCCAAAATTGGTGGGACGGAGGGAATATAGATTAGTCTAGATTCATTGTATCTATACTTGTTGTAATCTATTTATTACTAATATGACAAACACACCAAATATGGTGAATTATCATATTCTCATGGTATCAAACAAGAAAAATTAAACCCTTCCTTTTTTTTATCAACATCTCAAACCGTTCCCAAATTTTCACTTTTTCGAGCAAATCAATCTTCCGGCTATGGATTCTTCTTCCCCACTAAGCTACTCCACATTAATTGATATTTTGCCCATCAAACTCACTCTTGGAAACTATATGATGTGGAAATTGCAAGTTCAAGCGTTGCTCGAATCGGAAGGTTTATTTGGCTTCCTCAACGGCTCGGTCCCCTGTCCCTCCTCCACTAGTGCTTCAAAGTTGGCTGAAAAGTTGGTCCCTTCTTTAGGTGAACCTTCCTCCTAGCAGGATTCCTCAAGTTTCGGTGATACTGCTCTCTTCACAATGGTGAAATGGACGGCCCAAGTCAAGCATTTACATGCGCTTCTCCAATCGTCGCTGACTGAAGAAACCATGTTGGAAACAATCAGCTGCTCTACTATCAAGGAGATGTGGGATTCCCTCGTTGCCGTATTCGACAATACTTCGATGTCAAGGGAACTGCAGCTTTGTGATGAATTGCATAGCATCTGCCGCGGCACCTACTACATCCTTGAGTTTCACCGCCAGTTCAAGGCTATTGTGGATCAACTCGCCTCTACCGGCTCTCTGGTGGCACCTCGCGATCGAGTTCTCATTTTTCTGTGGGCTCTGGGCAGAGGTTTCAGTGAATTCATGAGCGTCCAGCTCGCTCAAGCTCTATTGCCGTCTTACGCTGATATAGTGGCTCGAGCTCATAGCCATGAGATGTTCCATCAGACCAGTGGCGAATCCAGAAAATTTTCAATGGAGTAACCAAATACTAATACCCCCTAATAAAAAATATATATTTAATATTAATGGTAAAAACAATTTTACATAGGGTAACCAAATACTAATACCCCCTATTTTTTTTACCATGGGGTAACCATGGTTACCCTATGCCCCATGCTAGATCCGCCCCTGCATCAGACCCAGTCATCGGAAATACTGTTGAGCATTCGCCAGTGGCCTTTGCTGCTTATGCGATGAATTATACACGTACGACAGGGGCTCTTTTTCCAGTGCGTGAATCACACGCGCCACCCTGAGGCCCGTGAACGACCACGCCTGGCCGTGGTGGCATATCTAGTCATGGAGGACGTCCTTCAAATGACACAGGTTCTAGTTCCAAAAAATGTTGGAATCCAAAATGCCAACTTGTCATAGTTTTGGGCATACTGCTATGAATTGCTACAAATATTCTTTCGTTGTTCGTCATTTGAAGTCCACTAAATTGGCTGAATCATTCCAGTCTTTGGTTTCTCTTGAAGATACGACTGAAACCAATTCAGATTAGTATTTAAAATCTGGAGCCACAAATCATATTGCCTCTTCCTCGTTAAGTCTTGACAGTGTTGTCCCCTATACCATAACTGTTATCTTACAAATTCTAAATGTCATCTCATTTCTATTACTCATTTTGGGCATCATCAATTTTCTTGTAACCTCTTATTATAAGATGTATTGATGGTTCCTGATGTTACCAAAAAATATCTTTCCATTAGCAAACTCACAAAAGATTTAAATACTGTGATTTCTTTTGATGCAAACTTGTTTGTGATTCAGAAACGGTTAACAAAGAAGGTCGTGGGCCAAGGGCGATGTTAGCATGGATTGTATATGCTTGAACAGAGTGGTGTTGCTTTTGTTGCTTATGTTCAAGCAAATAAACAAAGAGCTTCATTTGAGATTTTGTAAGCTAGATTAGACTGTGCCTCTTTTTCTGTTATTTCACTTTTAAATAAGTTGAACCTTGTTGAGGTCATCTATTTGTTGCCTAAACCCTCACTTTTTTCACCATGTGAAATGGCTAAGAGAAAAAGACTTTCTTTTGTGGAAAATCCCAAACGGGCTGAGTCTTTACTTGCTTTGGTGCATTGTGACTTATGAGGCCCAACTCCGATTTTATCTGAAAATGGTTTTTTGTATTGTGCCATATTTGTTGATGACTTATCACGATTCACTTGGTATTATCCTCTCAAACGTAAATTAGATTTCTTTGAGATTTTTTTGCAATTTCAGTAACTTGTCGAGAATCAATTCTCCTGTTCCATTAAAGTGTTTCAGAGTTATGGTGGCACTGAATTCACAAATACTCACATGCAGTCTCATTTTGCAGCTAAGGGCATTTTTCATCAAATCCCTTGTTCGTCCACTCCGGAACAAAATGGTAGAGCAAAGTCCAAACACTATCATTAGAAATGGGGTTGTCTATGCTTTACCACTCTCACTTACCTTTGTCATTCTGGGATGCCACTTTTGCTACAGCTACTTATACCTTCAACAGGCTTTCTACACATGTTCTTCATAACGTTTCCCCATACTATCTAATTTTTGGTCGTCATCCAGACTACTCCAATTTTCAACCATTTGGATACAGATTTTATCCCTTCACTCAACCATTTTCTCCGAACATATTGGCCCCTCATAGAATTTTATTGGATACAGCTCGTTGTATAAGGGTTTTCAATGTATTGATCCAAAAACCAAGTAAGACTATCTTACTCGGCATGCTCGCTTCAATGATTCTTCATTTCCTTCTGCCAATTAACCTTCTCCTACTGCTCAAGATTTCCTGGATGTCTCATTTTTTATTGATCCTAATTTGGATGCTTCACCTTGTCCAGTTTCAGTTGTACCACCGCCCTCTTCGGAACCATCACCTGTTGATTCTCCGCCATCACCTTCCGGTTCGGCATCCCCTGTTCATGACTCTCCACCACAATCACCAGCCGTCTCCCCTTCGCCCCTACCACTAAGGTCAAGTCAACGTATGAAAACTCAATCTTAGACAGGCAGTCTTACAACTCAGGATTACTTAGGTTATGTGGTTACGGGGTTTCTTACGGCTCTTCTAGCTCAGACAAAACCTCACGGTTTTCGCTCTGCCCTTAAGGATCCGCAATGGTTGACTGCCATGGATGAAGAAATATGGACTCTACAACAATAGCACAATTGGGATCTTGTTCCTTGTTCATCTAGTGTTAACATTGTTGGTTCTAAATGGGTATCTCGGCTTAAGCATCATCCAAACGATATGATTGATTGATACAATGCTCGACTGGTCGCTCAGGGTTTCTTTCAAGTACCAGGATTTCACTTAACTTATACCTTCAACCCTGTAGTAAAGCATCTACTGTTCGGGTTATTTTATCTCTTGTGACTACTTTTCATTGGCAGCTTAATAAGTTGGACGAGAAGGATGCATTCCTTAATAACCTCCTCGATGCCCATGTTTACATGGAACAACCATCTGGCTACAAGGATCCTGTCCATCCCGATTTTGTATGTAGCCTCCACACGGCCATTTACGGCCTTAAGCAGGGTTCTAGGGCTTGGTTTCAACGCTTCAGCTCTTACTTGTGTCGTCTGGGGTTTCGTTGTAGCTCTGCAGACACTTCTCTGCTCACTTTATCCCAAGGCTCGAAGGTGTTGTATCTCTCAGTGTATGTCGATGACATCATTTGCACTGGCAATGATCCTGCACTCATTCTTCTTTTTATCTCTCGCACCAACTCTGAGTTTGCCATCAAAGATCTTAGCCCTCTTCATTACTTCTTGGGATTAGAAGTCTCCCACTCATCCTCTAGCTTATTTTTAGGGCAAACTAAGTATGGCATGGAGATTCTTTGGTGAGCTAGTATGGTGCATGCTTCTCCCGTCTCTACAATGTTTGTTCTTGGCTCTCAACTTCTTAGCTCTTCGAGTGGTGAATTCTCCATCCCAAACTCTATCGCTCGTTTGTAGGTGCACTACAGTATTTGACCATCATCAGTCTTGATCTCTCGTATGCGGTGAATTCAGTCAGCCATTTCCTTCAGAAGCCTTGGGATGATCAGTATCAGGCTGTCACTCGCATTCTCCGTTATGTGCGTGGTACGTTTCATTATGGTCTTTCTTTTCGGTCATCTTCTGGTGCTTTTTTATTTTTAGGTTATTAGGATGCTGATTGAGCCATTATCTTGAGACTCGCCGATTCACCTATGGCTATGCCATCTTCCTTGGTGGAAATCTTATTTCTTGGAGTACCAAAAAGCAACCCACTGTTTCTCGATCCATTTGTGAATCTGATTATTGTGCTATGGCTAACACTGCTTTTGAGGTTGCTTGGTTGTGCAATCTGCTTAAAGAACTCTGGGTTCCTCTCTCCTTGTCGCTGCTTTTGCTTTGTGACAATAGTAGTGCCATCTTCCTAGCTCAGAATTCAGTTGCGCATAAGCGGGCCAAGAACATTGACATTGACTACCATTTTGTCCGTGAGTTGGTTGCTTCTGGAAAGGTTCAGATGAGTTATATTCCATCTTCTTTGCAGGTCGCTGATATTTTCACTAAGGGCTTGTCTCGTACCTTGTTTGTTCTATTTCGTTCCAAGATTTGCGTATCCTGTAACCCTACGCCTAGCTTGAGGGGGGTGATAGGGTAGAGATTGATACTGATTGATCCTGATTGATCCTATGATTGATCTTGATTGTCTTGTACATATATAGATTAGTCTAGATTCACTGTATCTATACTTGTTGTAATCTATATATTACTAATATGACAAACACACCAAATATGGTGAATTATCACATTCTCATTGGGGATAGTTTTCAAAATTTAAATTACCTTACATTTTTATCAATCATATATTTCCAAATTTAATTTGTTACTCTTTGCTTGCGAGCTTACATTGTTGCTTAATCATGCGGGTTAATTACGTTAGCAATATCCTTCAAATCTGTGAGCTAATCACCCGGGCTAGATAGTGAGCGATTTGTGCAACTAGAGCTTGGGTTCATGTGAATTAATCCCTTGTTTAGTTGTGTTCTTGACTAGGCTTCGTGTGTGTCTTCTTGATTTCAAGTGGGTGCTTCGATCAACTTTCGTTAAGAGTGTTTCTCAAACTTCCACAATCCAAAGTTTTTGCAAGAAAATTCATATCATATAAAAATATCTTCAATTATTTGTTTATTTATTTATTAAAAAGGTAGGAGTACACAAAAATTCAAATATTGCACATCCTTAATTAATAGAAAATATAATTTAGTTGAAGGATACCGATTTGATTGAAAATTTAAATTTATTAGAATTTGCATGTATGAGAATTTGATTGCATGATAATTGAAATTAATTAAAAATTCTATGTTTGAAAATTTAATCAAAAATTTCAATTGATTGAATCGTATGTATGGAAGTTGAGATGATATGCTGTTAGACATCCTAAACTTTAACCAGGAGACCTCTATGTAATTCTAACACTATTGTAGTTCTAGGGATCTATCTATAGTAATTTTACGGGGACCTATCTCTAATATTTTTTCAGGGAACCATCTCTAATATTTTTTCAGAGACTTTTTTGTCCAACTTTTCTCATCATTTTCCCGCCAACTGCAATGTGCATAAAAAATTAAATTTTTTAAAAAGTATTTATTTTTGGAAAAGTAATAACTTAATTAAATCTCCAAAACTTTGAGCTCAACTTATTTACAATCTCTACACTTCTCCACTCTACCTCGACCATTAACTTTGCACATTCAACTTTTAATTTTGGTTTTAACCAGGCTATATACACAATACTTTCTAATATTTTGTTTACCACCTCTCTTCCTACATTCTTCGCCCAAAAACACCTATCATTCCACCACTTCCAAATCCAATAGATAGTCTCCGAGAAAGCAATTTTCTACATCTGAACTTTAGTCCCCTTGCCTCTGCAATTTGCCAACATTCACCGTAGTGTTAGGTATCTATTCAAATCCCAAATATTGATTAATTATGAAGTCGAGAGTTTTGGATTTATGAATCGGAAACTCAAGGGTTGGTTCATGAAAGAGAACTTCAAGAGTTGGGTTCATGAATGAGGGATTCTTGAGTTGTACTAGAACTCTTAAAAAAAGAGGGAGAGTCAGGGAGTTTAAGTACCTTGATTGGGATGATTTTACCATGTATTTTGGGTTGATATTGAGCTGAAATATTATGTAATTCCTTGGATATTTATGTTATATGGAATGATATTGCAGTTTAGAGATTTAGAGGCTGAATAGTCAAGTTCCTGCAGTTTGTGGTCGGTATGCCCATACCGACCAGTATTCCGGAAACATGAAGGAAGTTGCTATTTGTACTTGAAGATGGAAGTGGAGAACCGAGGGATTAATTTGCTGAAATTATGGCAAGTCAAAATACAGTTGGAAAAGCAATTGGATTGATTTGAAGACTCCTAAATTGTAGGAGAAAATATTGGGTTTATCTCTTGTAATTCTAAATAGATAAGGAAAGACATATTTTATTCCTTATCTATCTCTTGGTTGTAGTAATTTTCCATACATTATTT
>JAULKM010000001.1:14557536-14577605 GCA_032355605.1 Rubia tinctorum
CATCCCAATGGCAAGAGCTCGAGCACCAAGCCCTCATCTTCAAGTACATGGTCTCCGGAATGCCCATTCCACCTGATCTCCTCCACACTGTCAGAAGAAGCCTCGATTCCTCCATCTCCTCCAAACTCATCCTCCACCATCAACCTCAATGTAATCTTCTTTCTTCCTCTTCTCCACTTTCCTCCTTCCGTCCAACGTGAAAAGTCGTGTTTCTGTCACCATGTTTACATACATACATAAGCACGAAGAGTTGTGTTTCTGTCCGGTGACAGAAACACGACTCTCGGTGTGGAACGGGAGAGAAGGATTCGTTCTATGACTCTATTGGCTGATATTGATGAAGTTGTTGCAGTGGGATGGAACTGCTTCCAGATGGGATTCGGGCGGAAAATCGACCCGGAGCCGGGCAGATGCAGGAGAACAGACGGGAAGAAATGGAGGTGCTCCAAGGAAGCATACCCGGACTCAAAGTACTGCGAGAGGCACATGCACAGGGGGAGAAACCGTTCAAGAAAGCCTGTGGAACTCATCTCAACGCCATTGCAGACGTCACTGTCAAGCAGCAGCAACAACATTACATCAGCATCTTCCTCAACAGCCATCCCCATCAAAACCAACACAAGCTTCTCACCATCCAGCCCCACTTCCCACCACTCTTTCTCATCATTAGGCCACTCCGACCCCCATCATCCGCCTTATGCAACCGCCCACAACACCCCTGATTTCCTCTATTCCCACTCCTCTCACGAAAATGGCACCGCCAACTTCCTCCGCGATTCCAATAGAGGCTACAGGTGAGAACTAGGAACTAATTAACCCCACTTTGTTCTTCTGTTTTCGAGTTCCTTATTCAACAATCTGTAATTTCCAGCAGAGATGAAGTTGATCAGGAGCATGCGTTTTTCTCAGAGGCATCTGGGGCGATGAGAAACGTATCGGGTTCGGAGTCTTCTTGGCAGCTGTCGCCACTCGCAATGGGGTCGCCTCTGGGCTATGTGAAGAGGTCTAATGATTATGCAGACTACTTCAATAGGAAGAAGCAGCAGCAGTATTACCCAATAGTGGGCTGTGCTGAAGAGGCCGCAGAGCCCAAGAAAGTGATGCACCATTTCTTCGACGAATGGCCAAAGGAAAAGGATCATTCATGGCATGATAGCTCTGAAGACAGCCATTCAAAGATCCAGCTTTCCATCTCCATGCCCAACTCCCATGACTACTTCATGGCCAGACATGGTAACCCGTTTTTCCATTAATTGATCCAACAGTTTTTCTAAATCAACCATCTTGTCCATGACTACATTCCGTTTTGACCCTTCTTTTCCATACTTTGCTGTTTGATTTTTTTTTGCAGATAAATAAACAGTGAGATACTGAAGCAACAGGACAAAAAAGTACTTAAAATGGAGGTGGGGCATCATTTCATCGCCTGTTTCCTAGTTTTATCATTTTGAACTTCATTGTAGTTTATGCTGGGAGTTAAAATAATAGTGTGTTGTCACTTGTCAGTAATGTTTTAGTGCTAAGCAGCAGAAACTGCCGTAACTGATGAGTACTGTAGAAGATCACATGACTGTGCGTTTTTAGGGTATTAATTTCTTGCTGATCGAATAGTAATGACATGTTTATTTTTTCATGATTTTTAACATATGTTTGGTCGTCAATATTTCTAACTACATATACCAATCTCACATAAAAACATTAATATTTAAAAAATATATGTTAACATGAATTCAACAATATCGCACATGATATATTTATTATGTATATATTAATTTATATATATGGTCAAAATTTATCAAATTTGATTTTGAAAAATTAAATATGTCATTATTGGTGGAACGGGGAGTAATGTTTATTCATACAAAGTACTTCTCCGTCCCATTTCATTTTGTTTAACTAGTTTTTGGGAATTAACTTTGTAAATTTTGACAATAAATATAAATTAATCTATACAGAGTATATAATAAAAATATTCTGTGAGAAATTGTTAGATTCGTCTCAAGATCTATTATCTCAATATTTTTTATGCGGCATTATTATAGGTAACTAAATATTTACAGTTCATTGAAATCTGTGAAATAATAAATTAGCAAAATGAAGTGGAACAAGGAGAGTATACTCCTTCCAAGTACTATGTCTATTAGGCTATTATCATCATGGATAAATCAATATTTAAATTGCAAATTAGAATAAATTAAGATAAAAATTTTGAGTTGCATTAATTGTGTCATAAACTTATAACTACTACACATTGCATAATAAATTTTTAGTATTGCAACTAAATTTTTTTACCTTTCTATAATTTCAATTCAACCCCGTCTTTCCACAGACAGATGGAAAGACGGTATTTTCCAAGATTTTGCCTTCCATTAATATGTTTACCTACGTATAAGAACGACAAACAAAAAGTTGATATTTAAAACTACTTGTTACGACAAATTCAACAATATCGTATGTGATAATATTGTTATTTGTATATTTATTTAAATATGCAATCAAATTTTGATAGGAAAAAATGTAAAAAAAGAAGTAAGAGTGCAAGTTCAATTGAGACGTACGGAGTATATAAACTCTACTCCCCTCACTCTTGCATGAGATTGATACTCTCTATTTTTTGTTTGTCCTAATTATTTTTTAAATTTAGATTAAAATTTAGATAAAGTATTGGGAAAGACATAATTATTTATTAATTTTTCTTTCAATGCTGAGTTTATTAATACTTAGTTTAGTTTATTGGTTTTGAAATGTGATGAAATTAAACCCAACTGGACAGGGCCTTAGAGTAAAACATAAAAGTTATATTTTACTTATTTGTTCAGTTAATTTCTTGTGTGTAAAACATAAAAGTTATATTTTACTTTTTTGTTCAGTTAATTTTTTTTTGTGATTCTTCTTATCGGATCTGTAATTTTCTAAATATCTTTTGAACTGTTCAGTATAAAATATTATAACTTTGGGTTGAAACATAACGTAGACATTAAATCATAAAAAATAATTAAATAAATTTGAGCTAACAGAATGTATGGAGAAAAGAAAGAAAGTTAAGAATATTTTACTTTAAATTGACGCGTGAGATAAACACCTTATAACTCGAATTTGACCTGAATTTAAATTGGTTTGGACTCGTGAATTTTAATTGGTTTGTCTTAAAATTGCACTAGAGTCTCCAGTCTTTCCATAACTTATGAAAATATCGTTTTTCAATAAACGAAGTCTAAAATCTATGATTAAAATTTGGCCATGTCATTTCAATTCTTCACTTTTTTTAACATACATAAATGTTCCATGCAAAAAGAAAATATAAACTGAAACGAAAAGAGTACTTCCTCCGTCCAACTTAAATTTTATAGAATCTTTTTCATGGTAATTAAGAAAAATGTTTGATTATTAATATGCTAACAACGTATAATAACAATAAATAAAAGAATTTGTTATGATGAATTCAACCATATCACATAAAATAATATTTATTTATATATATTTATTTAAAAATCTAATTAAAATTAGATAATAAATAATCAAAAAAGTAAAGTGTGAATGGGAGCAGGAGAATATTTGGGATCCCAATTAGTTGCATGTTGAAAAGAGTTAATTAGGGCGGCATATGTCTGGATTTTGGCCACCTGCTTTCATGTCTTTAGGCGGCAGGTGACCTCAAATCTTGTTTTCTTTTATTTAGTGTTGCATGCCTCTTGGCTTCTTTCTATCGCAACTGTCTCTGGTGTTGGTGGGTTTCTCTGCCAAATTTGGCTTTGGTTTGGTAATCTTTGTTAAACCAACATGCTCATCAACAGCCTTTTGCCTACCTGTGATAAGAATTGGATCAATGGTCACTATAATCACACTAAATCTTTTAGTAATCCATTCTCTTTACATATTTCAACTTATAAAATAATATTTTAAATTATGGTGTTTCATGATGTCAAACATAGTGAAACGAAAGAAATATATATAAAACTTTCAAGCCCTCTAAATTTTGTGAAGTGATTGTATTGTAATTGTAATGGAAATTTATAACCCGACTTATAAAATCAATACAAATCAGATTAAAAAATTTGGATAAACAAAAAAATAAAATGGATCAATAATGAGTTAATGTACTATCCGTACAAAGAATGAGTTTAGTATTTTGAAAAACAGTTTTTTCATAAGTTATGGAAAGATCAGAAACTATTGGAATAGAATACGTATTTATGAAAAACCAAAGTTGTATATGATTAGGATTATCATAGTTTTTATTATTCTCTAAGCAACATCTTGTATAAATACTTGTTGATATCTTGAATGAATACAAGTCAGTTTTACACAATCTTTATACAGTTTTACATGGCATCAGCCTAACCCCGATCCTTGTTTATGTGGATGATCTGATTATTACCGGTTCCTCTTCGACTCCCATTTATGAGTTTCTTATGAAGTTGAATGATACCTTTGCTCTTCGCGATCTTGGTCCTCTGCATTATTTTTTGGTCATTGAGTTTATTTGCTCAAAGGATGGTGTTGTTTTATCACAACAAAAGTACATCCATGATCTTCTAAACCGCAGTAAAATGGTCGAGCCAAGCCAATTGCATCTCCGGCCAAACCCGCATCTCGTCTAGTACTGGATGTTGATCCTTTATGTGACCCTCATTTGTTTCGCAGTATTGTTGGTGCTTTGCAGTATGTCACGATTACTTGTCCTGAGATTTCTTACGCATTTAATAGTGTTTGCCAGTTCATGCATAGTCCTACAGAGCTTCATTGGTATGTTGTCAAGCGCATCTTGCGTTATTTAAAGGGTTCAATTACTTATGGTCTTCATCTTCGGCCTTGTACTGATCATCGTCTAATTGCTTATTCCGATGCTGGTTGGGCGTCTGATGGTGCTGATTGTCATTCACAACATTGTTTTGCTATTTATTATGGGGGGCAATTTCATTAGTTGGTCTTCTCAAAAACAATATGTTGTTGCTAAATCCAGCCCGGAAGCGGAATATCGTGCCATTGGCTTTGCTGCTATTGAGCTCATTTAGCTTCAACAATTGTTCCTTGAGTTTCAGGCTCCTCTTTTGCCTCCACCTATTTTGTTGTATGAAAATCTTACACTACTGTAGAATAGGTACACAGGCACCGGTAGGACATAACTGGTGCAACCATACCGGTGTTAGAAATAACTTTAGCACCTATAAAATCATGGAAAATTTGTAATTTCGGTGCTTGTGTAGACATCTGCACCGGTAGCAAAACTACCGGAGCAGTTTACCAGTGCTTAAGTGAGAATAAGGACAAAAAATGAAAATATCCAACATCGGTAAGGACCGTACCGGTGCTAGAATGAAAATTACACGGGAAAAAATATATAATTCCAACATCGATAATGTTTTTGGTATCGGTGCTGATACGAAATATACCTGGGAAAAGAAATTTCCCTGCACCGGTTAGAAATTTTATGCCTAGCACCGGTAACAATTCTGGTGCCTATGCAGAAATCTGCACATGTATCAAAACTATCGATGCAATGTACCAGTGCCTAAGTAAGAACAAGGACAAAAAATGAAAACATTCAATATCAGTAAGGGTCGTACCGGTGCATATTACTAGTGCTAGAACAAAAATTACACGGAAAATATAATTCCAGCATCAGTATTATTTTTGGTCTCGGTGTTGATGCGAACAAACACACGGAAAATGGTATTTTTCAGCACCGGTTTAAAATTTTATGCTTAGCATCGGTAACAATTCTGGTGCTAGCTTGTAAAAGGAAAGTCTAGCACCGGTATTAGTAGCTTATACCGGTGCTATTGGTGCATTAAATGCACAACTACCACCATTTTTTTGTGGGTAAAAAGTGCAATGCTGGTGTGTTTTGGGTTCATTAATGGCAATTTTTGGATGAGGAAGACATTGAATGCTCATCAATGAAATCCCCTGAAGGTACAATATACTTTGTTTTAATTTACCATTTATGTTGGAATATGTGTGGAATAGTTTGTTACCATATATGTTTTGCATGCTTGATCATTGTAATGTTGTTTCACACTCTTCGTGAAATAAGTTTGTTAGCTAGTATTGTTGATGTATTGAATGACTTTTTCATGCACGTGATATGATAGAGTATGGTACAGATGTACTAATGTGATGTTGCATGTTGTGGATTGTAACTTGATTTTTATGAATACAATTATTTTTAGGGTGGAAGTCTATATTATTGTAGAAGTTTAATTCTTGCATATTGATTAAATTGTAGAGATATACCGTGCCATTGAGATGCGTAAGCATGCATATGAAAATGTTAGTTTGGTAAGTGATAAATTTATTGCTTTTGTTGGGAGTTTATGGAGCTTGCATTTAGTCGTGAGAAGTGCATCTTATGCCCTTGTCGTAATTGTAAGAATCATAAGCTTATTGAAGATCAGGACTTGTTGCAACTCCATTTGTAAAAGAGAGGGTAAGAATTATTTGGTTTGAGCCTTTCATGGTGAGAAACCATCGCCGGTGGTGGTTGTAGGTAGCTAGGGAGAATTTGGGGATGTCAATATGGATGACATGTGCGAGGATGTGGTGGATGAATTTAGGGGGAGGCCCGGGGTTCTATCAAAATTTATAGATGAGAAAGATAAACCGTTGTTTTCCAGTTGCAAGAAAAAATACACCGTAAAGTCATGTTTGATGGAGTTGTTTAACATGAAAGGTTTTGGTTCATGGAGCGATACTAGCATGGATAAGTTTCTCAAGTTTTTGAATGAGAAGCTCTCCCTCAGAAATGGTTTACCGGACAACCTCTATGACGCGCAGAGAATTTTGTATCCAATGAGAATGGAGTATAAAAAATATGCATGCCCCAATGATTGTGTTTTTTATAGGGGTGCTTTGTAAAAAGAGGTGTCTTGTCACATATGCCATGTTTCTCGTTATAAGGAAAGAATAAATGAGG
Source organism: Rubia tinctorum (assembly GCA_032355605.1). Lineage (NCBI taxonomy): Eukaryota > Viridiplantae > Streptophyta > Magnoliopsida > Gentianales > Rubiaceae > Rubia > Rubia tinctorum. The sequence continues at coordinate 14,564,453 of JAULKM010000001.1, forward strand.
TCATCGATGAAGATATTATTCTGAAAGTAAGGAAACGGGTCCTCGCTAAATGCTTGTGGTAACTTCCTATTATCTCGAGGCTGAAGAGGTTATTTAAGAATGCCGAGGATGCAAATAAAATGACATGGTACAAGGATAGGGGTTGTCTTGATAATGATCTTATTAGTCATCCTACAGATGCAGATCAGTGGAAGAATTTTTCCAAGATGTATCCTAACTTTGCAGCTGAACCCAGGAATTAAAGGATGGCTTTGTGTGATAATGGTATAAATCCATTTGGTAACATGTCATTGAAATATAGTTCATACTTTCCATTTACAATCTACCTCCACATCTATGCATGACGAGGAAGTATGTTTTTATACCTTTAATGATTTTGGGGAAGAGGCAACCCAAAAATGACATCGGTACCTATATAGCCCCTCTCATTCAAGATTTTAAGGTTTTGTGGTCCGTCGGTGTTAATGTGTTTGATGGTTATCGTGGGACCACGTTCAATTTAAAGTCCATGCTTTTCTGCACGATAAATTATTTCTCGGCTTATGGTGATCTTTCAGATTATGTGGTTAAGGCTCACAAGGCATGCTCTATGTGTGAAGAAAGTACATATTTCCAACAGTTGAAGAATGGTAGGTAAACCATGTAACTGGGTTATAGGAAATTTCTCCTGATAAATCACAAGTTACGCGACGACACAATTTATTTTGTTGGCAGGAGAGATAGGAGGAAGGTGCCAAAATATGGAGTGGGTTTGCAATCCAAAACAAGGTGAAGAGATTGAATGTTTTTCTTGAAAAAAGACTAAGGTGCTTGCCACAAATGATAAACCTTGGAAGAAAAGATCAATTTTCTTTGATTTTCCGTACTAGATGAATTTGGAAGTTCACCATTGTTTGGATGTGATGCATATAGAGAAGAATGTGTGCGAGAGTTTAATTAAGACTCTACTTAACATCCTAGGTAAGACGATGATAACCTGAATGCACGGAAGAACTTGGTTGAACATGGTGTACGAGTTGATTTAGCTCAGTTGGTAAAAGGGAAGCGGACGTACCTACCATCTGCCCCCCTTATAGTCTTTCAATCAGTGAGAAAAGATCAGTTTGTGAGTGTATTCGGGGAATCAAGGTACCGTCTGACTACTCTTCCAATGTTAGTAGGTCAATGAATTGCGTCTTAATGCATTGAAATCTCATGATTATCACGTCTTAATGCTACAACTTTTACCCATTGCTATCTGCGGTGTCATGGAGGAGAAGGTGAGATTTTGCATCATGCACTCTTCATCTCCATTTGCCTTAAGAATATTAGCAATAAACAACTTGATGAGTTGGAGCGTGAGGGGATTGTAGTGCTCTGTTTGTTTGAGAAGTAATTTCCCCCAACATTCTTTAACATTATGGTCCACCTGGTCGTCCATGTGGCTAGGGAAATAAGAATATGTGGTCTCGTGGGGATGCATTGGATATACTCGTTCAAGCAGCACATGAGGGGTTTAAAGGGTTATGTACACAATCAAAACTGAGCCGATGCTAGCATTGTGCAAAGGCATGTCACAGAGGAGATTATTAAGTATTGCACTTCAAATTTGATTGGGAAGAGAGAACTTGGTTCCGCATCATGTGCAAAGTGGTAGGAAGAATGGGATCTCACGGTCCGAAGGTACACTTTACACACCCTACAATGTTGAGTTGATGAAAGTTCATCTTTATGTTTTGCGGAACAGTTGTGAGACTGCAATATATGTTGAAGAGAACATGTCACTGTTATAAAAATTCTATCCCGAATGGCAGTTGAATCAGATATAACTGGAGCATTCTTCAACATTTTTGAATTGGATTTATAATAGTTGCAATGTGGACAGAATGCCTACTAAACTTTAGGCATTTGCAAGGACACCTGACTGCACCATGAAAAGATACCAGGTCTATGACATTAATTGATACAATTTTTAAACAGTGGCCAAGGACAACAAGAGCACAATTCTAAAAATAGGGTTTACGTGGAATCTGAATCCATGTGGTAGGTGAGCCACAAAGACAAAAAACTTATCGTCGCAGTTATGGCCTTTTATGTGGTGATCGAGGAGATTTGGGAGTTAGATTATGTTGAGTTTAAAGTTGTTGTCTTCAATTGTATATGGGTTGAAAATGGTATAGGGGTTCGTTCAGAGAAGCCCATGGATTTTACGCTGTTGGACTTGAATCGAGTGGGTTACGAGAACGACAAGTTTATCTTAGCTGGCCAAGCTCGCCAGATATTTTTTTATCCAAGACCTGATAAATGGGAAGTTGCACGTTGTACTCCATGGGAAGGATTTCTATTTTCAAGATGAGATTGATCGGCCATTCAAATCTAAAATTGCAAAGTAAACGATCACATGATAATTTTTTTGAAGTTTCCCTCGGCTTTCCCAAGTTCAGAGGACATCGGTGGACCACCCCGTATGTAGAAGATCACATGGGGGTGGATTGTGGGTGGAAAAGAATGGTCATATTGTGGGTGGTGATGTAGTCTTGAAAAGGAAAAGATAGGGAATTATGTTAGGTGTATCGTACCCTTTTGGTTTTTATTTTCCTTTTTTGGGGTTTTTTGATAGATTTTAAATTGAAGGATGTCATAGCACTGGTATTTAAATTATATACCGGTGCAAAGAAGCAGAGTAATTTCTTTGTTTCATGGAAAGGCACCGGTAATACAAGTATTAACACCGACATACATACTGGTGCTTCATTAAAGCATCTGCGTCAAGCTGCATGTTATATACCCAGGCACCAATATTGTTTACAAATATACCGGTACTAGTACTGGTGTTGTTTACTTTGAAAAAAAAGTAGCTTGTTCTCTAATCTTGAGAAAGATTAAAAAAAGGCATTAAAGCAGCTGCTCCAAGTTGCGTTCATTGTAATTCAACACTGGTATTTTGAATTAAGGCACTGGTTTAAGTACCTGTGCTGCACACTTAGAAAAAAGAGAGTTTTGTCTCTGGTCTCGAGAAACATTTAAAAAAGGCATTAAAGAAGTTGCGTCAGGCTGTGTCAATTGCAAATAAGCACCAGTATTTTGAATTATGGGACCAGTATTTATTCTGGTGTTGAGTACTTAGGAAAAAATAGAAGTTTGTTCTCTGGTCTCATAAAATTATTAAAAATAGCTTTAAAGCAGCTATGTGAGGCTACGCTGGAGTTACATGGGCACCAATTTATAATTTATAGGCAGCAGTTTTGTTACCAGTGCCACATTATTTTCCCTCTTTTGAAACCTATACAACTGCACCACTCTCATTATAATAAGAACACTCAAAGGTTTTGACCACAATGATCCAAAATCCCCCATTTCCACTTCATTCAGATCGTGCTTCATAAGGTAACACCATAGTTTCCATTTAATCTCGAAATGATCTCATACATAGTAATTTAAATAATAGTTGGATTTTCCATGAAAATTTAATCTTGAATTGCAATGTTCATTTCAAATTCCATAGTTTACCATTCAAGTGTAATTCTAATTCGAAAACTAGTTTTAGAACTACTATTGTTGAGACTGAGATAATGGGATGTTTCATGCTATTATAATATGTTAGAACATTGAGTATTTTACCCTAGCATAGAAGGTGTTTGATGAAATACTTGTATGTGAATATAGATCATGGCCACCAAAACCCCAAGTAAGAGCCCGCGAAAATGAGCGTACCCTTTAGCAGATATCACTCGAAGTAGTCAGATGATGGATTTGTGTCTGAGGAGGCAAGGTTTTGGCCTAAAATTACAGAATGCGGAAGCATTATTCGAAAAGGGGAATATAAGAAAATCCACCTTTTCAAGAAACAATTCAGCAATTGGGATGGGAAATTTTTTGTACTACACCTCCCGCTTTCAACTTGACTATCGTAGGTGAGTTCTTTGTGAATTTGAGGTGTCAAATGAACGCTGATGAGTTATTATGTTGAGGGAAATTAGTCCCTCTATCTCCTGAAACTGTTAATGATTTGTACGGATTTCCAAATGTACAAGAAGGGGAGGATGAGTTCGAACCATTGATCAATGAGAAGGATGATTTGGACGATGAAGTAGCGAAAGAGATCGTAAGATGCATCAAAATAGAAGGTACCAATGTTGACACTCTAGTAATTCCTGGTTGGAATAAAATTCCAAAGAAATCACTAACATCGGAAATGAAATGAGTGGTATCACTTTGCAGCCTCTTGTATTGATCCCTTAACTGTGAACACCGAAGCTCACAAAAGTAGGGTAATGGTTTCATATGCAATAAAGTATAAACTATGTTGGAATGTTGGTGACAGGATATTTGCGCACCTGATTGAGGAATTGGAGAAGACACGATCCTTTGGTTTTGCAGCCTCGTTTTGTCACTTTGTTTGAAAACAGGTGTACCAAACTATGACCATGATACCTTTGGCCACCCGAGACGCAGAGTGCCGTTGAATCATTTTTTCAGATGAGACCTTCACAATCTCCCTCTTTGATTGAATCTAGGGTTTCGGCCCTAGAGACAGGTCTTCAAAATTTCCGTACATATTGCCAATATCAGCGAACATGGTGTGACCACTTGGGGCAAGTTCTAAGCTACCAATTTACAGATGCAATCAAGGCAGTCAGACCTTTCCTGTCAATGAGCGATAATAATGTCACGGAGTACATTCGTTTGGGATCAACGTCATAAGAATTGGACAATACAGCATCTTTCGAGGAAGCGGAACCGTTTTCACGTTATTATTCGTGAAATTACTTTAAATTCAAAAAACCCGCCCGTCCTTTTACTTGTCTAATTTTACATTGGTTTACAGAAAAAAAATGAGAATGTCGTACTTCAAAATTTAATTTGATTTTATTCTGGTAAATATGCGTGCTTATTTTCAAGGAGTGGGAAAAATGATTTTGCAATATTATTCATAGTGGAACATAAACGGAGGAGTCTCAAGAATTTCCCACAAAATTAATTTATTTAAGATACTTCATTACATGCAAGATTAAAATTTTTTACTTATTGGGGTAATACATTCTTTGGCCACAGTGTAATTTTACTAGAATTTTTGTAATTAATCAAAGTAGGGATTCGATAACCTTACATCCATCCACACATATTCACATTGCAAACTGGTAATTATGTAATAATGAACTTCATTTTTGTTCATGCAATATTGTAATTCGATAATTCCAACTTTCTTGGATGGAGCTAAGTGCAAAAAGTTAAAAATTTGCTCGTAACTCGAAATTGAAATTCGCTCGAAGGTAATTGGAAATATTTAGCCCCCAATATATTTTTCTAGTTTGATGTGAAGTGATTATTAATGAGAGGCCACAAGTAGGTTATGTAAATCGTTCATGATTTTCTTTTATTACAATTAAGTAAACTAGGCTAAGTTACTCTGTAACACGTAAATACATTTTTTAAAAAAATCCACCAAAATTTTTATCATAAAATCTATAAAAAAACCAATAATAACAAAAATAAAGTGCATTGGAGCAACGTTCATTGGTGTAACACAATTGGGAGCCATACTGTAATTTTCAAAGAATTTATTGTAGTGGTCAAAGTTCACAATCGAGTCCCTTTCTTTGACCTAGTCACGTCCAGAACACAAAGTTTCCATCCTCTAAAATTTAATTTCATTTATGTTTAGCTAATTTTGGATTTTGACAATTTCAAATTTCTTTGAGGGACCAAAGTGAAAAAAGTAAAAAGTTTTCTCGTAACTCCAAATTGAAATCCGCTCGAACGTAATCAAAAAATGATCCCCCCTAATTTATTTTCCAAGTTTGACGACAAGTTAGCATCAATGATCGGCAACAAATAAGTCTTCATTAACGTTCCTGAAAGCAGATAGTAAAGCAGATGCACCATAGTCTAAAACATAAAGACTATCCTCAATATGACCGTGACCCAAGGTATCCCTAGTGATTTTATGCCGAATAATAAAAGAACGATCATCAAAACAGACAACATTTAAATCACGAGTCAGTTTGCTAATTGAAAGAATTTTTTTAGTGATATCAGGCACAATAAGCACATCATAAATAGGCAAAGACTTAGAAAGCCAAGAATCACCGACGTGTGTAATAGGGAGTTTAGCGCCATTACCAACAGAGACATGAGCAGAACCATCATATAGTGTCACACGATCAACAACAGCTGGAGACGATGCCATATGTTTTGTGGCGCCAGAATCCACAATCCACTTCGATCCATGGTGCTTAAATCTGCTTGAATGGTAAAATGACATAATTGTAATGTATAAAGATTGTCGAAGCTTTAGAAAAACTGCGCAAAAAGAGACCAAGGGCAGCTAGAACACAGGAGGAGGAAAAATGTGCGCACTACGCGGCCAGGAAGAAGCCAGACGACACGCACGTGAGAGTCACGATCTGGGAGATAGGTGGAGCCGACGTGCACATGATGGTCACACGCTGGGAGATCTGTGGAGTTGACATGTGCGTGAATCCACGCTCCTTCTTCAAAAAACCGGTGCGTCACTGACACGCGTTGAGCAAATATCTTTGAACTGGACGATCGGAAATACTCTCTGCCGATCGGAGAAGCGAGGATGCTGCTGGAACACCGCCGGAGAACTGAGGATGATCGGTGGTGAATTTTTCTGGAGTAGAGGGTGGGCGAGAGAAGAGACGGGTCCGGCAGAGAATCAAGCAGAAAAAGATACAGGGCCGCTGAGATGAATCGGTCTGGTAGACACAAGGTCGGAGAAGCACTGGAGAAGATGACCGCTGTGAATCGGACGTCGGAGATGAAGAGCCAGAGGACTGAATAGTATTAGAGGTCGCCAAAAGTTGGTCGAAAATGCTAGAATTTGACCGGAATTTCGCCGGAATCCGGTGAAGATTTGGTCGGCCGGGAAAGAAAGAGGGGGAGGCAGCCGAAATAAAATTAAAATTAAAAATTATGGGGTTTAGAATCAAAACTGCTCTGATACCATGAGAGAGCGATTTCCCGTAATGATTCTGATATTACTGAATGGAATAAATCGAGTACAAAAGGTAGATTAGGTCTAGTAGAACTCTAATCTAGTCATGAACCTAATCCATAATCAAATTTAATCTAATCAACATTTTGACTTATTCGGGAATCTTGTTTCTTGGAGTTCCAAGAAGCAGCCCACAGTTTCTTGTTCCAGCACTGAGTCTGAGTATCGAGCACTTGCCAACACTTTCTTATCTTTTTAGAATAAATCAGATAAATGATTTGATTTGATTTTTATCTTGTTTAGAGTTGTACTTGGACTCTTCCGCCTTTATGTCTTGTACTCTATTTATTCTCCGGATCATATATAATAATCATTACGGGAAATATTTTCTATCATGATATCAGAGCAAACCTGGTCCAAAAATTTCCAAAATTTATAAACCCTATTCTCCTTACTTTAAGTCGACGGCCGCCTCCCCCTCTCTTTGGCCGATCGAAATTTTTTCATCCCTTCCTCTCTCCGAAAATAAAAATTTTCCAGTCTATCTAAGCCTTCATCATGTATGAAGAAAAACTCGTATACAATACCTTAATCCACATGATGACGATCAAGCTTTCGTCATCAAATTTCCTTCTATGGAAGTGTCAAATCGGCTATGTTCTCAAGCCTAAAAAATTGTTTGGATTTCTGGATGGATCGCGTTCCTTTCTGACGAATCCTCCTCTACCTCCGGCTGGCTCCTCCACTCGCACGTTCACAGTGGCCGTCTCCTCTCTCTTCAGTGGTGCCGCCAAAATTGATCCAATGGTGGCGTTTAACAGGCAAAGGCAGAATATGATAAATGGATAGATGAAGATCAACGGGTCTGCAGTCTTCTTTTTTCTTCCATGACACCAGAAGCTTTGGCAGAGATTCCAGACTGTGCTACTTCTAAAGAGATCTGGGGTAATGTTCTGGAAATATTTCATGACAGCAGGGCTTTTACCATTCTCCGTTTGTGCAGATGCTCATGTTATATGCAAGATTGGTACAGTTCATGAACTTCAACTGAAATTTAAAGAATTTTTTAAGAAATTAGCTATGGTGGGTTCACCTGTTAGTAATGATGATCAGATTATTAGTCTCTTGACTGCCCTTAGTACTGAGTTTAAAGATTTTTCTGCACCATTAATTAATTCATCTCCAACTCCTTTGTATGCCAATGTTTTATCCCGTGCCAAAAACCACGAGGCTTTTTTGAGGAATTTATAGTGAAAATTAGAAACTGCAGTAGCCCCTGTTGCGTTCACGGCAGACGATTACTCCTCGGCCAGCCGCGTGTGAGATCACGTGACGGCGAGGGGTGGCGGCGCATTTGGTTCACGCGCCGCTAGGGGCGGCCGGTTTGGCGGATGTCGCTACGGCCAATCTGCTCCTGGGCAGTTCTCGGCTCGTTCTGGACGCGGGCGGCCGCACTGTACTTGGTGTAGTCGTCCCGGTCATTTTGTTGCAACTTGTTACAAGATGTTGTCTTAGACTGGTTCTCAAGGTCATCGTTCAGAGTCCACTCATCTGGCTAAAAACATTTAGTCATCCATACAGACCCATCTACTCGTCATTCTGATTGGTACATTGATTCTGGTGCCTCCAGTCATATGGCATCATTTGCTTCTGGTTTGGATACTATGACTCCTTATTTGGGTAATTCTTATGTCTCTATTGGTAATGGTGCTTCTATTCATAATTCTCATGTTGGTGCATCTAAGATTTCTAATGATTTGTACTTATCTGATGTTCTGGTAGTTCCTGAGATTACTAAGAACATGTAGTCCATTAGTAAATTGACCAGATATTTGAATGTTTTTGACACTTTTGATGATCGAAACTTTGTTATTCAGAACAAAGTTTCCAGGGAAATCGTGAGCAGGGGCCACAGTGAAGGTGGTCTTTATGTGTTGGACAGAGGAGACGCAGCTTTAGTTTCTCATTTGCAGCAGAATAAAGGACGTGCATCATACGAGCTTTGGCATGCTCGCTTGGGTCATGCGCATACAACAGTCAGTTCTAGTTTACTGAAGTCTGATTTACTTTCTGTTTTGTCTTTATTACCTAAACTCCAAACATGTGCCTCTTGTGTTATGGCTCGAGGTCAACAGTTAGCTTTTGTTGAGAACCATAAATGTGTTGAGCATGTATTTGATTTGATTCATTGTGACTTGTAGGGTCCTTCCCATGTTTTATCGATGAATGGTTTTTCGTATTATGCACTATTTGTGGATGATTTTTCCCACTTCACTTGGTTGTTTCCACTTCGTCGCAAGTCCAATTTTATTGATACTTATCTCTAGTTTGAAGAATTGGTCGAGAATTAGTTTTTGGCCAAAATAAAGATTTTTTAGAGTGATGGCGGTACGGAGTTTCTAAATACTTGTCTACGATCTCATTTTGTTGCTAAAGGCATCCATCATCAAATTTCGTGCCCCTACATGCCAGAACAGAATGGCCGAGGCAAGAGGAAACACAGACATGTTGTCGAGATAGGTCTCACATTACTTTTCCATTCGCACCTTCCTATATCTCACTGGGATGATGCTTTTGCCACAGTTGTCTACATGATCAACCGACTACCTACTCCTATTCTTCACGGAGCTTCTCCTTATGGGCTTCTCTATAGTTGCGACCCCATCTACTCAAATTTTCATCCATTCGGATGTCAGATTTTTCCCTTTGTTCGCCTTTATGCTGAGCACAAGTTGGCTCACCGCAGTCTACCATGTGTTTTTATCGGTTACAGCTCTTAATATAAGGGATTTCATTGTTTTGATCCATCTGCTGGCAAGGTTTATGTTACGAGTCATGCTCGTTTCGATGAGACATTTTTTTTCATTTTCCACGACTTCGACTTCGATCTCAGGTTCTCTCCCATTGGTGCTTGATGTCTCGGCATTTCTTGATCCGGACTCTGAGTCTTCTTCTGTTTCGCCTATCCAAGAGGCCACACCACCACCGTGCCTTACCTCTGTAAACTCGGACTTAGCTTCTCAGCTTGTGGTCCATCGTCCGCCAGCACTAACACCCTCTCTGGTGGCATCGTCTGTTCCCTCTCTAGTTAGTTCACAGTCTCCGGCTTCCTCGGTTGGATAATCTCCTATTTCTTCGCCAGGCCCAACACCACCGAGTTCTCCTCCACATCCTCAGACTCATCGGATGACTACCAGATCTTCCACTGGGTGATTCAGCACCGGGACTACTCGGACATTCTTGCCCACAGGCTCACTGCGACTTTACTCTCTCAGTCTGAGCCCACCAATTATCGTACTGCCCTTCATGATCCAGCTTTGGTTTCTACCATGGATGACGAGATGGCAGCTCTTCGAATTCAGCAGACTTGGGTTTTGGTGCCTTGTCCCTCAGATGCTAACATTGTTGGTTCCAAGTGGGTCTATCGCCTCAAGTATCAACCTGATGGTAATGTTGAGCGTCACAAGGCCAGACTTGTGGCGCAAGGTTTTTCACAGATTCCCGGGTTTAATTTTGACCACACTTTTAGTCTTGTGGTAAAAGCTTCTACCGTCCGGACAGTTCTTGCCATTGCTACTATCGACAATGTCTTGGATTAATTGTTCAAGAGTGTCGAGGAAGTGAAAACATCGTGAAGAACACTAGACTCTTTTTTTCCACCGGGTTTTTAATGAGCTAGTATGATCATTGTAGATTATTGTAAATTATTTCATTTTGAATTTTTCGACTATTAAACTCGGCCATGTGGGCTTTGAAGAGTTTAATTTCAAAATTAGTCCAATTAAGGTTTAGACTATTCAGTTTTGGTCTAACTAGAGTTAGATTTGGTAATATTAGATAAGACAATATTCATTCAAGATTTATCTTGATGAATTTCGGCCATATTCAACAAATTTTAGGTATTTTTGTTAGATATGGTTTTAACTTCTTAAAACTGTCATAAGTCTTTTCAGTTTTTCTATCAGAAGCTACCAAATTCCGTACTGACCGGGATTACGGTTTTTGCCGATATAAATAGGGGAGGCTTGGCCGAGTTTTTCATACACATCTTTTTATCAATAAAATATTCGGAATTTTTGAGTTCTCACTCTTTGATTGCGAGAATTTTCATTGTTGCTTAATTCTCCAAGTTAATTAAGTATCAATGCCCCTTATTTGTGATCTAATCCCGCGGGATAGTTAGTGAGCAAAATTTTGAAATTGATAGCAATCCTGAGGACTAGTTGTAATCAATTTCGTGCGACCATATTAAGGTTTTGTGAATTTCTTAATTCGGTAACAGACTTAAATTCTGTAATCCAAAGTGCTCACGAGCATATTCATATCATATTACAAGAATGAATAAAAAAGATAGGATCACTAAATTAAAAACCGAACGGAGAAAACCTTTAGAATTTATTCGACTACTAGAAAATGAACAAAGTACTGGATATTTTTCAAGTAAAGAAAGTGAATATTTGGATGGATGAAAAAATAACACTCTTATTCTCACACTAGTTTAGTGAGAGGAGTGAGTCTCATGACAGGCGGATTGTCCATAAATTTATGGATATACCACTTAATTTTTAACACTACTGCACGCACCCCCTACGGCACCGGTCGTTGGAGCCCTTGGCACCGGTATTTTGGGCCCCCAGTCGGTGCCTAAGTAGGGCGGTGCTAAAGTGTAGTTACTATGGCACCGATATAATAAATCGGTGCTGAATTTACTTTTAACCAGCACCGGTTGTTGAAACCGGTGCTGACACTTTGTTATTCAGCATGGATTTTCAATACCGGGGTCGGAGATACTGTAGCAGTGCTTACCCCCGCATAACCAGCACCGGTAGATTCAAACTGCTGCTTACAGATTAAAACTAGCACCGGTTCTATGGTACCGGTACTGATTATAATTTGATGTAGACCTAAACTTTTGAGCACCAGTTGTTATCTAGAAATAGTGCTGGGGATTAGAAGTATATAAATATTCCAGCATCGACATGAATGCTGGGAAAACGGTGCTTATTCTATGTATGTCTTAAATTTTACATCACCGACATGAAATTTGGAAGATCGGTGCTTAATTAATTAATTTTCCAGCACCAGTATGGAATATGGAAAACTGGTGCTTGTTTTATTTTTATTTTGCAATGCCCTATTTTAATTTTTCCTGTCCCAACCTGATCGAAACTCTGGCAATTATCACAAAAGAAAATCATAACAGCCAACAATATTGAATCTACAAACAAGATTAATGCTAACAAAATAGTAATGAATAAATGAAAACCTAAATATGTATAAAGAAACATAATCCGAAAACAACCAAATTATAGTAAAAAACTATAAATTTTAATGAAATCTAGTTTCTACACTTGTTGATACTAATCGATGTACATAGAAACCTTGAAATATTTTGAATATATGTCCACCTAAACCTGATGCCATCTATCGGATACAGTTGATATCTCTTTCGCATTGTATGCTCCTTATTTGAGGGAAATAGTCGTTGCGTTGAAAACAAGTCAGTGATTAAGTACGTGAAAGTATTAAGTACGTAAGAACAAGAAATGATTGATTTGTAATATGTTGGCCAACATGTAGAATATATGTAAAGGTGGTGTTGAGCACAAACTCTTTCATGTAGAGGAGGGCGTAGTATCCGCATTCCCAACCACTCACTTGCGTTCGGTACTACAGATTATAAAATGGTGTTAAACGTAATTGTATTAAATAATGGTTGAAATGAAGGTATTCTTGGGTTGAATGACTTACATCGATGTTTGTGATTTTCCATGTGTAATCGGGAGGCGGTTCCATCTGCATCTTCTGCCTTTGATATTTGAATGCAATCCTGGTAATGTTAAACTTTTAAATGTTAGTGAACTCACACTTGTAGACATTAAAATTAACATTTATGAAAGTAATCTAAGTATCTAGAAATGAGTTTTTTTTTCATTAATGTTTTTTTGTTTGATTTCTCCAATCAAGGGTAAAAACTTCCTCCATACTAGGATGGATGAGTACTAAGTACCAATAATCGTTTTTTTCAAAAGAATGTATCACATGAATGAAATTATTAGTTGTGTACTACTCCGTCCCACAATGATGTTTTGAAATGAAAATGGCACAAAGATTAAGAAAGTGGGGGGACAAAGGTTGAAAGTGGGGGGACAAAAGCTGAAAAGTGGGGGACAAAGGTTGAAAAGTGGTATTTTAGGTATGATTGTTAGACTA
>JAULKM010000001.1:14589558-14599992 GCA_032355605.1 Rubia tinctorum
AAAGGATTTACCGTTTTGAAGGCATCCAGAGCTGCACCAGCATCAATTGGAATTAACAACTCTCCCAGATCCAAAAAAGCCTGTAGATAAAGGCACAGCAATAATTCAAAAACAGATTAAGTCTTTGCCATCAGTAAACTTGTACCAGGCAAATAAGTAGATGAATAAACTATCGGCTCTCTTTAAATCGAGATAATACTTAGAGAAAGAACCAAAACACATGCTTGTTAGGCTTTAACCGATTTAAACAGATTTTCTAAGTTGACAACAAGCCTAGCATTTAGCAACAATTTGAAACTATATGACATGATTTCACATGGTTAGGTCAGTATACAAATTAGTTGATATTGAAATGTGAACTCTACATTTTTGGAAGCCTGCATAGCCTTCACTAAGAAGAGTAATTATTGGACTACAGTTAAGAAGAAATAATAAACATAAGCAGCCATTGACTAGATACAAGTGACACAAACCAAGTGACATCTTTTTGTACACTACGAAAATCCTTTTATATATATACTACTTCCGTTCCTTTAATAATGGCACACTTTCTAATTTGGGATATTTTTTATACTGGCACTTTCTATTTATGGCAAATTTAAGATTATTACATCCACTCATTTAACTTTTTCTTCTTTAAATTCAAGTCCAGCCACTCATTAAGCATCTCCTAAATTATAACACCCAAAAGTGATGTGCCACTAATAGAGAAACAGCGGGAGTATATAATATCCTTAACGGTTCCCTGAAAATACATAGTACACAATGAGTACAAATCGTGAAATAACATTGCATCAAGCAGGTTGATAGGCAATTAAGTAGTTTAGAAGTTACTTCTTCCTTGATTACAATGATGCTACTACATAAGAACACTGTACTCAAGAAAATGTTGTTTCAGCATGGCTGAACATAGTGTACAGCACAAATAACCACCAATGTGTCCTGATAATTTTAATTAATTATTGCATAGCATCTCAAATAAAACTGTTTGTCAGCATAGAGAATAATGTTTACTCGTTATGAATTAGTGAGAAAAGGAAGATGAGTCGAAGTCTTTTTGAGTACCCAGACTTTAAATGACCAGCTGATAATTTTTTATTTTTAAAAAAAAAAGACTACAGAAATACTCCACCTGAGGATCGCGTGAATCGACTTTAGTGGCCTTTCTCATAAAGTCTTGAGCCTTTTCAGCTTGGCCAAGCTGAATGTATATGTGACCAATAGCCTGAATTAAAATATACAATAGACCGTTAGACTTCACATAAAAGTAAACTAACACAGGAGTTAACATATACGATTTGTTTAACTTACTTTTAGTGTATCACAATTATCAGGGTGAATTTCCAATATCTTCTCAAAATTTGCCAGGGCACTCTTGAGATCCCCCAATTTCAGTTGCACTTGTCCCAAACCTATTTTTGAAAAGCAGAAGAAATGAGATCCAAAATCATGATCTGTATAAACTTATTAAAAGGATATCCAACGAAACCAAAGTTTTTGAGGCAAACATCAAATACCGAATGGAAGAACGGTTGTTACTTGGAATACAGTGACCACAGAAATCCATTTTTACACATCATATTTATTTATTATTTACAACTCAAAAAATGTGGCATTATAAAATATCCTATTAAAAACAGTAAAGACGCTAATATGAGACAGCCTGCAATCTTAGCAAACATAACATTATAGAAAACTCAAATAAGTAAACCAGGGGGTGGAAATAAATCAAAGGCAGCACAAATTTTGGGGTAGCCCCTTCCAACCTAATAGTGGGTCAACTGTCAATTGAATTACAGATTATGTTCTCCAGTTCTCCTTCACATCTATGAATCTGAACTAGTGAATGCTAACACAGGGAACAAGGACACTCCATGCTCAAGTTACAAACTGAAAGAATCTAGCATCTAATGACTGGTTAAACGTGTAGGCCAATATCACGCAGCTGTATATTCAAATAACAAGGAATGTGCAGCAGTTAAAGAACCAAGATCATTCACTACCCTTCACAATTCCAGCTGTAAGGGTTCAGAAATCTAATGCCATTTCTCTGGAAGGAGAGAAGCACCCAAAAAATGAGAATACATGGAATTAGTAAGTAGTGTGGAAGATTACACACCATAATAAGGTAATATAAACTCCCGAGGAGTGGTGTTTTCCTTCACAGATTGCATGTAGTACATTCCAGCCTTTTCAAAGTCACCCTGAAGGGAGAAGAAAGAAAACAACTCTGAGATAGAAAAAGGAGAGTGTCAACTGCAAACTTTTTAAATATAAGCTTTTCAAGTTCCACTTTGTTGCATTGAAATGTCATCCTACCAAGCAGTTAAGTGTGCACGTGGAATAATTGAGCCACATCAGCACTCAATTCTGCATAGCTTCCATAGTGATAGAACTATACATAGCAATTGATGTTTGATAGTGTCACCTCAAGCATCTTAAGTGTGAATATCGATCAGAATAAATTCTTACGACAGGGTAATATGTGATTTTCAATTTTATAGCTTCCACCAGCAGATAAAGATGTATCTTTACAACTTATGACTTTATTAGGTCATACATGGCTGTCAAGACTTTCAAACTTGTCTGATGGTTTACCATAGACGTATTCATAAGGAAATTACCAAGTCAACCTAAGGCAAGCAGAAAGCTCTCACAGAAAATTTGACATGGAATTTCCTATCCAGGCTAACAAACCAAGAATCAAACTTTTGCTTCACGCAGAAAAATTCAAAGTTAAGGTGTTCAATTGTTTATACATGAGAGATGTACCATGTCATGATAAGACCGAGCCAGGTTGTAATATGAATGTGACTTGGTGGGGCCATGACTTGTCACAGCAATAGCAGTTTCAGTCAGGTCCTGAACCAGCTTATGTTGACCGGTAAAGAAGAAATGATCAGCCAGATAATTCAGAGACATTGCACAGTATGGATATATGTCAAAAGCCCTTTTCATTTTCTCCATTCCTAAGTTGATGCTGTCATCTGTATGGACACATGGGGAGCAAGACTTAGTGATTAGAGTGCATCAGAATACAGTTAAAAGCTAAGGAAGTTATAGGACAAGTAACTAAAACTTGTATATGAATGCAGCAGTTTATGGATATACAAAGTTCTGGATTTTTAAGAAATTGATCAGTAAAGAATGATGCTCCCTTTTATCATTCTTTACTGATCAATTTTAAATATTCTTTGTTGGATCCATAAACTGTTGTATTGATCTGGTATAAAATATTCTTGTTAGATCAGTAAAGAATGATCAGTAAAGAACCGTTTATACTATATAATTACATATATTTCAAAGGGTTCCTTTTTTCTCCTCCGATAAAGCACCTCCAAGCTGCCCACAACAAAGCCAAATATTACAACTCCTTATGGATCTTACAAGTTTATCTAGTAGAAAATGCTCACCATTTTTATTTTGCATATCCATTATAGCAAGTGCCACAAGAGCTTCTGCATTGTCCTTATCCAGCTGAAATCAAAGCATTTTGAAAGTATATATAAACAGAACAATATAAAAAGAAATTTGGTCAGAGTTCAAAGATCACAGGCTTGCCTGAAGAACACGTTCAAATGCTTGCTTAGCCTTCTCCAATTGACCTAATTTATAGCGACAAAGGCCTATTCCAAGTCTTACAGCTGCCGGACATTGAGGAAAAACTCGCAAGGCCCGCTAAAAAAATAGCATGCATTCAGCAATATATACACATATCTTCCTCGTATGATAACCGTAACTAAAATAAGTCTTCAACGTTTCCCGCTCATAGCTCATTGCTTTCCAGATTAAGAACCTACTAGTTCCAAGTAATCCATAAAGCAATAAGTGACTGACCTTATACAGCTCCAATGAATCAGTATATCGTGCCCGATTAAAGAGAACACATGCCTACAAATTTTCATAGACAGTCAGTCACAAAGGCAAAAAGTGTTTTCACCTCAAAAATAAGCATTTACCAATGCAGTTGTGTATCATTTTGACAAAAATACTACACTGAACTATTAGCACAAAGAAAGCAATAGTTGAGAATTGCACAAGGGACAATCACGGGATAAACATAAAAGAAGATTTCTGCAACCATTTCATTATATCTAAATGCAGACTAGAACCAAAATTCCTAGAATTTCTGCTAGGGAACCTAGATAGAATAAGCGGAAAGGAATTTCCAAACATCAAATCATATTAATCAGAAGATGCACAAAATAAATCCTCAAATTCCAAATTTCTTAAAGAACATCACTCTCCACCATATTACAGCACATCAGATGAGCGTAATCAGTGTTTTATTTTATTCTCACGAGAGGACGAAAATCAAATGAAACTTAAGACGGGAGAAATACCTGACCAAGAAGAGCAGGAACATTGTTAGGATCTTCATCTAATACAATCTTGAACGCAGCAGATGCTTGTTCTACCTCACCCTTGGCAAGCAAAAGTTGGCCTAAAAGGACATACAGCAAAGGTTTCAGAAGCATAAGAGAAGCCATGCATACAGATTGAGCTAAACTAAATGGACTTGTATCTCTCCCGTCCATACTTTTTCATTTAACATTTAAATTACAGGAACAGCCACAAGGAAGAACCCCCAAAACCATCCCTACTTAATCTCAATTAATTTATCACATCGTAAGCTGATAGAGAGGTTTGGAATAAGAAAGGGAACAAGTCCCAACACGACAGCAGTTAATTCCTTATACGTGAGCAATTAAACTAAACTACTAAATGAAAGAGTACAAATCCCCAAGACAGCAGCAGTTAATTTCTCATAATGCACGCAGCAGTTAATTCCGGATACTGCTCGCTATCTTTCCTTTTACATCCAATCCAAAATATTTACCCGAATTCAGACATCCCAAAAGCAAATGCAGAATGATAAATTTTTCCTGATTGGAAGGTTCTGCATAGTATTAAATTTCTTCATCTTCTTTTGCTTTAGAAAACCATCATCAGTTAACAATATGCTTATAAGAACAAGCCTAGGTGGAAGTTTAGAGCTTAAGAATCTGCAGCACCTTAAACATAAGTAATCATTTTTCATCTAAATTTACCAACCAGAATCCCTCTTTTCAATCTACCATAAAATTGATTCAGTCACCAGGATAAAAGCGCCATGAGTTTACGTAGAGGGCCACCTCACATGAGCTATACATTATTTCGAATTGACCAGATGACTCAGAATTAAGTACTCCTGAAACCCAGGGGATAGAAGGATCCGTTTGAAAAGAATATACCTTTTCCAACCCAGGTAGAAGGCTCATGCATGTCAATTCTTGATGCTTTATTGTAAAACTGTGTTGCCTGAATGAAATATTCTTCCTTTTCTCTCTGCTTTGTCTCAATTTTTCCAACATAGCTATAATAAGCACCTAAAGCATTCAGGATTGCTATCCTCTCATACCTCACATCTGCATAGTATTCATCAATTTCTGCACCACAAATATTCTATGTCAACATGCGAGCAATAAATGGGAGAATATACTCAGTCACCAACTAAGGATAAGATCAGATGAAATATATACCAGGACTAGATCCTTCTTCCAATATTTGACGAAACTGAACTACCTTGCCTTGTTTGAAGTACTCCCTCTGCCAAAGAATAAAGTAACAGATTAAAAGACTATCAGTCTATCACATCGACAAAGACATTGAAGTCCATCTCTTCATGCTACGTGTTTACGAACAGAACACTCAAATAATCAGACACCATACCGACATTTTAGAACCTCAGATCAAATCACAAACCTACCATACATAAATTCGCTAACATTACTGGGTGCTGAGACACAACAAAACCTTACACAAATCTGAGTCTATGAAACTTCCAACCTTCTGCTCCTATCAAACAAACATTAAAAGCAGCAACGCTGACTTACAGTTGCAGGATTCAGAGCATAACTACATACCATTGAACTTAACAAAAAAGTCAATCCATCAAGCTCTAGGACATAAAACACACTACATCCATCTCCTAGCTAAAACGAATCACTGAAACAACTTTTCAAACCATAAAACCTACTAGAAAGTCATCAATGTCATCATTCTAGGCATAAACTTAACTAATCAAGCTCCATAACCTAATCCACACCACATTCATCTCCTAACGGAAACCACCGCCACAACTCTTCTAATCAGCAAACCTAAATGAAACTCAGCTTATCAAACTCCAGAACCTGATACACACCACATCAATCTCCTATCAGACACCAATCACCAACTCAGCCACTCAATCAACAAAAATACAAGAAAACCAAAGCGAACATCATACTAAGCATAAACTAAACTTATCAAGCTCCAGAACCTAATAAACGCCGCATACATCACCGATGCAATTCTTCAAACCAACAAACATCACGAAAGTTGACATGCTCATCAAGCACGCACGCATGAATAAGCTCAAATTGGAAGTCAAAGTGCAGTATAAGGTAGGGCAAGGAGAGCATACGGCGATAATGAGCCAGAGATCTAGGGGAGCTTGCTCGGCCTTGAGAATGTCGAGGATGTCGGAGGCGTCGCGGGGGAGCTGGTCCAGAACAACCCTAACCTCCTCCTCCGAGTTCTGCACCGGTATGTAAACGCACGCCATTAATCCTGCATCCAAATCCCGGTCAAATTGCGTGTGTGCGTGAGATTTATTGGTGGCTGGAGACTATGGCAGAGCGGGAGAATTCTTTGAAGTGGAAGGCACAAACAGTATTGTAGTACTATTCCAACTGCAGCAGCCGTATGTGTATGAATAGTCTCCTTCTCGTATCTGATTGAAATAAATAAAAAAATCTCTTTTCCTTTTCCCTTTCTATTTACATTTAGCAAATAAAATATAAGGACAAGTATTGGGCTTGTATTTTTTTCATAGATAAAGATATAAAAAAGAAGAGTATGTCTCCTAACGGGCGGCATATTCATAAATTTATAGACATGACGCTTTTTATAATAAAAAAATTACATACTAAATTTTAAAATATTTAAAAATATTTAAAAATATTTTTTTATATTATATTTTTATATTTTCACATTCAAATACATATTATTATTTGTTTTAACTTTTAAATACAATATTTAAGGTAAAAACTACTGAGAACTGTCAATAATTTCCTGGAAAGACCGCATTTCTTGATATATTCTCTAAAAAAGAAATAGGTTTTAATATGTAATTTGGTTGCTTGTAAGTAATGTTTCAAAAAAAATAGGGATATATACCAATATAACCATACTTACTTGACTAAGTGTCAATATAACTCTCAGATATATTTTAGTGCAAAAACAACCCTAACTAGTTGATGAAAGTGTCAATATAACCCTAAAACACTATTTCCGGCGGTGACTATACATAAAAATGACTAAAATACCCTTTGACCTAAAACCTAAAAGTATAAGAACAATTTTGCCCCTCTTGCAACCACCACCACGACGAAGTTTCTATAGCCATCGAAAATGGTGGAGCTGCAACAACGGCATTACAGTGGTGTGAGACTGGTTTGGGAATGGCACTCCGACGTCGATGTTGTAGGATAGCGTTGGAACTTCGTCACTGCTTGGCTGGCCTTTGTCAGAGCTTTCATGGTGCTGCCTCTCTTTGCGCTTAAATCAGACGCAGCTCTCCGGAAACTTGAGTGGAGAGACGTCGCACCTCTACTCTGCAAGTGACGGCCTCCTTCGCCAACAAGATTGTCCGCCTCTGGTCCACCTCCGTCGGCTGCTTCCTGTGCGACTTCCAAAACCACGATCAAGGAATCTCCCGACGTCGCCTTCTCCTCCAACTCCCGCTACCTCACCACCGCCTCTGACGACAATACTATGCTCATCTAGGACGTCGTCACCGGAACCCTAGTCAAGACCCTCGCGGGTCACACCAACTATGTCTTCTGTGTTAACTACAACCCCCAGACCAATACACGTCGGCGGCGGTGATGATGTGGAACGGGGATGAGCAGAGGGGGGCAAGAGGTCTGCAGGTGGTGGACGCCGCAAGTGTGAATGGCGATGGGAGGTGATGTCGGCGGCGCTTCAACATTGGACGCTCTGATTCAATCCCAGATCGAGCTCCAGGTGGTGGCCGAATTCATTCCAACAACCCTAAATGGGGGGACAGATTCAATCAAATTCAATCACATGGGAGAAGAACTCGGTTCCCAGAGAAGGAAATGGGGGAGAAGAAAGAAAATAAGAAGGAGTGTTTTGGGGGAGAAGAATGCAATTTTTCTTCATTTTTTAAAAAATTCCAGAAAGGTCGAATAGTCATTTTACCATGGTTGTATTGACACGTATGTGAATTAGAAAGGGTTATAAAAGCACTTTTCTTAAAGAAATATGAAGTTTAATTAGAATAAGTTGACAGATTTAAACAACCGATCAAATGCAAATCCATAAAAATAGTTGCAAGGTTATTGATACAAATTTACTTATATTATATTAGTGCTCGATTTGATGAATATTCATCTAAATGTGTTCTCTTCAAATGTTTATAAACAATTTTTTTACTTATGTAAGTTTATAGAACAAATTTTTGGAAAGGCCGTTTTTCCATAAACATATGAAAAGATTGGTTTAACTAGAATAATATAAAGTTGGGAATTTATACCTTGCAGTAAGCGCCGATCAAATTGTGCGTGAGCACCAACTTTGAAGCGTCGCGCTGGTGCTTGAGTGGCACGAATCGAGCACCCCGTCGCTTGAGCGCTAGCGCCCATGGTGTGCTCAAACGACACCAATCGAACTCTTGCACCTACGCTCGATTGCTCGAGCTATATAGACTGAACGATCACATTCGTGCTCGGTTCTATTGAGTGATACATGCTAGGTTTGATTGCTTAAGCGTCTGTCGTCAACCACCACCACCACTGTCGCACTGTGCCATCACCCCATCCTCGTGAAACCCCAATCGCTAACACCGCCACTTTATTA
Organism: Rubia tinctorum; assembly: GCA_032355605.1. Lineage (NCBI taxonomy): Eukaryota > Viridiplantae > Streptophyta > Magnoliopsida > Gentianales > Rubiaceae > Rubia > Rubia tinctorum. The sequence goes on from JAULKM010000001.1 coordinate 14,598,463, forward strand.
CTTTTCAAAATACACAAAAGGTGTAAATACATGACATAGGAAGTAAAGTACAATGCATGATTTCACAATACACAAAAGAAGAGGAGGAAGTTCATTTTGAGTTTTGAAGATGACGGACAAATAAAGCAATAAATTTGTTCATCATTGGTAAGTTTACACAATAAAATTGGCAATTTCTCTTGAAAATGAATATTTATTCACAATTTTGTATAACTAATTTGAGATTTATGAATATTTGTTATAATGCATATTAATTTAAAATTTAAGCCTTTAATTTGTAAAGAATATTTAGATTTGCTACCATATTATACTTGTACCGACTGAGATTATGTTGGTATACAGAGTTATAAACTTACGACTTATGTATAGTGACTAGTTTGGTTGACATTGATTTACAAACATTGAATACCATACACTCCCTTCGTTCCAGTTGTTTATGCATTTTTACTTTTTTGACACTATTCTCAATTAAAATTTGACCGCATATTTAAATAGATATATGAACAATAATATTATCTTAGGTGATATTGTATAATTCATCGTAGCAAGTAGTTTCTAAATATCAAATTTTTATTTACCGTTATTAAATATGGATAAAAATATTAACGGTCAAACATATTTTTAAAACAACGTTATAATGATTATAGTGCAAAACAAATTGGGACAGATGGAGTATCATGTAACCGCAAAAAATGACAGTTACCATAATAACGAAACCGTGTCCATCTATTATTATGTTGATACTTAAAAAAACACTTGTGGAAAAAAATTGTTGTCACTCCTCTGTCCCACCCAAATATGCACAGAATCTTTTTTCCAACTAAAGTAGTCTAACCTTGACTAGATATTTGAATACATATATAAACAATAATTTTATCGTATTAGATATGGTTAGATTCGTCGTAACATGTAGTTTCCAAATATCAAATTGTTATGTGTCGTTATTGTCCGTAACTACACATATTTACAGTCAAACATGTTTATTGAAAATCGTGAAAAGAATTCTATACAAGTTTGGGTGGGACGGATGGAGTAGTTGGATTCATTTTGGTTTAACTAACTTATTTTTGTAAATTTAACTTATTTTTATTGAATTAAATGTAATTTTGCTGAATCGAGCTTATTGTTGATGAACTTAACTTATTTTTTGCTAACAAAACTTAATTTTTCAAAAATAATGAATAGGAAAAAGACAGGACAAACACACAAATGAATTGAACTGGGTTCAACCCAGAGGGAATTGAACTGGACTGACATAGACTAGATTGCATTGAACTCGATCAGACTGAACACATTATACATGTACTTAAGTGAATTAAGTTGAAACAAAGTGAACCAAACTGAACTGAACTCAACCAAACTAAACTAAACTAAACTTATTTATACTTAACACAACTGAAATAATGATTTCCCGTAATGATTATTATTGATCATGAAGATAATAAATAGAGAGTACAAGGTAAGCTAGTCCTAATATAACTCTGGCCTAGTCAACAAGAATAAAATTTTATCTAATCATCTATTTGAATT
>JAULKM010000001.1:14603657-14627000 GCA_032355605.1 Rubia tinctorum
CCCCAAAACCACCTTGAAAACCACCTTGGGGCCTAAACAAATTATTTTCAAAATGTTAAGGGCCGAATATGGGCAGTGTTGGGAGTGGGGACCAAAAGATGGTATTCAAATATATGTTGGGGACCAAATAAACAATTTAGTCTTTTATTAATGGAGGGGTATTTATGTCTTTTAATTATTACTCAACGTCGGATTTTCATCGATCAATACCGGAAATCGCCCAAATGATTAAAATTGAATTATAAGGTTACTTCTGCACTTTAACATTTTACAAGACCATTCTTGCACTTTCTCAATTTTATAGGATTATTTTTGCACTTTTACCTTTAAAATTTTAGACTGAAGAAACGCCTGCTGGATGAGGTAAAACATCGAACAGAAACTCAAACTACCAGTTCCAAAGTTCCAACTGCACAATGACTATCAAATGGTTAGGCATCCATTCTGGATATTCAAATTCAACCTCTGAATAAACTCCGAGCTCAAGAAAGAATTCATAAAACTGACAAAATTTTGGGTTTTCGTGTTTAGGGTTTTGCACTGGCAGCCGAATGCGGGCTCCACCGTGAACTCCCAAATTCTCTCCGAAGTCACTCAGTGCGTGGAGGGAATCAATGGCGTCAAGGAAGGCCGATGGAAAGCTACGATCAGCTTCTATAAGCCCATGATTCGAGGTACTTTACTATGCTTTGGTTTGGTGTTGATTTGATAATTTGTTATTGCTTTTTGCGTGTTTGAATTGAATCTATTGGGGTAGAACAAACCAGTGCTTCGGAGTTCCCGCGCGATTTTCTGGGGATATCCCTCCAGGAGCAGCCCAATAAGTACTATTTCGTGCTCAGAGGGCAGCGCTTGATTGTGGAGGCCGAATCTACTATTCAGAATATTATGGAGAAATTGCAGTCTTACAAGACTAGGGTTGCCCTTAATTTTGAGGTCTCTCAAGCCTTACTCTCTTCATTTACCGTTTTAAACTGCTCTATGTGGATGATGTTAGTTGTTACAGTAGATTTTGGTGGCAAAAAAAAGTATTTTGTATGCTGGATGGCGAAGATCTCGCTGTTGAAGGCTATCTGGGCCAAGGACGCGTTGAGTGATTTAATTTTTAGCTTGAACATTTGATTTTCGACGAGTATGAGGTCTCCATCCTTTTAAACAGTCTGTTATTAGTGTATTTTGCTTTGGAGTTTGAGTTATTATTACTGAAGAGATTGCTTCCCTATATTAATTCAGGGTTTTCAGTATCAATTGGGAGACTTCCAATTGCGCGTGGGGAAGGTTGTTCCGATCCACTCTGAGAGTCTCAGAGGGATTGTTCTGGAGGTATAAAGCTCTTTTCTTGTTCACGTACAGTTGATTTTAGCAGCTTAAATATTCCTTTCTGGATGTGCTTGCCACCCCATGTAATTGTTACTGGATGAAAGAGAATTCAATTAAAATTATTTATGGCATTAGTTTCCAATGTGACCGAAGTTAGAATCATTTAAAAGCTTAGCGTGGTTGATTTTGATTTACCATTAGCGAAGAGTCAACTATTAGCTTTTGCTGCAAATACATTCTATATCTTATTTATCATTTCCTCTAGTTTCCAGTGTTTGTATAAGGTATTGTGGTTTTCTTTGTTCCTCCTGCTGAAAAGGTTTTGAAGTGATGTTAAATTCAGCATAGTCTCAATCAATTCTCAGGGTTTCGAATCAGGAATTGTGATGTTGTAAATGTCTTGTTGACAATGGCTGTTCAATCTTTCGTTGTTTTTTTGCAGATGGAGTATCTACCTATTTCTTCATGGGAGAAGTCGCACAAAATCATGGGTGAATTCTTCGACATTTGGCAGGAGGCTCTCGCAAAAAGATCATTGCCAGGTCATTTTGTGCATATTGAGCCGAACTTTTCAGAATATGGTCTGTCGGATGAATACAGTTCGCAGCACACAGCTGCTCAGTACGCTGGTATAATGGCTCAATTGATAGCCACTGTCCAGTCAGCACAAGCTGCAGCTCGAAATTAGACTAAAACGAAAGTTCTTCTCTTCTTCCTATAATTCTGACTGGCAAGACATGGTTGTAAAGCTTTTAGGTGTTGTAAAACATGATTTGTGCCACCTCTGAGCAGAATCTGAAACTGTTGAACAAGGAACATGATTTGTACCACTTCTGCTCATGAATCATGATCAGAAACTATGGAACTCTTCTTCATTTCAAGAACAAAACTTCTTGAGAGTAAGTGCTGGATTCACCTGGGATGTCTTTCAATCAATGCTGCTTATCGACATTATCGATCGAAGTTGCTCATTTGTGTCCCTTGTAACATCTACTAGGTCTACTGTAGTATTTTTAAGCAAAGATAAAATTAACATTCCACTGTAGTAAAACCAAACTTCAATTTGGAAGAAATACATGAAAATATAAATTTGTGTACAAAATATAGTCCTTTTTATAAATGACTTTTGAAGGTTTTCTTCTTTTTACACGAGTAGACCGTAACAAATGTGCAACAAGTGAATTCTAAAGGTTAAAATGTCGTATAATGAAAGAAAATTGCACAATTTTTTGAAGTGTACTCCTAATTGTAAAATAGCTTAGTCTCAAATTATTTTATAGTGCCTCAAGTAATTTGTTTGTTTAGTGCACACACACCCTCAATTTTTTGAAAGTGCACATATGTGTTTTTACCGTAGTGACTATAAAACTCGTACTTCTATAATCGGAGATCGGTATTGATCGGGCTGATTCCAGCGTTGACCTATAATAAAAATATAAAAATATCCCTAGTTTCATTTCTGAATTTAATCTGACCATTTTACTCTTTATAACTTTTCAGGGCACCACCCATAACCCTAGTCTACTACTCTTTCACCATTCTTAACCCCAGCCTCGCTGTCTCTCCACCACCCTTGAGAGTACATGTGCACTTTTGAAAACTAAAAGTATATGTGCACTTTCAAAAAAAATGAGGGGTATATGTGCACTAAATACAGAACTGAGCAACATGAATGCACATTTTTCTAATTGAGTGGGTCTCTTGACAGTTGCCTGTCCATAGGGTTACGGACATACCACTTACCTTTTATCTTATAAACTGCATTTGTTAAATTACACACTAAATCTAGAAATTTATAAAATATATTTTTATATTTTCACATTCAAATACATATTATTACTTGTTTTAACTTTTAAAATACACTATTTAAATTTAATAAAAAAATACCTCATTTAAGGTAATAGTCACCGTCAATTGTCCATAAGATTAAGGAAAAACCGTCTTTCCTGAGACTTTCTCTTTCTAATTTATATTACTCCATCTGTCCCAATTGAACTTGCACTCTTTCTTTTTTAACACTATTCTCTATCAACGTTTGACGACATATTTGAATAGATATGTGAATTTTTTTATCGTATGTGATATTAATCAATTAGTCGTAACAAGTAATTTCTAAATATCAACTTTTATTTTTCGTTATTATACGTAGATAAACATATGTTTTGAATATAGTGTACAAAGTAAGAGTGCAATTTTGCACAGGACGGATGGAATACTATTTTCTTCCCATATCACTTATTTCATTGATTCTTACATTCAAAGTTATAATTTTTTTCTATTTAAAATAAATTTATTCATTATTTCTCCACACATTTACACTTACGTTATGTAATTATAATAATTGAAATCCACTTCCAATAAAAGTAAATACTCCCTCCATTCCTCTATACATTTACACACTCTCTATTTTTAAAAATATATTTTCAATTTCATACTCTCATTTTATTTTTTCATTTTAAACTTATTTTTATCCAATCATATCATTCATCGTACCGACCCGACCCGACCCGACTCGAACCAATCATAACCAAGTAACATATTTACCGTAACGTCACTTACAACCTCCGAAAAAAAAAACAATCCATGTATCTCAAAGAAAAAGAGCCGTGCCATTAAACCCTGGTGCCTAAAGCCCTAATCACACCAGCCACCGCCACCCCCCCCCCCCCCCCCCCCCCCCCCCCCCCCCCCCCCCCCCCCCCGCCACCCCCACCCCCACCGCCACCGCCACCGCCACCGCCACCGCCACCGCCACCGCCACCGCCACCGCCACCGCCACTGCCACTGCCACTTTTCCACTATAGAATAGTTTTCATAACAACAAAACATAGCTACATTTGATATCATCATCATCATCATCATCATCATCATCATCAATGGAACCCGATTCTTCAGCACCAGCGAAAGTTGCAACTAGGAGGGTACTCCCATCAGATAATATTGGATTGTCAATACAATTTAGCTCCAAATTGATGCTATTCTTTAATAATGTAGGTCAAGTTTGCACCAAAGGCTCCACAGGCACACCGCAAAGCCAAGGCTCTCCCCAAACTGTTATGCTTTCCTTCACTTATTTACTCTTACCACACAACATTGATGATTGAATACCAATGAACTAACTGTGATCGAATTCAAGTTTACAGTGAAAAGGCTGAAGATGAATTTGATGCTGCTCAGGCCGAGGAGATGTTGCGCCATTTCAATGTACCATACTTTAATCCAGCGTCCTTTTTTTAGTTGTTAGGAAGCTTTGTTCTGATGTAAAAAATGCTGCTTTTAATGGCTGCAGGAAGCTTCTCTGAAGGGGAAGCCCAAAGTTGAGAGGAAAGGTTTGTTGCTATCAACTTAGTTTAAACTTTAACACTGATCATTTATTCGTTTACGTACAAGTATATGGCAGTGAATATGTTATCCCAGATAGAAGGTTTGATGCCTTTTGCCCTTCATTTTAGTAAGTTTATGTGCTTTGATTTCAGTGGTGCTTTGGTTGTAGTGGACAATTACTGAAATTTGCGAGTATTTATTTATTAAACTGATGCAGCAATTTCCTGAACCGCGCTCTGTGCATTTTCTCGCGCTGTTGCATCATCATCATTATTGGAGTCGTGATCTATTACGTTTTGTATTAGGATTTGTGTTTGTATCTTGTGCAAATCGAGTTAGCAGAAGTTTTTTGAACTAAGAGAGAGTATGTTACCTATTCATTTTTTTGCAGTTGGACCTGCACAGGTGGCATTTGGACATGCAGCCTCAGCTACTGCGACAAGATCATATGGCGGCCTAAATGGTGCAGGGATACATCATAGTGCGTATACGTAGGCATAGTGGATTTTTTAATAATTCGATGTCCTTTTGTTAGTATAATCCTCTGTACGACATTTCATTACTACTTCTGCTATTCTCCAGGTGGTGCTTCTGTGCCTAAAGTGGAGAAACAGTATAAGGAACCATGGGTAGGTGTGACAAATGGCTGCATTGCATCATTATCTTTGTTTCCTGAATGTTCTCGCTTTTAATTTTGTTTGATGATGATCTTAACTCTATACCATGGTTGCAGGATTATTATACTTATTATCCTGTCACACTTCCTCTAAGAAGACCTTATTCGGGAAGCCCTGGTAATTTGCATTGTAAAATTATTGAATATGTGTCCAACTTTGTTATTTATCTACTATCGTTTATGTTTAACTATGATCCCATGATTATTGCAATTGAAGTAGTGCTTTTGCATCGTTTTATGTCATGTAGGAAGCAAACTTTTGATGGTGTATATAACTTTTTCTGATGTTTTTATAAATATAACAGTCGTATCCTTCTGTCACGTACAGAACATCTTGACATGGAGGAATTTGGTGAGGCGGCAGAAAGCTTGACTTATGATGAATCTTCCGCAAACACTGGTTTTGATCTTGGTCTAATGGTTTGTAACAGTACATCAATATTATAACCCTAGAATGAATACCATATGATATTGATATTGCACTGTTTTGCTTTATAGGAGGAAAACATAGATGAAAGTTTGTTCTTCATGCAATTACCAAAAAATATGCCTATGCTGAAACAATCACTGAAGACAGAACAGCATGACATGGACAACAGTTCAAAGGCATCAAAGAATGTAGATCCCTCGCAAAAGGCCTGTACTTGGGATGAGTTGACTGCTGGGTCCGGGGGTAATGGTTTCATGGGTAAAATGTATGTTTACAGAAGTGGTGCAGTCAAGATGAAGCTAGGTGACACCCTTTATGATGTAAGTATGCATAATGTTCGTAGATAGTTGCTTACTGCATGCGCTAGATGAAATTGCCGTTTTAAATAATCCCCTCCACCACCACATCTGTTTGATTCACAGATAGTATAGAAACTTCCATTACTTCAGAACATAGAATTGAAGAAAAGAAAATCTCCTGTAAACAGCATATATTCAGAATAACAGCAATAGATGATGGTTGATTGTGCATACAGGTCTCCTCAGGTTTGGATAGTGTATTTGCACAAGATGCTGTTGCAGTGAATACTGAAGATAAGCGCTTTTGTTCTCTGGGGGAGCTCAACAAGCGTGTCACTGTAACACCAGAGTTTGACTTTTTGGATTCTATATCTGATAGTATTTGATAAATTTAGTGAATACATTAGCTCACGAAGAGGTGATTTTATAGTGTCCAAGACAATTGTCCTGGCTATGGAACCACTATACAGAGAATAAAACAGTATTTAATGACATTTTTTTATGTGTATTCAAATAACATTATTGAAGAAAAAAGAATAGTACGATCACAAATTATATGGTTATATCTCTTTGGTTTCTTTTGGCTATCATTTGAATGTATATACTTGTGCCAGCCAAAATTAGTGATCCCTGATTGGGTTGTTAATGTTGCTAAATCATCTTGTTACGAGGGATTTCATATTTCAAGCAGGCATATTGCCCACGTTTGTATAATTTTAAAGTCAAGACGGAACCATCACAAACGTTGTTTTAGCATGTAATGATGGTACTGATGACAGGCTTGTTGGTGCCGAACACATTTCTTGAACTATTTAAAGATACTGATGAATTAGATTTTGCGAGTGTTACAAATACTGTATACGAAGAGGAGATCCTGTAATGGCCAAGTTATTCTCAAACACAAAAGTGCTGATCAACAATTGGGAAGTGGTGCAATAAGCTAACTTGTCCTTTAAGGAAAGGACTTTAGTTGTTTGCAGCTTCTGAACCTGTCTTTTTTATAATGAATACAGCTCCATGTTGTGGCTGAAGAGTGATTCCAGTATTAGGGGCATGAGTATAGGATGGTGAGAGCTGAAATGAAAAATTCTGCAGAATGAGGGCTAGAGCAACCTTTGCTTCTATCAGCGCGAAATTCTGCCCGATACAAGTCTTGGCGCCAAACCCAAAAGGGAAGAATGCAGACTGGCCGTTGGATGCTTTTGAAAATCCTCCAGAGAATCTTTCTGGTTTGAACTCTTCTGCATCGTTACCCCATATCTCAGGATCATGATTGATGAAAAGCAATGGTAAGTTAATATCCACCCCTGCTGGAACAATGAGATCTCCTATCATTGTTTCGTGGTATGTATGCCTGAACACGCTAATAGCTGGCGGGTATAATCGCAAGACTTCATGAAGAATCATGGTTAGTGTTTTCAGTTGGGCAACAGTTTTGGCGTTGGGATGAGTTTGCGCGCAAACTCTCAGAACTTCTTCCCTTGCCTCGTCTTGCCAGGTCGGGTGCATAGCCAACGCTACCATGGTCCATGTCAGCAAGCTTGAGGTAGTCTCATAACCAGCTACATAAAACTGTTTGTATTCTTCTATGATCTCTTTCATGGTCATCTTGCTATCATTTGTGCTACTTCCATTCGATTGTTCACAGTTTGCATTGTTGGATTTCAAGAGGTGGCCAAGTAAGTCCTCCCCGTCTGCTAGTCCAGTTCTTATCGCGGATTCCTTTCTCTCAATCAGAGTCTTAAGCATTGAATTAATGCTTTTATCCAAACTCTTCAATCTTCTGTTATTCCTTGTTGGGATGAACCTATTCATTCATATCATAAGAATATTATACTCTTTAGGTATAACACACGGGGTGAAACAAGATCAATCGTAACAGTTTTGGTAAGACACTCTTAATAAATTGACACGTGTAGTTATTTTCCCAGAAAGTGTTACAGAAGCTCTAGCAACAACTAACAAGTTACCATTTACTATTTTCTAGTGACTGACAAAATACCTGAATCCAGGAATGTATGAGTACTGGATAGCTTCCATGACCAACTTCTGCAGCAATTTCTGAAGATTTATGATTCTATTTCCTTCTTCAAAGCTGCTCCCAAATACTGTCCTGGAAATAATATCTCCAGTAAGATCCAGAAATTCAGGCCAGACGTCCATTTCACAGGTTCCCTCTCCACCTATTGCTTTCTTCCACTTTTCAACTAACAAGGCACTACTCGCTGCATATACCGATATCATTCCCTAGCAATTTGGCACCAGAAAGAACAGTGAAAAAAAGGAATATATAATAATCCCAGCTAGCTAGTGATCATCGATCATCTTACGCTTCTCAAAGAAAAAGGCTTGGGAGATTACATGCATACCTTTAGTTTCTCCAAGTTCAGAACAGGGCTCATTATTTTCCTATGTTTAGCCCATGTTTCACCTTCTAGAATTGTCAGTCCTTCTGATAAAATGAGAATGTAAGGATTCAGAGCCAACGGCGTTATACCAAGATGGCGTTGCCTGTTGGTTAGCACTTCTTTGATTAACTCAGGATCCACAATGTTTAGCCTAGGAATTGTTCCTGTCCAGCACAGTGACATCTTCCCTGCACAGAATGGAAAGGCATACAGTCAATGTAAACGGATCAGCTTATGAAGAATATCTCACGCTTGATGACAGAACAAGAAGGTAAGTACTCATGTTTTATATATTAAGTCAAATTCATTTGAAGTGGCGATGTGGGACAAATCAATTTCAACAGCTTTTTGTGATTCGCATACCATATTTTTGCACTGTATTGTGAGTGAAAGGATCAACCCGGGGCACGATTTGGTGAGACAGGCTCATTGGTTTCGACCATGCTTCAGATGTTTGCCTTGTGTAGTCTAGGATGTCTCCGATGAAAGGTTTGTAAGGGTTGCCCCTAATTCCTTGCTGTTGCAAGCGCTTCTCCAGCCATTTTGGTTTCCACCAAATGGAGTAACAAATTCGGAAGCCGAAATAGCTCAGCAGAACTATGGAACTGATTTTCAGGGCCAGGAGGACTATCATCAGGTAGCTGTCTTCCATGATCACTTTGAAAATTTGGTGGCGAGTTTGATTGGATTCTTGGAAATTCTTAGGTTATGGTTTTTAGAAGTCTTTGTGAACTGCGTATTTATATGGATGCGAATATGATCATTAGGTAAATTGCGTGAAAAATTGCAGTTTGAAAAGTAGTCAAGGAATGAATCTTCATGTGTCAATAATTTTGGCTGTACTTCCTTGGAGAACAAGGTTAAAACTTGGAGGTTTGATTTGAAAAGTAGTCAAGAAATGAAATGAAGTCAACAATTTTGACCATTCGTATAGAGTGAGAGCATGAACTTTGTCTTCAGTTCTTTCAATATCTAAAACAGTGTCCAGTTAAGTTTCCTAAGCCAAACAGATTCCTAATTTATGCTTTCTTTTGAACACGAAGTTCATAAATTTTCTTCTGATCATAGCCTTTTAGTGTAAAGCTCCATTACTTTTAAAGGTCCCATTTGCAATCTGGAAGTCTCTATCTCTTGTTTCTCCTCAGCAGTTTAATTGTAGTGGAGGTCTCTGATAATCACAGTTGTTATACTCACTCAGTTTTCCTTCTGTTATTTTTCATCCTACACCATGCAGCTTTGGAACTTGAATAATTTAATCCAACTTATCCAAGTACATTATAAAATAACCTTTCTCATAAAATCAAAGAGAATCTGAATGATTCAGAGGTAGATTGAAAGAGAAGAAAGATAGAGTAGAGAAGGAGATATATATTTTAATTCATTCAATGAAAGGTTCTAGAAAACAAGGATGGAGAAAAAACTATACTCCCTCCATCCCTTAATGATGTTAAGAAATGAAAATGACACAAACATTAAGCATGATTGAAAATGTCACTACATGTGGGAAAGGATATGAATTTATATTGGGAGAAGCTAGCACATGGATACTGGCCCATAAAAATCAACTAACTTTTGGATAAAATCACTTTACATTTTGGTATTTTAGGTAAGGGTAATTGTAGCATTTTAGGTATGATTGTTAGACTAAAAATGGAAAGAACAGATATAGGAAGATCATTGAGGGACATCCTAAAATGAAAATTAGGAAGATCATTGTGGGACGGAAGGTATATATACAAAGCACTAGTAGACGAAAGGAAATTAGGAGCCTATATCAAAACGCCATATGGCAGCTCTCATAACAAACTCTTGTGCAGGAAACTTTCTAGCACTGCAACTCTCTCTGCTTCATCTTTTTTATCAGTCAAGTCCTCATATTCCAACAACCCCCCTCAAGCTGAACAGTAAGGATGAACATAAAGTTCAGCTTGAACAAAATGTCTCGAAAACTAGGGCCCACAAGGATCTTGGTGAATAGGTAAGCCAGTTGAATTTGTGTAGAGACCTTGGTGGGAATAAGGAAACCATAAATATAGTAATCACGAACCAGGTAGCAGTCAATCTCCAAGTGTTTTGTTCACTCATGAAACATCGCGTTGGCCACAATATAGAGTGCTACTTGGTTTTCATAGAACAAAGGAACAGGAAGTTGTAGTTGCAAGTTCAAGTCTGTGGCAATGAAGCTAATCTATTTAAGCTCGCAAGTTGTCATGGATAAGCTACGGTACTTAGATTCAGCAGACGACTTAGATACATTGTATTGCTTTTTAGACTTCCATGAAATCAAAGATTCACCAAGAAATATGGCAAAACCTGTGACTGAACACTATGATTTTCTACATGTGCTCCAGTCAGTATCACAATAAGCATATAGAGATGTCCATGGAATGGTTGGATAGAACAAACCACGAGAGGGGCAGGTTTTAAGATGCCTAAAATATGAAATGCTCCCTTAAGATGATGCTCGATTGGATTTTGAACAAATTAACTGAGCTGGTAGACTGGATATGTGATCTTTGTCCTTGTTAAATTTTAATATAACAGTCTACCAAGCAATCTTTTGAACACTCATGGATATGTGAGAATGGGAGATGACTTATCATGAACTTTCCACAAAGTTGGAAGGGGAGTTGCTATACCAGTGGCATTAATTAAACCACAGTTAGAAACAATGTCCATCATATACTTGTTTTGGCTCAAGTATAGCCCAGCTGATGACCTGGCTATCTCGACGCGTAAGAAGAATTTTGCCTCCTACAGATCCTTGATGGAGAAAGTATCATGCGAGGATTAATTTACAAATGCAATGTCAGCAATTGAGTCTCCAACCAACAAGACATTATCAACATACACTGTAGTAGCTATGAAAGACTGTGAGTGTATCCTCGGGAACAAACTCATGTAGGGATTAAGGGAACCTCAATGACTTCAAATGGAGAGTGAACTCCTTATTCTATTGCCTATAGAGGCATATTTAAGGACATAAAAGCTCATTTTTAGTTTACAAACCAAGTTGGTTGCTGGCAATGAATATCCAGGTGGTGGCTTTATATAGACTTCTTCATCAATACTGCCATGCAAGAAGGCATTATTGATGCCAATCTGCTGAATGTACTATGAATTACAAGCAGCTATAACTGGGAACAACCTGATTGTGACTTTTTTGACAACATGCAAGAAGATCTCAAAATAGTCTATACTTTCCAGTTGGCTACAAGCCTTGCTTTGTACCTGGCTATTGTTCCATCAGAGATGCACTTAACTTTGTAGATCCATTTAAAACCTACTGTCTTTTTACTAGCTGGGAGAGGCATAAGATCCCAAGTTTAATTTGCTTCCAAAGCCTGAAGGTCTGCCTACATTACCTTAACCCACTCTGCACTTTGACTAACTAGTTTATAATATTATGGTTCTTTTATATTTGAAATGTTACTGACAAAATGCATATGAGAGGTGGTGAAGACTGGAACTGAAGAGGGGTTAGTAAAAGATGAAAGTACAAAATTCTTGGTCCAGATTGGTGATTTCCTAACTATGGGTGGTAATGTGACATGCAGAGGTGTATTTTCTGATTGAGTATGATCTGTAATGAGAGGAGATGAGTGATACTGAGAGTGATCAGAGGCAATATGGAAATTGTGAGAGTTCGGAGGATCAGATAGTAGGTTCCAGTTTGTATGCTAGCAGGAGTATGAATAAACTGATCAGTTTGTGTGAAGTGTCTGGTGCAGGCTAGGGATATGGGCTGGGTTTGGTATAATCTTGCAGAAATGATTTAGTTGAGATTTCAGAAGAGGAATAGGCTAAAAGATCGAGATAAGGGAAGACAGGTTCATGAAATATGACATCTTCGAATATGATCACCCTTGGTTATGAAAGTCATACAATTTTTATGCTTTCTGTCCTGGTGGATAACCGATTAGTACACACGGGGTAGCTCTTTCTTGAAACTTGTCTTTGTGAGGAATAATGTTTGTGGCAAAAACTAGACAACCAAAAAACCTAAGAGAGTTATAATCAGGTAGTTTAGAAAATAACATCTCATATGGGGATTTCCAATTTAGGAGTGAGGTAGGTATTCTGTTTATTAAGAAAGTAGTTATTAAATTGGCATCTACCTAGAACTGTTTGGGAAGATGAGATTGGAAAAGAAGAGCTCAAGAAACCTGCATGATATGTTGATATTTTTGCTCAACTATCCCACTTTGCTGAGGAGTGTATGGGCAAGATTTGTGATGAATGATGGCTAACTCTGAGAACAACTCAGAACATGTAGAATTGATGAACTCTGAACCATTGTCAGACCTGATAGTTTTAGCTGAGTGTTGAAACTGATTTTTGACCATGACATAGAAGATTTTAAGTTGAGCGGGAGTTTGATCTTTGGATTTTAACAAAAAAATCCATGTACTTCTACTGTAGTTGATCTGCACCTAAAATCAAGTGTTAACTAATGCATTTAGCACATTTATTAGTATGTTTTGGTTGGTTGATTTCTAGGTTTATTTGGGTTTACATTATAAGGGTTTGGATAACCATTGTTGGGTTTCTTGTCTAAATCCTTAGTTTTGCAGAATTATTAGACCTAATGGATGTTACGTCCTTACGAGCATCTGGATCTTATTTTGTGAGCTTATTTCTTAGATTGCTTATAAGCACTTTGACGTAATTTGTAGAAGGTCATTCTCAAGAATGGTAGTAGACAGAAGGCCACTAGTCAAAACGTGGTATTAGATGGAACCAAGCCAAGAAGAGAAAAGGAGTCAAAGATCGAACAAGTGAAGACTGGCACAACCGTATTGTACTTCACTGGTCGTGCCAGCCAAAATGGATGGTGCCAAAGGATCATGGCACAGGCCGCAAGGAATGACACTGCTCGTGCCATTCAACGGTCTCGTACGGCTAAATATGCAGCATGTGCCATGCCATATTGCACGAACTGTGTCTCTTGAAGTTTAAAATCCTAAGACTAGCCAACGTGCCGTGAAAAATTGTACGACTGAGCCATCAGTTTCCGAGAAATCGACTCCCAGCTGGTGGCCCACAAAATTTTGCACAGCTCATGCTGCTCAGAAGGTGAATTTAAGGTTCTAGCCAATGGCCCGTAGGGAATCACACGACCCGTGCCGCTCAAATTCTCAAAAAACCTTCCCATTTGGAGGCCCGCAAGAAAATGCATGGTTGTGCGCTCAGAAGACCGGAGGACTTATGCCCAGTTGGTGGTCGTGCCCTATTACACGACCTGTGCTTGGTGGCCAGCTAGGGTTTAGTTGCCTTTTTGGGCCTCTTTTAAGGCCCAAATTCTTATCTACTATATACATGGACCTATGTCTACCAGGTTTTAAGTTCTGGCATACGTTAGGCATTAGTTTTATTTCATTCTCCTGGTTTCCCTAAGAGTAGGTAGAGAGAGAAAGGGACTAACCCTTCTCTCTTAGTTTAATTCTTCTAGTTTTGCCCAAAGGCATTGAATCCAATGAATCCATTAAGTTTAATGTTTAGGGAGTAGTAATTCTTAGTTTTAGTTCATTTTCCAAGTTCAATTCTTCTAGTATGGGTTGAAACAAACCTCACTTATGAATCAATCACTGTTGGCAAAACACGTGTGGAAGATATAATATCAAACCCGAATTCTCTCCTTTGAAGAATTTTGTCAGCCAAGTACAATGCTTCTTCATTGATGGAAGACAAACCAAAGCAGAATAGCTCATGGGGCTGGAAATCTATCCACCGGGGAGCAAAGATACTCAAAAGGGAAAATTTAGTGGAAAGTCTGTAAGGATGAGTCAATAAAGATCACTGATAACTGGATCCCTGGAATGAGCAACCCAATCTCCACTAACAATTCTTGATCTCTCTAGATGGACTTAAGTGTCTCTCACCTGATTGATCAAAACAAAAACTGGAGAACTTCACTGGTGAATACCATATTCCCAACAGAGGCATCTTAGAGAATCCTGAACATCAGAATTCCAAAGCATTCAAATCCAACTCTCAGTAGATGGATAAACTTCATTGGATGGGCTCGGAATCAGGAGTCTACTCAGTCAAGAGCGGGTATAGACTAGGCTTCAACCATGATGGATTGAGCCAACCGCAATCGTTGTCACAAGCATCTCTTACCGATCCCAGAATGTGAAAAAGGTTATGGAATTTGAAGATACCAGTCGGGTTCAGAATCCTGATTTGGAGAATTGTAAACAACTTCATTCCAACAACGAAAGAGTTGTTCAAAAGAAGTTGCCTTCCATCATCATTATGTCTGCAATGTCAACCAGAATGTGAG
Organism: Rubia tinctorum; assembly: GCA_032355605.1. Classification (NCBI taxonomy): domain Eukaryota; kingdom Viridiplantae; phylum Streptophyta; class Magnoliopsida; order Gentianales; family Rubiaceae; genus Rubia; species Rubia tinctorum. The sequence goes on from JAULKM010000001.1 coordinate 14,618,401, forward strand.
TTTGAAATGAAGGGATAAATACATTTATAACCATAACTTTAGACTGAAAGTACCAATATAATCCTGCAATCTCAGAAAATGTCAATTTAACCATAACTAATTATTGTATGTGTCAATCAAACCCTAACCTTAACAAATTTGTGCCGATATAGTCAAACTCCCTATTTCTGGCGTTGACCCATGAAATTTCGGCAATGACAAGAAAGTGGAATGATGAAAATACCCCTTTGACCAAAGAAAAAAATTGATGACAAAATTACCCCTCCCGCCAGCCTCTCCACCCACACTCTCCGACCTTCCTCCCCTGCCACCCTCTCCGGCCCGTTCTTTGTAAACCCTTCCGCCGCAGTCAAACACATCCCTTCCGCCGCTGTCAAACCCAACCATTCCATTTTAGTGGGTTGTTGGAACTAAATAAAAGATCGATCCATTAACAGAGGGTTGCATTGAATCCATTTTTGGAAAGCCAGTACACAAAATACAACTGTAGATGATTCTTTCCTAAAATATGTACTACTTGTTTTTGCTATTGCTATAGCAGATGTTGAGGATTTTTTGTTTGATGATCTCTTCCAAATCTGCTAGCCACCACTCCACCATGTTTCTCCAGCCACCAGCCAGCCCACCACCCACTTACCCTAGCTCGTTTCCCCAGTGCTGGAGAACCCCTTCACCGTTTCCCCAGCCACCTGGTCAACCCCTTCACCGGCGCCATAGAAGATCTTCCTCAGCCGTCAGAGATGATGACGGGCTTCGATGAGGATCAGGAGTGGGTGAGAAAGTGGGACCCTATACTAGTCTATCCCAAATTCCTTGTGGGTCGGGTGCCCTACACTTGCCCTGATCTGGACCCGAGCAGGAGGAGATGATTGGTGCTTCGCGAGCCCGGACGACGACAGACCTGAACGCGCAGCTGGAGCAGAAGAAGGAGAGAGTCGGCGCTTCGCGAACTCGGACGACGGCGGACCTGGACACATAGCTGGAGCAAGGGAGGAGACAGTGCTTCCGACAGCAGACCTGGACGCGTGGCAGGAGCAGGAGAAGAAGAAGGCGCTTCGCGAGCCCGGACGACAACTGACTTGGACATGTAGTTGGAGTAGGAGGAGGATACTAACTTTGGCTTGATGGATCAAATGGGTGGTGAATCGGAGGAAGAGAAAGAGAAGAAGAAAAGGGGGAAGAGGAAGAAAGAAGAAGAAAATGGGCAATTGAGTCTTTTCACATTTTTTCAATTTTTTTGAAATCGAGGGTAAATCGTCTCTTCCAAAAAATTAGGCCATCAGAACTTTGACTAGAAAGTCAGCAGAGTCAAAAGTTGGATTGACACTTTCTAAGATTGCAAGGTTATATTGACACTTTTAACCAAAAAATAGGTTATTTTATCACTTAACACTAAAATCAAAATGTGTCAATATATATAAAAAAAACATAGTATGTAATGGAAAACGCCAATTGATAAGATACTAACGAGGTAAAATTATGGTTAGCACCCTACTCCCTTCGTCCCAACTTAAATTTTATAGAATATTTTTCACGGCTATCAAAAAACTTGTTTGAATATTAATATATTTAACTGCGTATAATAACAATATATAAAAAGTCGATATTTGGAAAATACTCATTACAACGAATCCAACGATATTACATAATATAGTATTATTATTATTTAAATATTATTCAAATTTGTGGCAAAAGTTTGATTGAGAATAGTATCAAATAGTAAAGTGTGAAGTTTAAGTAGAGAGAAAGGGTGTACAAATAGAGCTAATTGTCATACTCCTTCCGTCCCACTCTAAATTGTTTAATTGCTATTTGGGAGTCAAGCTTTGTAAATTTTGACCGTAAATATAAATTAATCTATATTATGTGATATTTTGTTAGATTCATTAATATTTATTTTCTAAATATTAATTTTTTAGGCGACATTATTATAGGTAAATAAAGATATGTAATGTCACATATGCTCACCGTGAAAAAATAATTACTCCCTCCGCCCCAACCGAATCTGCACACTTACTATTTGACATTTAAAACTATTAAACTTTGACCATATATTTGAATATATATATATATGAACATAAATATTATCATACGAGATATTATTATATTTGTCTCAACATATATTCTAAATATTAATTTTTTATATGACGTTATTGTCATTAGATACACATATTTACAGTCAATTTTTTTTTGAAGATCGGGAAAAATTTTTGTACACACTCCCATGGAACGGAGGGAGTAAGTCATTTGAAGTGCAAGGAGGAGTACATAACTTGATGATATAAGCATGCCAATGACAAACATCACATCTTATTGGTACAGGCAGCAAGATAACCCTGAAACACATCCACACAATTTCTAAGAATTCCCTCCGAAATAAAATGTTTAGCTAGAAATGTCGAAATGTTATAAATGACCTTCATTATATTTCACCTTCTTAAAGTTCCAATAGTACAGATGGTAAATGTCCCTAACCTAAGATAATCTGCACTCAAAAGATATCAATCTCGAAATCAATGAAATAGCTCCACTTATGACCCATAAAAGATAAAAAGAGTAAATTTATTAGATTGATTGAAACATAGAACTTTGGTTCCCACCACAAGGATTGGATCTTAATTCTCAGTACTCAGGAACATCCACCATCCTCAGCCAAATCACTGGGGCATGACATACTCCACCACCATTTCTTCCGCCACCTTCGCCTTCACCGCATCCTTCTGCTCATTCCCCGGCGCCTCCCATTCCGAATGGAACTTCTCCAACTCACCGACATCCTTGAACACTAAAACGCACGTGATCGAAAACCCTTTAGCCCTGTCCGGGATAAACGTCTCCCCACACGTCAGCATTTCAATGGCCGGAAACCTCTCCCTCATCCCCCGAATCACCCGCACCACCTCATCCTTCTCCTCCTCCCCCACCCCCTCCTTGAGCCTCAAGAACGTCACCCTCAGGGCCGACCCGGGGGTGATCGCCGGCGAGTCCGCCGAGTGGACCCAGTCCATCGCCAGGATGTCCTCCAGGTTGGGGCTGTTGGCCTTCACCGCCGCCACGTGGATCGGGTGCTCCGAGAACTCCTTCAGATGGGCCTTGGTGGGCTGCGTGTCCAGCCGGAGGTAGATCATGTGTGTGAAGGAGAGGGGCGACGTGGATCGGCAGCGGTGGAGCGGGCCGGCGGTCATGTGGATGATGGTTTCGATGCCAGGGAGGGTGCTGATGTTCTTGGCCATGTAATCCAGGGTGTCGGAGCCAACGCCGGGTTTGACTTTGTAGAGGACGAGGTGCTCGATGAATTGCTTGGGGCTGTTGGCGGCGGCAGACATGGTGATCGGCGGCGGCGGACGAGGTTGTTGGGGGAGGACTGGAGGAGAGCGGAGGAAGGGTATGAGCGGAAAGGCTTGGTGTAGATCACTGCCAAGTGTGGACTGGACTGTATATGTATAGCAAAAAGTTATTAAATCCTTGATCTTGATTCTGCGCAATAACTCATACATATAACGTGCCTTCATAATTCATATTCATACAAAAAAATGATTGAAGTGAGACTTTTTCCCACTACTGAAATTTTAGGTTCTAGATTAATAATTTAATAATGATTAAATTAAATTAATAGTTAATAATAGAGTAAAGTGTATTTTAACCCATGATTTGGTCAAAAGTGCATAAATGACCTTCTAAAATCTGAAAGTGCAGAAAGAGTCCTGAATTTCGTTGATCGAAATGTCAACTGTCAAATTGACCGAAAATAGGTAAAATGACCATTATACCTCTGAGTTAAAAAAAATTAAAATTAAAATAAAAAAATACCTCCACTGCTTTTTAACCCTTCCCCGTCCCTTCTTCGTCTCTTTCCACCACCACCGTCCCCATCTCTGTTAATAGGCCACCACCACCGTTCTCATCGTTTTGCCTAACCTACCACCACCACCCCTCATCTCTTTCCCTGTTCCGCTCTCATCTCTTTCTGTTAATCAGCCACATCGATATGTTCTTCTAGTTCGATGGGTTCTTGAACAACGGTCGTAGGCGGCGGCGTTCGTTCCCGTCGCTGAATTTCTCGTCGTTCGTTCGTGTCGGCGGTGTTCATTCCCATCTCTGTTAGGCAAAGGGATGACGAGGCAGTTCTAGGATTTTAGCCAACGGCGGTGGATTTGGGAGACGACAGAGCTAGGGTGGAGCGCGGTGGGAAGAGGTGGTGGCTGGGCACTATTATAGGTAGTGGCACGACGGGGATTGGCGGCGGATTTGGGCGGTGTTAGTGGCGGTGAAGCTGCTGGTGGCAGGTTTGAAGAAGAAGAACTCTAGAGGTATCTTTGTCATTACATTTTTGTTTTAAGGATAGTGGTATTTTTGTCTTTTCATAAATGGTCAATGCTTGAATTTGTTCGATCAATGCCGGAATAGTGCAATTTGGGTATAATTGCACTATTTTACAAAAACTTAGGGTTAATTTTGCACTTTCAAATTTTACAGGGTTATTTCTGCACTTTCCCAATTTAATAGGGTCATTTTTGCACTTTTCCCTTAATAATAACTTTAGCTTTCAAATTAGGTAAAATTTTGGGAAATATCGTCTTTCCGTAGGCAGGGGTTGAATTAAAATTATTGAAATGCAAATGATTTTAGTATAATATTAAAAATTTATTATGCAACATGCAGTATATAAGTTTATGACCTGATTAATGCAACCCAAAATTTTTATCTTAAATTCTTATAATTTGCAGTTTAAACCTTGTTCTTTCCATAACTTATGTAAAGACTTTCTTTTAAGAGACAGAATCTTTAAATTAATAAGTATAGGTTTTTAAATTAAATCAATATTGAAAATTTTAATTTTAAAAATAATTTTCTCTCTATCTATATAGTGAATTGAGAACGTCTCATGTTAGGTAGCCTAACAATTTTATTTTTAGAGCGTCTAGTCATTAGAATAAGTCATTTTATAACTAGTAGTATGACTAATGAAGTGATTTGATGACTGTTTATATTTATTGCAATAAGATTCCCACAAATTTTTTTTTAAAATTAAAATAAATTTCACAATATAAATAATTATATTCTAACTTAAAAAATTATAGGAATAAATTTTTTCTTGATTGGTATAATCATACTTGAAAGGTATCCAATGAAAAAAAAGTGTTAATATAAGGGAAGTAGAAAAAGTATCTGATTGAGTCTTGAGATAATATATATTCCTCTTTCACTATGTTTGACACACTAATTCTATATATTTTTTTTAGAAGCTAAAATTTGTAGAGAGAATTGAGTAAAGAGAGTGTAAAATTTAATAAATGATTGAGAAGTATTCAATTTCTGTTATAAAAGAAAATGTACCATTTAAAAAATTAGTACAACAAAGTGTTAAATTTTACGAAAACAAATATACTACCATAAAATTTTCTCCTTTGCCTACAATTTTCCTTACCTTCACTTCTGCATGTAAATTCTTTTTAGTTATTTTCTTTTTGGCAAAGTATTGGGAAAAACAGTCTTTCCAGATGGCTATGGAAAGACGAGATTAAATTAGAATTATAGAAAAGTAAAAGTTTGGGAAAACTGCAAAAATGACCATATAAGATTGAGATAGTGCATGAATGACCTTGTAAAAATCTGAAAGTGGAGCATTGACCCTATAAGATTGTTAAAATGTGCAGTTTTACCCAATTTACACTATTCAGATATTGACCGATGCAATTCAGATATTAACCTAAAGTGAAAAGACAAAAATACCCCCTAAACTTATAACTAAATATTTAGTGATCATTATACCCCCTAAGACTATTCTTCTCCAACTTCACACCCTAAAACTGAGTTGCCACCTCCGAGCTCCGCCGCTCCACCGCCAGACCTCCGCCGCTCCACTGCCGGAGCTTCGCCGCTCCACTGCCGGAGCTTCGCCGCTCCGCCACCTGACCCCCGCCCCGCCCTCCGTCGTCGGACCTCTGGCTACTAACTGGTGCTGATCCGCCGCCACCTGCTCTCACCACCACCACCTCTCTCGCTCGTAACCACCAGCCCTGCTGCCCGGACCCCCTAGCCACCACCTCGCCCCGCCACCACTTGTCCCCCCGCTCAACCCTAGCCCCCAGTCCCTACCGTTCTGCCATCCGAAACCCATCCCCGCCGCCCAAAAAACCTAGCCACGACCCACAACCTCCCATTGCCACCACATGTTCCCCCGCTCAACCCCAGCCCCCCTCACCACCGCTCCATCATCCGGAACCCAGCCCGTCGCACGGAAACCCTAGCCACTATCTCCCTACCACCACCTGTGCCTCCACTCAACCCCGGCCTCCCCTCACCACCGCTCCACCGAAAACCCTAGCAACAACCCACTACCTCCATCCGCCACTACCTATTCCCCCCTACCACCGCTCCGTCACTACAACTCTTGTCGTCCACTCAAATCCCCCACCTCCGTCCGCTATGTTGCTGCTACTAATGTCGATGTTCGCTATGTCGCTGCTACCAATGTCGCCGTCCGCTCAAATCCCCCTCCGTCATTGTCGCCTCGCCTCATCACCTCCTTCCTCACCCTGTATAAACCTATTGCCTCATCATCCTCACCCTCACATCGCCTCATCGTCCGCTTAAATCCCCCTCCGCCGCCGTCACCTCCATTGCCGTTGCCTCCATCGAAAAACACCCCCTCGTCTTCATTCCCTCCCCCGCCGCTCAAATCCCTCGCCTGTGCTTCTGATTTCTATTTCACCCTCACCCTATATAACCCTATCTTTTTTCCCTCGCCTTCGCACAAATCCACAATAATCACAAACAGAGTGGAAGAGGAAACGACACCGACATCGATGTTGGTTAGGAGAAGGTTGGTTGAGCGGCGGTGAAATAAAATGTTGAGGTGGTGAGGAAAGAAATAAAATGGCGGAGAGGAGGTGAGGAAAGAAATGGGAGCAGAGAGTTGGGAGTGGGGGTAAGGAGGTCATTTCAGATTTTTTTTTATTTTAAAATTTTTAACTCGGGGGTATTATGGTCTTTTCACTAATTTTTGGCCAATTTGGATGTTGACATTTAGGTCAACGAAGTCCAGAATTATTTTTGTATTTTCAGATTTTACAAGGCCATTTCTGCACTTTCATCCAAAACATAGGGTTAAAAACACACTTTTCCCTAAAAATTTTAATTGCAATATTAAAAATTTATTATGCAACGTGGAGTAATTATAAATGAATGACCCTATTAATACAATCCAAAAATTTTATCTTGATTTCTTCTAATTTGCATTTTAAACGTTGATTTTTCCATAACTTATGAAAAAACCGTCTTTTAAGAGACGCACTCTTTCTTTTTTATTATTTATCTTCTATATGTCTCAGTAACAATGTCAAATTTAGTTTTAGTAATAAAATATTTAGAAGAAACTAAATTTAAGAAAAGAATATAAAATAATTTGATAAAAGTAGTTGAGTAATTATAAATGAAATATGGTACCGATAAAATAAACCAAAATATAAAAGCATGGTATTTTTATAAAAATATATTGAGTATTAATTTTTTCTTTTTTATTAATAAAATTAAAACCGTCAATGAAAGGATGTTAGAGAATCAAACTGACGAGACGTCAAATGCATGTATTTTTCGAAGCATTTAACATATCTTTTGTTATCATTTTGTTGGAAAATTGCTAGATTTAGGTAGTTTTACATCATAAGGGGTTTAGATAACCGATTTCGGTTTTTGTATCTAAATCCTTCATTTTGTAACCTAGTTTGATTCTAATGGATTTTTGGTCATTATGAACATCTAGATTCCTTTTTGTGAGCTTAATTTATAGATTTCTCAAAAGCACTTTGGAGTATTTTATTGAATGTCATTCACAAGGATGGTAGAAAATTGAAGGCCACGAGTCAAAACGTGGTAGAAGATAAAAGGCCGGAGAAGGAAGACAAAGAAGCGGATGAATTGTGATCCAAAAGTTTGAACTGAGTTCTGGGAACAATCCGAGAAGAACCAATCTCTGAGGGTGGTACCATTGGATTCTTCTTCTCGAACACTATAAAATTGACTATAAGAACTCTCAAAACGGATCAACGGTTCACCAGTAGCGATGAAATTTTGAAGAGAATGCCAATTATTCTGGAAATTGGTAGAAGATGGGCAGAACACTTGGCACGACTAGTGTCAATTTGACACGGTCAATGTCAAAGATCCTAGCATCCATTTTATTGCTTTTCTCTTTTAATTCTTAGACTATAAATACCCCCATTCTTCCCCATTTGTGTAAGCCTGACTTGGGCACTCAAAACCCTAGTTTTCTTCATCTTTTCTTAGTTTTTGTACTTCTTCCATGGATTCTTGTAGATTTGTTATGGGTTTTCATTATCAAAACTAGATTTCATTGTGGGAGCAATTGGTAAGCATTTCTAGTATGATATTGTGAGACATGGTTTATCCTATTTTATGCTTTGACTATCAACTATGTTTTATGCTTTGATATGTGATTAATGCATGATTTTGACTAGGATGATCAACTAGTTGAAGATTATGAATTGATTCTTTGCAAGATTTTTGGTCAAACCCGGGAGACTTTATCTTTTTATCGATGTGATTATCATTGGTTAATGTTAGGTTATAATTGGGTG
>JAULKM010000001.1:14627100-14641701 GCA_032355605.1 Rubia tinctorum
AGAAGCGGGAGAAGAGAACCCCACCATGGCCCGCGGCCACCGCGCGCCTCACCCGGCGGCGGTCCCCGCCCCCCGCCAGCGACCGCCACTGGCTGCCACCGACCGGCGCCGCCACCCAGACTCCCGGCGCCGTCCATCGCCGACCACCACCACCGGCCGCCGCTGCCCGACCAACTTTCGCCACCACCTTCTTAAACTTCATCATTAAATCTACTTTTTAATTGTGATTAGTTAAGATTAAATACAATTAATATTTAATAATTATTCAATTTCATTATTGATTTAAAAATATCCAGAATACATAAGTTATTTATTTAGTACAAAATACAGTGCGTAATTAAGTAAAATATAGTATGTCGTAATAAAGCAATCCACTTATTTTATCACCATTCCCGGAATCCAACCCATTGAAATTCCTCAGTAAATCACTAGCCTTTTCACTAACGTCAGATTCTAATTGCAGATCAACAGAAACAAAACTCATTGAAAATATCTTCGCTATATGGATCTGGGTTTGCTGCCTTGGGATCCAAGCGCGGCCCAAGTCCCAACTTTTTACAAACTTAATCACGCATCTTCCTATTTTTGTTTCTTTACCAACCTTTTACAACTTAATCACGCATCTCCCTGGAGATGAGCATCAAAATCTAAACCATTACAGAGTAGCTAAATTGGCCACTGCTCAATAGAGATCGATTTGACTTATTGAATAAAGCTATCAACGAGCGGTGCCCTTTTCAGATTTTCATCAATTGTGGTCGGTGAGGAGGAGAAGGAGGAGAGTGAATGGGGTTTCGAGAGGTTGAAGAAGGCAAAGGAGAGAGTCGAACCAGCACGACGGAGGAGAGGGGAGGAGAGAAAAGTAGGTTTTTATATTTAGTAATACACAAGGGTCAAATATTTCTTTCAAGTTTTTTTAAAATTTTAATTTTTTAAACAATGGTATCATGGTCATTTTAATGATTTCCGACCAATTTTAGTTTCTCAGGTTAGATGGACACTTTCATCCAAAATTTAGAATTAGATTTACATTTTCAGATTTTACCGCGGTGAATTGACACTTTCAACCAAAACATAGAATTATTATAGCACTTAACTCTTTAAATTTACTTTAAAAAAACTCTTAAAATTAAATTATCACCATTCTTTTAAGTCCAGCAACAAAGAACTTGACTTTTACATTTATTCAAGGGATTGAAAATCGAAAATCCAACCACATCATTTTGAAAATTATTGAAAAACCCAAGTACATGCTGCAACAACTGCAGATCCATCAATAGTGGTGACCGGCGAGCACTCTAGGCCATGACAAAATCGAACTCCATCGCTTCCTCCATCCTTTCCCTCACCACATCCTTCTTCTCGTCGCCGGCCTCCGCCTCCAACTCCGAATTGCATTTCTCCAGTTCACCGGCGTCCTTAAACACCGCGACAGAGGCGATGGAAAACCCTTTAGCCCTCGCCGGAGAGATGTTCTCACCAAAACTCAACGCCTGGATCTCCGGAAACTTGTCCTTGATCCCCTTGACAACACCCAACACCTCATACTTCTCCTCCTCCCCCAAGCCCTCCTTCAGCTTCAAGAAGGTCACCCTCAGGGCGGATCCCGGGGGAATGTCGGCCGTGTCCGCCGCGTGCCACCAGTCCACCGCCATGACGTCCTCCATGAGGTGCTTGATTTCCTTGATGACGCCGAGGTGAATGGGATGCGTGGCAAACTCTCTGAGATGGGCTTCGGTGGCGAAGCGCATGTAGCTCATGTGGGTATAGGAGCGAGAGGGCGATCGGAGGTTGAGGATCAGGCCCGCGGTCTGGTGGAGGGCGGTTTCGACGGAGCCCAGGATGTTGAGGTTGTTGACCACCGTTGCATTTTTAGCCGGATCAACCTCGCCTTTGACTTTGAACAGAACGATGTGTTCGATGAACTTCGAGGGGTTTGCGGCGGAGATAGCCATTGTCGGCGGCGGCGATGATGAGCTACTTTGAAGACTGAACTGTGGGAGGAGGGTTGAAGAAAGGAACAGATCCGATGATGTGTGTGTGGTGGTTGCTTCATATCGTGCTAACGAATCTATTTATAATCAATAGTCCACCTATCACATTTATTAATGATAATGGTTCTTTGACTAATTTTGAAGTTTTGATCATCTGATTTGGAAAGAAATCAGCAGCAATGAATTACTAATTAGATGGATTATGGTGAATTGGGCCTCTTTTACTACTAATCCACACTCTCTCTTTTTGAGAAATTCAGAGTCCAAATCACATTCCTATCAAGAATTGTGAATATTAGAGCAATTATTCATTGGGATTACCCAGTGTTACAGTACCGTGTTGGTAGTCCCCGCTGTGATTTCTCAACCTGTAGGTGGTCGATGAAGGTGAGATCGTGGTGGTTCCGACTTCAGTGGCAGTGGTCTGTTGGTGGTGCAACGTTTGGGTATTTTCAGGAGGGCGTCTCTAACTATTCAAATGGGTGGAATTTCATACTCCACTGAGTTTCAATAGATTCAATGGTGGATATCTCCTAACTAGGTCTTAGAGTATGATGCCTACATGTAATTTGATTATTTATACGTAACATTCCAAAAAAAATGTATGTTTCATTTGACTGATTTAAATAATTATTTGTTCGAATTTTTATTAGTTGTTTCGTTTTTTAAAATTGTGCTGCTTAAATGTATGTTAGTATCAACCTTTTAATATAAAATGTGATGAGGTGAACAACTCCTATTGGCTATGACAAGTGTTTTTTTTTTGCGAGATTCCAATATTGGTTGTACTTCATCCGTTTCATTGGATATGACAATTTTTTTTTTTTGAATTTGACACACTTTCCTTTTATAGCAAGATTCCTTCAATTTCATCCACTCATTTTACTTTTTCCTTTCTAAATTCAATTTCATCCCCACATTTCATTCACCTAAATCCAAGCAGGTAAAATTATGGTGTCACATCCAACGAAACGGAGGTATTATTATTCAAAGAACTCCGCAAATTTGGTCTGGACAAAAAGTCTTGACGGTCAAATCAATGAGTTTCCATTAGTGTATAAATTTTTTACAGAAAACCAATAGTGTATAGTTTCAGTATCAAAGATAGAGTTTCTACCTCAATCTACTGTACATATCTTATTTATTATAGGCTTGATTAGTTGACACCTCAAAATCTAAATTATGTCACGTTAACAGGAAATCATAGGAACATGGTGGCGCTGTCATCAAGTAATCGAGGTCGCTGCAGGAGTGATCCACGACCTACACAAGTGCTGCAGATCGATTGTGCGTGTGGCGTAGCTGAGCCTGTGCTTTGGGCTACGCCGTCTGGCCAAGGTTTCTACTGTCTTAGGTCAGAAACATTAAAAAAATGAAGTTACAATTGTGGAGTTACCCACGAAGTTTCATCTTTACAATACTACGTGTGTATGGGTTTGTGTGTTTTGTGTAGGTGATTCTTGTGGAGTTTGAAGTTCTGACAATCTGTGAAGGCGGGTTGGTTTTTATTTGGGATCAAAGCTTTAAATTGAACTTTTTAGTATCTTTGAAACTATTACCATAAATATAAACAATCATAGTACATTTGTGTGAATACGTATTTTTTTTATTGTTGATTTTCTTTTGGATTCTGCATGAGATTCATATTATCTCGCATATATTGTACATGATTGTGTTTTTCTTAGGATTTGGCCTTTACAGTTTTTGGTAATTTCCATAGTTTTAACCTAGGAAATCTTCTCAAACTCGGGACCAATGATGTGATAAACACTTCATATTGGTTATGGAAAGAGTCCTTATGCGAGATTTCATTGTTGGTTGTATCCTGCAAAGAACTCCACCAGAGTTGGTCTTGGGAAAAGGCTCAGAAAATTATGCCAGCGAACTTCCTATGAAGCATAGTTTCAATATCAAAGATAGAGTATCTGCGCGATGTTGTAGTATCAGGTCTTATTTATATTGGTCTTGATTAGTTTACTCTTCAGAATTTAGATGCCGTCATGTTAACTATGGATCATAGGAACGTGGTAGCGTTGTCACCAAGTCATCAAGTTTGATGTAAGAGTGATCCATGATCTCCAAAAGTGTCGGAGATCGTACGTGTTGGCTTAACAGAGCCTATGTTTTGGACTATGCTGTTCGACCAAGGTTTATACGGCATTGAGCCTGATGATAAGCTGTGTAGACACTAAAATGTAATGATGAAATTCAATATTTAAAACAAACCAAAAAAGGAACTCTTCTTTCGGGATGTTTGGTTGAGGGAATCGGAAAAGGAAATAAGTATATAAGATTATGTTTCCATTAGTTAGTTTTTAGTTAGGAATTTTAATATGACCCTTTCCCATCCTCTTGAATTTCTTCAATTAGCTAAATCACTGTTCCATAATCTTACCCTGAGACTTGGATTTCCTGACTCACAGTTTTTTTATGAAAAAATTTGGCTAATCTGCACAGACTTTCATCTATGCACCATCCAAGCATAATCTCCGATGTAGCTTTGAAAATTTTGTAAACTAAGTTCAACCTTATTCACTAAGAACATATCATTTCCTTTTCGATTCATGAATTTGGCCCTCAATTTCATTATGATATTTTTCCGACTTTGATAGCTTAATCATTCCTTGTACATTTGATGCCATTAGCAGGGTCTCCAGAGTCTTGATATCTGTGAGTGGGATTGATTTTATTTATTATTTGTTCACAGATTCAAAATTTTATTTTACCATAGCTATTTTGGAAGTTTTCAAATTTATGATATTGTTGTAGTTAATATACATATTTTCTAAAAATGGAGTAACTTTGTTGCCTCTAACTATGGGGATTTTCTCTTTCATTACAATAATGCTGCCTTCGACTACAATGCATTTGCTTTTGAGCCAGCAGGTGTGAGCAGAATGGATCCAAGAGGCTGGGAGAAATCCATGATACTCTTTTGACCCAGTGTTTCACATGTCATGCATGCATGAAACTGGATTAGGTCGACACACACTTTCAGTTCTCACTGTCTTTCCTGAGGATAGCAGGAGCTTCATCAAGATTCCACTTCTAGCATTGCTACATCTTCAAAAAAAACTTAAAGATGGTGCAACATTTGACATTTCTTTAGATGAATGAGGTATTAGATTAATGATGAGGTTGCATTAGAATGATAACATACTCCCTTCGATCCACTTTCCTATTTGGGTCATCCCACATTAAATTGCAAGTTCTGCAATTTGCCAAAAATGGGCCAGTTGACCACATGCAAAATTTCAAATTTGCCCTTGCTGCCCAATTTAATGGTTGAAGAATTGGGCTCATTAATGGGCTAGGTTTTGAGGTGGCAAACATGCAGATGGGAACGTCTGTGGCTTTAGGTAATCCCCTACACGTGGTCACCTTTATTATAGTGTGGATCCCGATTGATTCGCACTTTAATGAATTCCAACATTCCTCATTTGTTCATTCACTGAGCATCCAAAGCTCTCTTCTTATACTCTCCTCTCATTTCTCACCGTAACGCTCCCTCTTATAATTTCGTTATCCCTGTTTTCTCTCGAATCTTATCTTCTCTCTTAGCAAAGTAAAACCTAATCCATTCTCTGTCGTTCTTACACTGGTGTGCTTGTTTTGAACCCTTTCGATCAGTTTTTTGAGTTGTGATCTTGTTGTTTTGTTCAAATCCGTATGTGTTTGCTATTTCTTAGTGATTCAGTGGTTGAATATGTTGTATTCCATGAACACATGGACATATTTTTGGAAAAAAAACCTTTTGGGTATGAGTTAGTGCTTTGTTAAAAATTTTGTGAACGAAAAATCTATTTTTTTTGGGTAGGTTATACTTTGGAAAATGTTTAGATGTGAAGAATAACTTTGGAAAAAATCAATTTGTCATCTCATCTACCAGATCTACTGTCTACTGAGTCATCGTGGCTCAGACTGAGTCACACTGAGTCGGACTAAGTCGTGCTAAATCCAGTGTTTCCGACCGAGCTCTTCATTGAGTTTGTGTTTTTTCTTCCAATCTCTGTATCACGGTGTTGGAGTACACAAATGTGTGATTATTTTTTTTGTTAGTTACTTGATTATTTATGTGGATATGGTGTATGTTGTAGGGATTTGATTCATATTTTTGAATGTTTTTTGTGTTAGTTTCTTGATTATTTATGTAAATATGGTGTATGTTGTAGGGATTTGATTCAGGCACTCATATGTTGTCTTATCACTGTGAAGAAGAAGAAGAAGAAATTAAGAATTATTGAATATTTGTATTTAGTTAAATACTTTTGTATTTGGGGATATACGGTTAGCTATTTTTCTAGTTTAATTTTGAAGGAGATTTGTATTCGTAATGACGTCTCTAATTACAGTTAATTTTTAAGTATGCTAAAATTTCAATTTTTGTATTGTTCACCCATCACTATTCTTGATTAACATCAATCAGCTTTTTGTCCATTCACAGTCCTTTTTCATTAGTTTTTTCTGACTTTTTTAATATTCCTTTTTTCACAGAAAAATCTCCCTCTGCAATATAAGTTGGGAAAGAGGGAGTAGTTAAAGGGGAACTTGTCAGAGATCTTCTTGAATTACATTCTCCCTCTGATCCTCTTCAAATATACCCCTTCAAAATGACACATATTTTTCAAAAATAAATAGGAGTAATGGAGGTTGCATTGGGAGAATAAAAAAATAAAATGGACATATGAAAATAATCTAGGGTTTGCTAAAAGGGAAAGAAGCCATAAACTTTATTGTATTTTCTATCAAGTATACTCTATCATCAAGTTTATCATTTTTCCGGAGAGGGTTATGTTGTCACTTTCACTGATTATTTAGGGTTATATTGACACTTTCGAACACTAGAATGTTATATTGACACTTATGTCAATAAGGTAGAGTTATAAAAACACTTTTCTCTATATAATTTAAATATTTTCATTTTCAAAAAACAAAAAAAAATCACTCACAGTACCACTGGTCTTCTTCCTCCCTCCAGCCCGCCACCACTTCCCGCCCACTACCCTGCCACCACCCTCGTCCGTTATCCTGCTACCACTTCCAGTTGTTACCCCTCCACCACTCTCGGTCGTTACCCAGCCACGACCTGCTCCACCAATTCTAGTCTGCTACCCCGCCACCACCCTGGCCATTTTCCCAGCCCCCACTTCCCGCCCGTTATCCCGTCACAACCCCTGCTGTTACCCCGTCAGCTCGTCGTCGATGATGAGTTATCAATCCACCACCATTGGCGAGTAAGGAGAACCATCTGCCGGCTTCCTCTTTGTCGAATCTAAAGGTGAGAGTGAGGGTTTAGGAGAAACCCTAATTTTTGAACCCTAACCGGTATCCTGAGCTGCTCTGGGAGAAAATTGGTGAACTTCGACGATAAGAGGGCCACTGGAGGGATTCAGATTTGGAATATCTGCGCTAGCACTACCGCCACCGGTGAGCAAATCGGTGAACTTGGTTAACTAAGTGGCTACGCGTTTTGATGGGAAGAAAAATATGGAAGAAGAATAGGGGATAAACAAGGGTATTCCTATCTTTTCCTTTTTTTTTAATTCAGGGGAAAATGGTAATTTCCTTAAATTCCATCCAAACTTTCTGTTGACAATTGAAGTCAACGACGCACAAAGTTATATTGGCACATACATCAATAAGTTAGGGTTATTTTGACTCTTTTTTTACAGGGTTATTTGGCACTTTTAGCCTAAAGATATGATTATTTTAACGTTTGGCTCAAATAATTATTATGTTTAAATTGTCTTTATCATTAGTTTAAATATTATTATTTATATGAATATTTATCACCTTTTTATTTTTATTTTTAGTTCAATTCAATTATATTAAGTTCATTTAAATTCAACTCACAGCTTTTAGATTTATTTCAACACTTTTTGAATTGACCTCATCACTTTCCTTGAAGATCTAATCTTGTTGGTTGCTCCTGAAAAACCAATGAATTATAACCTGGCCTAACAGAGTATTCCCCATCTGTTGTGTATGGCCAAACCCGCTTATTAACCTGACTTGGGATATGTATTCTTGGAATCCGTCTTACTAAATGCTCTGAATATACAACTCTAAGCAATGGTTGCTCCCACTGTCTGTTCTGATCAATTAGGTGTCCAACTATAAGAGATGTGTGACTCTGTACTATGTTAGGCATTTGTGTGTTACTGCTTTTGGGTATCCAATTTTCACCTATTGGAATCCTATCTCCTGAGCTGACTATCCATTTGACATTTGAGACTAGTAACTCTTTACCCCACAATATCAACTTACAGGCCCATGAATGATGTGGCTTTGCATTCTGTTGTAGAATCGGAGTCCTTGAGCGGTATTTCTATTTGAATAACCTGACGAATAGAGACTCCTTCTCCTGTAAAATGCTCCAGGCATGTTTGGCTAATAGGGCTTGGTTCATTTTCTCTACTGATCTTAAACCTAGACCTCATTGTGCTTTTGGCTTGCACACCTTTTCCCACGAAAGCCAACGAATTCCTCGATCTTGTATTCCCCCGTCCATATGAATCTGGCTATAATTGTGTTAATCTCATGTAGTATAGTCTTTGGCAATGTGAAAATCCCCAATGTATATAATGGCATTACAGTCATGACGTGTTTAGCAAGAGTGATCCTTCCTACCAGTGATAACCACTTATTTTTCCATGTGTTAATCTTCGCTGTTATCTTCCAGAGAAGATCTTGATGCGCCAGCCTTCTTGATTGTCTTGTCATGATATCTAGTCCTAAGTATTTCCCTCCTAATCCAGTGTTATGGATGTTGAGACTATACCTTGCAACCTTTCTTCCTGAGGGGACGTGTTGGGGCTGACCACTGCTGCAGATTTTACAAAATTTATCCGTTGACCTGAGTATCTAGCGAACACATCCATATCATGAGCTAGTTTTCTAATGGCATGTTCCTCGGTTTTGATAAATAAAAGGCTGTCATCTGCATACATAAGATGTGAAATCCTTGGTGCTATTGCACACTGTTTTTCAACAAGCTAATAAGAACTGTTGGCAGATGATGAACAAATAAGGGGAGAACGAACAACCTTGTCTCAGTTCTCTAATGGGCTTAAAAAATTCAGATTGCCAACCGTTCATCTTTACTGCCATTTTGACAGACGATACACACTGCATAATTAGTCTTATCCAATTCTATGAAAACCTCATAGCATGCAGGAATTCCCAAGATACTCTATCATAGGCCTTACTCATATCAATCTTGATAGCCGCCAGTCCAGTCTGCCAGTCTTTTTCCTTCTTAAAAACTTTATCATTTCTGGCGCGATTAATACATTTTCCGCTATATTCCTATCCTTCACAAACCTAACCTTCTCCAAATTGATGGGAGAATTCATTACCTTAGCCATTCTTCTGGATAATACCTTGGCAACAATTTTGTACTTTACATTGCACAATGCTATAGGTCTGAAGTCTTCGGCTTTCTTTAGGGGTTTCTTCTCAGGTATGAGCTTTATTAGCGTCTCATTCCAATCAGCACGGCATAACTATAGTTTTTTTCCCTTTTAAATAAAAGTTAATTCTGTCACCTCTGACCCCAACTCCTTCACATCTAGGCCCAAAATGATCCATTGACACAAATCACAGTTGTTCTTGCTCTTGTATAACCAGTTTTAATTGCTCTAGCTTTGCCCGTTTGGTCTGTGTTAGGGGATCCAACTCTTTATATTATGATAATCAGATTTGCCAAAAGCCTACGTTTGAGTGATATATTACAGCTAGATATGAGTATAACTCATTTACACAAATACACTAAATATCAAATTCCAATCCAAAGTCTATGTGGTGTAAAGAAAATAAAATTATAATAATTAGTCCTCTACTGTAAATCCGACTTGAGATGCATCCCCCCTCTAACCGGACACAATAGCTAGCATCAAATTTTCACGCCAATTCAGTATGGGGAAAACAGTAGAGCACAACAATCTTAAAGATATCAGAATGAGATTGTAGAACTAAACCACAACAAATTGCCATCTACAAATCTATGACAGAGATGGTACCAAACATAATGCCAATATGAAGAATCAGCCTACACGAAAAAAGGTTAAAAGATGGGTGCAGAACAACTGCCCATCCAGATCAATGAAACGCAATTCGATAAATGAACCCAGGCAGCTTCTGTTTATGAAAGCTGTAGCTTTACGGTCAGCCCTACAAGTCTTTGATTTACACACAGCTAACTAGGATACATACTTATCGATACAACTACGCGTTTGATTACAATCAACAAGAGAGCTCATGTTTATTCAAGTTCTAGTGTGACAATCTGCCCTACAAGCCTCTGATTAACACAAAGACAACAGCTATATAAATAGTTTTCTCTAAAAATGTGTGCTTAAAATGAATCAGCAGCATCCAAGACAATACTAATTCTGCATTCGAGCTGCAAAAGGGGTATACCAACTGGTGCCACACTAGAGGGATTTCTTCAATTCAATGAAATGGAACTCGGGCAAGGAATCAAAACAGTGTCATTACAGTCCAATGACAAGTCTAAGCCTCTGAGCAAATCCAGGGAAAAGGGGGGAAAATAGACAAATCCCACTACTCTAATTCAAAAATCATCACCATCAAACAAGCTAAACGGTCGATTCTTTACGAGAAAGATCAAAACCAAATACTTCATCGCATTCATAAGAACTAACCTATAGTACATGTAACAGTCAGAACACTAAAAACATGATCACAGATAGAACTCTTATCTCGAAAAGGAATAGAATGCCACTCACTTCGCACAAAGACAAGCCAAAGGAACCATTGAATGTGCTACTGTGACAAAGGAATCCCCCATAACTGTTTTTCATACCAAGAATGAATAACTTGCTATAATCTTCTAATCCTAGCTTCTGCTTCTTGACATTGATTTTTTCATATAAAACTGCCACAAATAAGCAAGAATATCAGGTAGGTGACTCTGAAAACATTCGTAATTTTGGTGCCATAAATCAACACATATAACAATGCAAAATCATGCTCTTATTATTCGAACTCAAGTTTGGAATTCAAACACATCCCGTCCAAACAACTACAACAACAAAATGAAAACGACATCGTTTACACCTCACAGGCTCGCCGCCGGCGAAGAAGGCACCACGTAGTCCAACACCACCACCCCATCCAGCTTCTCCCTCACCAGATCCTTCTGCTCGTTCACCGCCTCCGACTCCGATTCCAGTCCATCCAATTCGCCGGTGCCCTTAAACACCGCGATGGAGGCAAGCGAAAAGCCCTTAGCCCTCGCCGGAGAGAAGTTTTCCCCAACGCTCAACTGCTCAATCGCCGGGAACTTCTCCTTGATTCCCCCAATCACCCTTAACACCTCATCCTTGTCCTTCTCCTGCAAACCCTCCTTCAGTTTCAAGAAAGTTACCCTCATGGCGGACCCCGGAGCGACAGCGGTGGGAACGTCGCTCACCCAGTCAACGGCCATGATATCATCGCAGATGGGCTTGACGTATTCGTTGACGACGGCGACGTGGGCGGGGTGCGCGGAGTAGGCGTCGAGGTCGGCCTTGGAGGCGTAGCGCGAGTGGAGCATGTGCGTGAAGGCGAGCGAGGAGCTCCGGCACCGGAGGAGGGGGCCGGCGGTGATGTGGAGGACGGTGTCGAGGGATGCCAGGGAGCTGAGGTTGGCGGCCATGGCGGCGGGTTTGGATGGGTCAACGTCGGGTTTGACTTTGAAGAGGACGATGTGCTCGATGATCTGGGAGGGATTGGCGGCAGAGGACATCCTGACGGAGGGTGGAGACTGGGCGGCGAAGAGTCGGACGGCGTGACGGAGCGGAGAAGAGCGGCGAGGATATGGTAAGATTTGTGGGCGACAGTATGCTGCCTTTGCACCGGCACAAAGCATTGTCTTCTGGGTTTCCCTCGCTGATAGTAGTGATCTGTGGGACTCTTTACTCTAACTTAAGGGGCTAGCCCATTAGCATCGTAATGGTGACTATGAGTAATATGTCACGCAGCCCAATTGAACAAGGTCAAAAGCGTCAATTCCAGGGCACAATTCTAGTTCAGCATCGTAAACCATAATTATACTGTAGCTGCGGCAAATGGACGGACCAGTCAAATATGACATGAGTAATATGCGTAATTTAAAAAAAATGTATGATCTATTTTGACCCATTTTATAACGGATAAAAAATGTGTTGGGTTAAAATGGGTCAGGTTGAAACCCGTCCAACACGTGGGTAAAAAATCATTCAACTCACGGGACAAATATGTGTAAACCACGGGTTTTAACCCATAAATGAACCATAGGTAAAACATGTGGGTTTCAACTCATATATTGACATATATGAGTTTATATACAAATCCATATGGGTAAACTCGCGGATTTCAACCCATATATTGATCCATATGAGTTTATATACCAATTCATGTGGGTAAACCTACGGATTTCTACCCATATGGGTAAATCCGCGGTCAACCCACTTAACCCATATTTTTCACTTACCCATTTGGCCCATCACCCATTTAATTCATTACATATTTTATTCATACCCGTCCGAGTTTAAAAATAGACAATCCGCTTGATTCGCGGGTCTATTTTTCTACCCCTACATAGCAGCTCGTGGAACCTGCAAATTGAAGAAGAAGAAGTTATAACCGCCCGTCCAAAATGCTGTTGAAGCCACAAATTGTAAATAAGTTAGAATTAGTTAGGAACTAGATAGACATATATATACATATACAACCATATATACACATATATATACACACATATATACAACCATATATACATACACATATACATACACATATACATACATATACATAAATAATCTTTCTGTGAAACGGTTGAGCTGCTACCACAAAGAAAAAGAGGTGGCTAAAGAAAATCAACCACCAGATCTTGATGATGTTGATGAGAAGCGAATTCTCGGCAAAAACATGAATGGAACTAACTCACGGATGGGCAATTGGCTTAATCAGTGTTTTGATACTCGAATTGAGCAGATGCTAGAAAGACTTGTGGTCATGATCGTGGAGAGATTAGGAATATCCAATGTACTTACGAGAGAGGAGGAAAGCTATTCTTCTTAGATCACTTCTGGGCATTATGGTAACAATTATCCACAGCAAAAAGAGCAAGATAGTTACTTGGCCAGGAAAACTATAAAGGCCAGGACAAAGAGGATTTCAGGAGGATCGTGAACCTTCGGTTAATGGGATATATACGCAAATGGAGGTGGTTTCCATTTCTCTGTGGGATGATACTGAAGATCAAACCTCCCAAGTCATTGTTAATACTCTCAAAGAAGAAAATACTACAGCTGAGGCTAGCAGTTGTGGACAAGTTTATCTTGTGAGTGTTCAAGATGTTGAAAAATATGGTATAATAAAAGTTGACTTCGTCAATTTTGGACTCAGTCTTGAGTAGTATCCGAAATGAATTGGGTTTGGTGGATGACAATTTTGGATTCTACGTAGCGAGTACTATAAAATCGGTTACTCGAACACTCAAAACGGATCAAGAGTGAATGATATATTGATGTCTAAAGATTCACTTTTGGAAGCGAAAAAATGTGCGAAATGCAAACTTTGTCCCACATAAGAAAAAGAGAGAGTTTGTGACTAGTATATAAGTTGGGAAGCTTTCATCCTAGTTCAAGTGTCTTTACAAGCTTATGCTCCAACCTCTACGCGCATGGGGGGTGTAAATCCAACCGAATTAGGATTGGATTCAAAACTAACTTGTGTGTGCTTCGTACACGAATGCAGCAGTTGATCCTAGCGGGCGCGCAAGGCCCGATTTTGCACCCGTCAGGCATTTTTCTCCTTAATTTTGGACGTTACTGAAGGCCCATAGATGCAATGCAATTAAGTCTGATTTAATTCTTGCATCAATGATGAACGTTTTGCATCAATTCTAGACGTTTTGCGGCTACCAGCATTCAATCGGAATAATTAGACAAACACGTTTCTCCCATCTCTATAAATAGGGACGGTCTAGACCTTTAGAAATACACCACTCTAAACAACTCATTCTCTGTCTCTCGAGTTCTTCCCATCTCTTTTCTGTCCCGATTCCGTTTTGTTCTTTTGTCGGACTGGTGATAGTGCTTGCGAGCCTAGTGTCAATCCGAGGTAACTCTTACGAGTTTAGGTGTTACCTTTCGTGGTTTTATCCTGGGGAACGACGCCCATACGGGGCTAATTCATTTCAAGGACAGTGAACGTTGTTCGCTACTCCACCGTTAACTGATTGCATCAATTTTATTTCCAAGATTCAATATAATATGCACAAGTCTTAAAACAAGATTTAAAATAAATCGCTTTATTTCAGTTTAACTTACAACAATCTTGAAACGAATTATTTAATATTATAAATATATGTTGGTTATATTGGAAGTAAATTTTTCTTGAAATATGTTTAAAGTTTTCGAGATAAAAAGTTTATAATTATCAAAATATCTATGGTTTTTGACATTGGTTGTTGGTTGTGTGCAACAGAACCATGTCGACCAACGATGTTGTGAAGGTTGCCTCTGGCATGAAACCTTTGATTCCGCATTCTCATGCTGAGAAGCCGGAAAAGTTTCATAATGGCATGAACTTTAAGATGTGGCAGCAGAAGATGATC
>JAULKM010000001.1:14647622-14658093 GCA_032355605.1 Rubia tinctorum
GGTAGAAGAGTCCAAGTATAACTCTTAAACAAAATAGAATCAAATCTAATCTTCTAATTGATTTAGTCTAACAATTACTAGTAATTATTAGCATACTCTAGAGTTACTCTAGACACAAATATGTCGTAGTACTGTAACTTTAAGCTACTGTGAAGAAGTGAAGAAATCAAAGAATTTAAAATAATTATGAAGATTTGAGTTAAAGATGAAGACCGGAAGACCTACCTTTGACCAGTGAAGAATTCAAGACAAAGACGAGAAGGGCAGCAACCAACGGAAGACCGAAGAAGACTCATACAAGAGTTATGACCAAGCCGGGATAGCATCTGCCACGAATCCCAAGTTGATGCCTCGCGAAAAATCTTCAGGTGCAGCGGTCGAATTCGCAATCGTGGTTGCGTGGTATCTGAGCTGCACTGTTCCAATTTTATTTTTTCTTCTGGGATATAAATTTCTCCAGATTATATTTTATTTTCTATTCTAGGCAGAAGTGTGTCTTGCCATGTTTATATTTTCTTTTCCAATTTTTAGTATAATTATATTTTAATCAGTTGAATTTTTATATTCCTTTTCTAATTAGACTTTTACTAGTATATGAACATGGGATTTTCATAGATTTAGATATCATAGTTTATAATTCATGAAAAACATCATTTCATATTTTCTTTGGATTTTTATACGGAGCACTAAATTTTTGTTTCATCATACGATTGAACCCATTGTGGATCTAGTCGTGAGATTCTAAACTCTTGTTATTAATTCCTATTATTTGTATTGATTCTCTTGTTGCTAAATTTGTTGGATTGTGTTAATTTATCTAGTATGAATATCTAAGTTAATTGATATTATACACATTGCTACGATTTATGTGCTTTAAACACTAGATCTATTAAAGTTGCAATTCATGAGTGCATTAGTGTAAGAAATTTGACTTTTATATATTGTGAAGAATAACTAATTGCATGTTAATATATATTAAATAATTTGGTTACTATAGCATGTATCTCAGATAATTTATGGTCTTATTGCTATTATCAACTAAGATTTGACCGTTGGTTGATATTATATAATAATAAGTATTATGGTATGTTGGGCCTAACTATATTTGGAGTGGTGTCGAGAACCCGTGACCAAGATGGTTAATCCATGATGGTGATTTGTGGTTTGGAGGCGGCATTGGAAGCTCCTGTTTGCGATTATGAGAAAATCTGCAACGATCATCTTTTGGGAAATGGGGCGAGGATTTGATATACTTTAAGATCTGCAACGCTGATTTGGTTGGAATGTGAAAAGTAATCAGTGAGCAATTAACTGAACTGGGAGCTTAGATCAAAGAGATTTTGGTCAAGGCTCTGGAGCTACGTGGTAGAGATTTTCCTCGGTGGTGATTTTGGTGTGGAGGAAAGTTAGGGTTGCCTATGAGAGGGCTAAGCTGAGATGGATTCTCGGATTGGCTAACTTGAAAGCGGGTCAAATCATCAGACTGCACATGGGATAAGAAGGAAGGGTAGAAAAAAATATAAGGGAAAAATGACCTAACTACCCCTATGAAATTGGGAATATTATATCAGGTGAGCTCTAAGGGACAGTTTCTAAATGCATTTTTAGCGTCCCAGTCCTTAGACAAAGTATTGTAAGAGACCGTATCATGGTGAGACATGTGTTAATATAGATAATTTACAAGTATTATATAGGGATGGGGTTCTAAATATTTTTTTAAAAAAGAAAGTTTGGAGGAACAAGAGGGATTTGGGGGGTAAATATCATATTTTTGGGGGTAATGGGACATACTTAGTTGAGGAATAATGATTTTGAGTCATTTCGGATAAGAAAACTAGCAGGTCAATTTTTCTCCCCAAATTCGCGCATTGCATGCATTTTTACTACCGAAATTGATGTTTCAATTCCAATACTTGATGTTACAATTAAACCCTGTGATGTTATTTTAGAAGTTTTTTTTTTACTAAATCATGTGTTTTAAATTTAAACTTGGTCTTGCAATGTAAAATTTGGACTTTATATGTAAAATTTTCTACACTTTAGTTAATTCGACACTAGTATGAGATATTTAACTATCTTAATTTTTATGTTTTAACAAATATTTTTGTTTTGATTGATGTGTTAGTTTTTCAACATGTCTGTTAAAATTTATATTGATGTTTCTTATTTTTTTTCATATTTGATTGTTATTGAATGTATTTTTGATGTTTAAATGGTGTGAATTGTTTTTTAAAATTTTAAAATTTATGTTTCTTAATTTTAATACTCTACATTATATTTTTATTTAATATATTCTTAAAGTTTCAACAGCATGATTTCATTTTTTAAATTTTAATTTTGATGTTGCTTATTTTTTTAAATATTATACTCCTCTCGTCCCATAGAAATTGGCACAATTTTTATTTTCAATCGTCCCACAGAAATTGGCACAATTCAATTCTTAACTAAAGTGACAAAAAATGAGCTTATACATTTAATACATTATCCCCAAGAGGCTGATTAAATCAACTAGTCAACTCTCCCATTATCAAAATACCCTTCATTTATTCTCCATCAACACTTCCACCCCATCTTGCATAAAATACTGATCCAAAAGTAATTGTGTCAATTTCTATGGGATGGAGGGATTACATTTCTTAATGAATTCTTGATGTTTCATTAGTATGAATTGATTTTTTATATATATTTTTATATATATATATATATATATAATATTTGATGAAAAAATCACATTTTGGTGCACCTTTTGATGTTTGAAAATTCATGTGAATTGTTTTTTTATGTTTAACTGTTATAATTTCATGTGTTTTAAAATGTTGTTATTTAATGGGTAACTATTTTTTTGTTTTTAAATGATTTTATTTGATGTTTAAGCATTAATATATAGTTTATTTTAGTGTTTTATTTTATGTTTAACTCCTTCTTTTTGTGTATTTTAGTATTTTATTAAATGTTGTATTATTTTGTTTAGATGTTATTTTATTTTATTTGATGCTTAACTATTTTTATTTGATGTGTTTTTTAGTTGTTTATTTAATATTTAACTTTTCAAATTTTATGTATGTTTTAATATTTATTTGATCTTTAAAATTTTAATTTATTATTTCAACTATTTGATTTGATTTTTTAAATAATTAAATTCAATGTGTAGTTTTGTGTATATTTGACATTTTACTATTAAATAATATACTTTATATGTTTATTCAATGTTCAATATTTTAATTTGATATACATTTAAATATTTTATTTTATATTTAATTATTTTAATTAAAATTGAACTGATATTTATAATGTTTGAAATAGGCTGAATGATGGGGTTGGACCAGGTCCAAATCCAAAACCATAACTTTTTGTCTGCATCTCTCTTACCCGCCCTAAATGCATGCCCCAACTTCTGACCTAAAATCTGACGGAGAAACTTCGTCGTGAGACGCCAGGAATATGACCATGTGACCTTGTGACCCGATCCTTACTGAGTTCTTCTGAATCGTTGGGAACAAGACAACCAACAAGTTGTTTGTCTTCTCCGTTAGTTTAACTAGTCGCCCATCTTTGTCGTTGAAGACCATCCAGTCCACCGCAAAATTCATCGTGCATCTTCTTCGGGACACCACCTCACTGCAAAATTCAGTGTGCTAAAAATTGCAATGATTCAAAGCAACGAAAATCGACGGCGGGAGGCGGAACAATGACCTTTACATGACCACAACATTGACCAACATTCGTTCAGGACTTGCCGGAGATGATGAGCCCAGTTCATTTTTTATTTCACGAATTTGTAGATCAGCATAGATTCTTATGAAAAACAACATAAATCATAATTAATTGTATTTTAACCCCACATTTGAGATTGCCGTATTTTACATATGTATAGTTTTTATATATATATATATATACATATATTTGCCTCTAGTCTTATCATAAGAGGGACCCCAAGCCCTAAAAGCGTCGTTTTAAAAATGGTAAACAAAAAAATGTACTCCATCTGTATCATTTCAAACTGTATACTTTGACTTTCATCAGTTAACTTGAAAAATATTTGATCCATAATATCTTTCATAGGATAATTTAAATTTGTGAAAAGTTTATACTTTGAAAATATATTTTGTAACAAATGTTACAAGGTATCAAACATTAGTATTTATACTTAAATATCAATTCAATTTTATGATCAAAGTTATGATTAAGAAGTTTTGACTAAATGAATTAATAAAATTGCAGTTTGAAATGGGACAGTGAGAGTATTTTTTTTTGGGTCTGAAAGTTACTTTTCTGATGCTCTTAACGCCCAATAGACAGTTTAGTTTAGATTTTATACTCTCTCCGTTTTAGAATTAACTTTCTACTTTTCTTTTTAATCCGTTCCACAAATAATTATCTATTTGTAAATTTTCTATAAATAGCCATTCAGTATGTCAAATTTACCCCACTCAATCCCTGAAATTTACCATTATTTGCTAATTTTTTATACTATTCATAATATCACTAATGCAAAAGGTTACAATACCTTATTTGACTTCAAAGATATTGTCACATCAACTTGCAAGAAAAAATTGAGGTAAACACCAATAAAAAGTTAATTGTGAGATAAAGCGAGTAACTGATTTCACTCAATTATCTGAAAGAAAACTTTTTAAAAAAATTTAAAAGTTGCATAATGAATTCAAAGATATTTATCTTACGATAGTATTACACCCAATGCTGTACAAAAATGTTACTCCCTATGTACCAGTTCAAACTGCACACTTTTTTGTCAACTTTCTCAAGACACATTTGACCATTAATTTTAACTAGTATATAGATATGTGAGATATCATTGAATTTCCTGCATGATGTATTTTCTAAACATCAAATTTTAATAATGAAATATTAAATTGAAAAGTAAATATTCAGTGATTCTTACAACGTAAGTAACGTATGACCATTATTATTATTATTAATTATTAAGAAAAAAAAGAAAGAATTAGGAGTGGAAAGAAATTGGTGCAATACAATAGTGTAGTGACAAAGAAACAGTATAAATGGTTCCAGTTGGAAGGGAGGGCCGGAGAGCGTGACTGTCAAATCTACATATTCTCTCTCCCTTTTCTCTTTCATCAGTTTCTCTCAAATTCAGGCGAAAAGCCTCCATTCTACTCACTCTATTTGCTCCGCAGATTCCATTCAATCGCCCATCTTTTCTCCCGCAATAATGCTCCCAGATTTCCACGGTATGTGTGTAAACTGCGTGTGTTTTTATGTGTGAAGTTAATAAATTCTGGGTTTCGTCGAAGTTTCCTGTTGCTTGAAAAAAGAAGAAATTCTGGGTATTTTAGGCTGAGAATTATTTGTTTATTTTGTGCTGTCTTAGTCAACTGGAGCTTGGATATTTCCTTGGACTAAATTTCACTGTTTCATGTCGTGCAGTTATTGTTTCACTTCTTTTTGTGGGGTTCTGGTGTGTCCTGTCTGCAAATGTGTTTTCTGGGATTGTTTTTTTTCCCCATTTTTTTGAGGTTAAAGATTTGGTTTTATGGGGTCAAATCTATCTGTTTTCTTCTTGTTTAGCTGTTTTCGGTATTTGAATCCCAATTCTGTTCACATCATGCAAAACCCATTTTCCAGAATACAGATGCCTTCTTTTTAATGGAAAAAAACCAATTAAAGGAGTTCTCTTTTTGATTTCCTACTGTTGTTAGTCCTAGAGTTTGGACATTATGCAAAAGTAGGAAGAATGTTACTTTTTGTGTTTGTAATCAAATGATTTTACACGAAATCTGCATATCATTGACTGAGTTTTTCTGAGTCCTAAGATTCTTCTTTCTATTGAAGGCACTAATGAGGTTGGGATTGGATTAGCCATTGGGGGTGGATATTTTTGAAGTACAAATGGGAAAAAAAGTCTCCTTTTTATGGAAAATGGTATCTGCTTTTAACATCTCATCATACCACACCCACCAAATAAAAACAGTAAAATATTAATGATCACAGTACAAATAAATCATCAAAAAATAATTTTAATGCTACTATTTCTACATGCTTGTGTTGTTATTGTTATGTGAAAAAGAAGGAACCCCAGGAGAGAGGGGTGATGATTTGAATTCAGACTTGAGGGCTTTGTCTGTTTGTGCACAATTTGTCTTAAACAAATGGAAACCTTATCATGTTTTGTCAGTGTGTTCCTTTTTTTCCTTTATTATTGCAACCAAAGTACATAGAAGAGGATATTATGATGGGGTATTCCTCAAAAAAGCTAATATAAAACTACTGACTCTTCTTTCTTTGTGATCATATTTTGTTTTTGCTTGCCACAGCTGTGTCTTGAATCCCATTGACCCAATAAAGACTTCTAAAAATGGAGGGGGGTGCATTTTCAGGCCATACCAATGGTGATGGAAAGGTAATGCAGACATTCCACAAGAGCTTTGTTCAAGTACAGAACATTTTGGATCAGAATAGGCTGCTAATCAATGAGATCAATCAGAACCATGAGTCCAAAATGCCAGACAATTTAAGCCGAAACGTGAGCTTAATCCGAGAGCTCAACAACAACATCAGGAGGGTTGTCGATCTCTACTCCGATCTCTCCACTAA
This sequence comes from Rubia tinctorum, assembly GCA_032355605.1. NCBI lineage: Eukaryota > Viridiplantae > Streptophyta > Magnoliopsida > Gentianales > Rubiaceae > Rubia > Rubia tinctorum. Next base: position 14,654,196 of record JAULKM010000001.1, read on the forward strand.
TTTCACCAGATTTGTGGATGGCTCGTCGGAAGGGGACTCCACCGGGGCCCTGAGATCGGACCTGAAGGCCGGTCTCAAGCGGAACAGAGCCTGATTCTTTTTAGTTTTGGTAGAGATGGTACTTGCACCACCACCACCACCACAAGAAGAAGAAGAAGAAGAAGATGCACAGGTTTGTGTTGAGGTAAAAAGTTTGAGAAGGTTGCATTCTTGTAGAGAGAGGGGGGGAAAAGTCGCATAATGGTTTAGTAGATTGTAACTATGTATCTGCAAATCTAATTGAATCAAGCACTTGTGTCTGTATCATCATGATCATCTAATTACCCTCTAGTTCGTTTAAAATACAATAAAGTAAGTGTTGATCCTTGTTTATAATTGGAATGAGCTTATCTCTTTGCCTTCCAATAGGGACAGGCGGATTAATTATTTGAAAGGAGGCAGCTTTATGAGCTGTTTTTAACCTTTTCAGTTTGTCAAAAGGCCATTGTTGTTCTCCCTTACCATTAAGATCGATGCGGAGATGGTGAAAACATTAGCGAGCATATGAGAAAGATGTAGTTTTTAACGTAAAAAGTAAGCGCAACAATCTCAGAAAAAGGGAACGGAGGAGTGGGTACCTAATGTTGTGGGGGGCTTTTATTCGAGAGGGCAAAAAGAGGACTACCCTTCGGAAGTTGCAGAGAGAGAAACTGAAGCGAAAGAAACAGGGGAAAAGTCTTTATGTGGAGAACTGATCAGATGTTAAATTTTTTCAAAGATGCTCTGAAAGAATTGCAAGAAAAGCAGCTTTCCGGGTATTTTGTTTGTTTGTTTGCTTGAGGAATCGTATGGTATGGCAATGTTTTAAGTTCCAAATGACGGAGCTCCACAAGAACAGAATCTTAAAAAGACATGATGATGACGATGATGGGCCCTTTGACCCTCCACCCAATTCAGATTTATTGGTTTTTATGTCCATCCATTCTCATCTGTTTACGTAATTTGTTTGGAGCATGATGCATCCAATGAGATTTTGCTTCAACGATAGTGAAACTATTGAATTAAGTATTCCTCTGTCCCAAGTCTATTTGCGCACACTATTCTCTGTCAAAATTTGACCACATATTTGAATAAATTTATGAACAATAATATTATCGGATATGATATTGTTCAATTAGTTTTCAAATATTAAAGTTTTATTTGCCGTTATTATACGTAAGTAAAATTTTAACGGTTAAACATATTTTTTTGAACAACGTGCAAATTTAGCTGGTAGAAATTAATTAAGTTTAGGTAGTTCCAAACAACCACTACTACCTAGGAACAACCCAATCTACGTATCCACACAAAAGTTGGATCACTCATTCCTATTTTTATCAGTTTTGTCACATTTATGTTCACTTGGCCGTGTATCCGGCCGTGACGTATAATTTTAGTTATTTTTCACAAAAGGAAATGTGGTCGTTAGCATAAATTGTAAAAGAACTAATGACTAAAATGCTTGATGAGTCATTTAGAACTTCTTTTGTGATCTGTCAACAATTGCCCCTATTTTTTACCCTCCAATTGTTTTGGTTTCACAATTTCAGAACAGAGTGGATTTCATAAAATCACCCTCCTTTCGAAAAGTTTCAAAACGCATTACCATACTCCAAAAACTCCAAAACTTATTACTATACTTTCATTTTCAATTCCAAGCGCATCATTCTTCTAACTCTGCTCGTTAGTATAATTTGTAAATATTTAATTACTGAAAATGATGGTCTGTAATTGAAACTTCTCCAGCAATCCGTCAACGATGGTCTGTAATCTTCCCTCCAACTGCTTTGTTTCACAATTTTAGAACAAGGTGAATTTTATAATACATCATCGATTCATCATCCTTTCGAAAAGTTTCAATGCACATTACCGTACTCTAAAAACTCCAAAACCTATTGTCATTTTTTTAAAATTCAAACCACATCACTCTACTAACTCCACTGCTAAATCAATTTTTTTTCATCTCAATTTCAGGGGGGCATAGTTATAACTTTCTTGAATTAAAGGGAAGATTTATCATATACATCATGTTATTGGGGTTGAAGAGAAAAACATAAAATTATACGGATAATAATAAATACAAAATTAAATAGGAAAAAGTGCAAAAATGACCCTATAAGACTGAGAAAGTGCAATGATGACCTTGTAAAATGTGAAAGTGCAAAACTAGCCCTAAATGTTTGTAAAATAGTGTAATTATGGCCAAATTGCACTATTCGGCATTGCCCATTTATGAAAAGACAAAAACAGCCCTACTCTTAAAACAAAAAAAAACAATGACAAAAATACCCCTTATTTCTCTTTCTTCATCACTAGCACCTTCTTCTTCATCACCAGCTCCGCCGCCGCACCACCATTTTCACCACCGCGCCACCACCCAACCCAGACCTGCCGCCAATCTCCTCTACCTATACCCGTCGTGCCACCACTAATCACAACTTCGCCCAGCACCACCCCAACCGTCGACAACCCCATGCTGCACCACCCCGTCTCCTCCACCACCCATCTCCATCACCACCGGCCACCACCTCACCACCCCCACCACCTCACAACCCCATCGTCGAACCACCCCGTCTCCTCCACCACCGGACACCCCATCTCAACCACCACCCCATCTCCACCACTTCATCCACCCCCATCCACCCTCGTCCACCACAGCGTCCACCATCCGTTCACCGCCTCACCACCGTTCCTCTCCATCCGCCGCCTCAAACATTGTTCCTCACCAGCTCTTCCACCACCATGTCCCATCAACCACCACCAAGCCAGTGAATCCCCGTCAGCACCACCACAAAACCCTAACCTTACCAAATCTAACCCCGACGCCACCCCATCCCGGCGCCACTGCAAACCCTAGCCCGCCCGACGTTATCCAACCCTGTCGTCGCTCTCCCTCTCCCCCACCGCTCCCTCAACCCTAAACCCATCAGATTTATATGCTTCGATAGCCAGAAACAAACTTCAATCTGCAGATCTGATTACTCCTGATCTGATTGCCAGAAACAAACTCCAACCGACGACGTCGCTGAAATGGACGGAGGAAACCACGGAGGAAACGACGACAACCATGGAAGAACCGGGGAGAGGACGACGACAACCATGGAAGAATCAGGGAGAAGATGACGACGGCAACCATGTAAAAGAAAGATCTGCGAAACAAAAGAAAAAAAGAATTAAAAAAATGTGAGGAGAAAGAAAGAATGAAAACTGAAAAAAGAAATGGACATTACTGTCTTTTGCTATTGTTTGGTTTTTAAATATTTTTAATAGAAGAGTAAAATAGCAATCTCAATGATTTCTGGCTAATTTGGCCGTTGACATTTCGGTTAACGAAATTTAGGGTTATTTTTGCATTTTCACATTTTAATACATTGTCATTTCTACAATTTCAATTAAAATATAGGGTTAAAAATGCACTTTTCTCAAGTAAATATTATATTGGTTAAACAACGACCATGCTGCCACTATTAGTCGTGCAACTGCTTTTTCTATCACCGTCGTTACACCATCCAATTTAACATCGGCAGAAGTAGATGACACCCTGCCCCCTGTGTAAATTTTGAATCAGGATACTTCTGTGAGAACATCCCCACCAAAGACGCCATTGCAGCAACATTGGCTTTTTCAATCGCTATATCAGTCGAAGTAAGGGATGAAAGTTGTATTTCATCCGTCCATGCATATGTGTTTTACTTTACTGTTTATTAATAAAGTTGATGTTGTTTGAATTATGAAAAAGTATCATATATGTAAAAATTATCATATGATATTTTGTTACATTTATATTAACATATAGTTTTAGAATATATATATTATAATTTATTGTTATACATAATTTAATATATATATATTATAATTTATTGTTATACATAATTTAATA
>JAULKM010000001.1:14658193-14684976 GCA_032355605.1 Rubia tinctorum
AGTGGTTTACAAGTTTCACAGGTGCAAACTAAAAGAGGTCGAAGGGAGTTGTAATCACCAAACAACTTCTTCATTTTTCCAAAATAAATGGCAATAGTCTGACCATTATGCCGACGGTTCTAGATATCTTCACGCATCTGCAAAATTCTTGGACCGTTCCCAAAAGTAAAACGTGTGTTAAGATCATCCCACAATTCCTTAACTGTTGCATAATGGCTAGTAGAAGAATGCAATAGTGGATCTAGAGTCTGTAAGATCCAGCATACCATGGTAGCATTAATTCCAGGCCAATCAATCGCATTAGGATGATTATCTTGAGGTTTGGTAATGGTTCCAACAATGAAACCAATCTTCTTCCTGACAAGTATAGCGCCACAAATTGCGTCAGACCATTCAAGGTAATTATCTTCACCTTTCAGAATGACAAGACAAATTGACATATCGATGCCTTCATTAGTACTAAGAAAGTAAGGATCATTCAAAGAACGACCAGTAGAGACAGATCCTCCAGAGCCAGGTTGCAATTGCAACTGTTTGAGTAAATCTGCAATCACATTGGCGGCATTGAGATTTTGTAGCCTGTTAGCCTATGTTTCAGCAACAACGGGCAGATCAGCGATACAGATAACGCAGCAGAGCGTGGACTTCACGACGGCGGTTCGTGGCTTACACACGCAGGTGGCAGAGGGCAGCGTTCATTGGATCACGGCAGCCTAGATCTTGGCGCCGGCGGTCGGCGGACCAACGACAACGCACCAGCGGCAATCAGCAGATGGCGGCACGTGTGGGGACACGCGGCTGAGATCGGCAGCGGCGGAACTCGGGAAAAGTAGCAGAATTTGTTTTTCAGGTTTTCAGGATTTTAGTCTCTGTTACCATGAAGAATTTAGAGTTCTTGATTGGATGGGGGGTTAGAAGTCTGATTTTGGATACTGAATAGGGCATCCTTAAGAATTGAAAACAAAGGGGGATGACGCATTTTCATGGGGGGAATTTTTAATTTATTCCTTTATTTTTTGTTTCCAAAAATTTTAAAAAAATAAAAATTGAGAAGACGCATTTCCAAAATGCGTTTTCATGGGAGGTATTTTTTATTTTCTAGATTTATTGTATCTGAATTTTTTTTAAATTTAAAAAAATTGAAGGCGCATTTTGAATACGCATTTCGATAATTTGTCTTCAATATTAATTTTATTTTTTAATTTATTGAATTTTCTGAAAAAAATTTAAAATAAAAATTGAGAAAAATGCGTCTTCAACATTAATTTCAAATTTTGTTTTTTTAATTTATTAAATTTTCAAAAAATATTGAAATATGCGAAGGACGCATTTCAATAATGCGTTCTCTAAAATTAATAATCTTTTTTAAAATTTGATTTAAGTTCCGTTAATTGTAAAGGGAAAAAAAATAAATGAAGAGGATGCAAAAATATTTTTAATTTTTTTTTGTCTTCGAATTCTTTTCAAAAATAAAATAAAATGAAGAGGACACATAATTTTAATTAAATAATTGTTGAATTTGTTTTCCCCTAAAATTTTCCGAAAAAATGAAAATGAAGAGAACACATTCGCAAAATGCGTCCACTAATTTTAATTTTTAATTTAATTTTGCCTTTTGGTAGTAGATATTTTTGTAATACATATTAATGTGTTTAATTTATTATCAATTTTTCTTGAATGTGTTGGTTTAAAAAAAAAACTGAAATTGTGATCGCGTCTTCTATGTTATTTATATTTAAATTATTATTTTATTTTCTGTATTTTGAAATAATAGTCCTAGATAAGTAACATTGAGAATGCGTTGTCTTACTATTTTTTGTTTGTATTTTTCTTATGTTTCTGGTATTTTTGTATGAACGAAATTTAATACATATATATATATATGTTTTCCTATGAATAATGTATTAATCATTTCTTGAATAACTTAGTATTTTTTTTATTTCGAGGTAGTGGCCAAGAAAGGAAGAGAACAAACGCAAAAGAGAAACAAATGAGAGTAGAAATGAATCAGAAGAGAAAGGAGACAAAAAACAAAAGGACAAACTGAAAATGCGTCTTCATATTCTGGTTAAAAAAAAGAAATTACGGTCAACGGAGCAAAAACAAGACGAAAATGGAAAAAAAAACTTCAAAAAAGGTGAAGTAGCATTTCCGAAATGCGGCTTCTGCTTGGAGAAAATTAAAAAAAGAAGTTTAAGTACGCATTTCCGAAATGCGTCTTCATATTCTGGTTAAAAAATATATTCGGTCAACGAAACAAAAGGAAGACAAAAACGGAAAAATAAACAAAAAAGATGAAGTAGCATTTACGAAATGCGGCTTCTGCAAGGAGAAATTTTTTTAAAAAATAAAAAAGTTTAAGGACGCATTTCCGAAACGCGTCTTCATATTCTGGTTAAAAAAATATTCGGTCAGCGAAACAAAAGTAAGATGAAAACGGAAAAAAAAAGATGAAGTAGCATTTCCGAAATGCAGCTTCTGCATGGAGAAAATTAAAAAAACAAAAAAAATTTGGGGAGGCATTTCCGAAATGCGTCCTCCCCATTAACATCCCATGCCAGGCACTGTAACACCAATTTTGAAATTTTCTTGAAGAATTTATGGGGTAATAATTGTGTGTTTGTATTCATGTTTTGAGATACATTATTATAGAGGTACAAAGAATTATACAGAAAAGAAAAAAAATCTAATATAATTACAATTACAAGTAATATTCACATAAGGAAAGCCCCTATATCTGTAGTAGCAACGCTCATAACCAGACTCGGGAGCAGATCACAAGAAATCTACCAACTGTGGTCCATCTCTATCCTTTTTTCTTTTTTTTAATTAAAAAAAATCTGTATCCTTAATCTAGCATAGTAGTATATTGCAGCCCAGAAAGCGGGAGGGCAGCATGCATAAATGACTGGTGCTTGATATCGTTCATCGTGAAACATTCATCAACATATAAGCAATACTAAACAAAAATCTGTGTAGCAATGAGAAGGGCACACCAAAAATAAATAGATGTCGCTGTGTAATAACCACAGGCTTAAGTTGTTGTGATTCATATTACGTATTACTATCTTGTACGTATTTTGATTTATCTAAGCTGGCGAAAGTTATATCACACATCCATTTTTTAAAGACTCAAAAGTTCTGGATCATCTCCCGTCAGTGCAAATTGGTTTTAAAACGAAAACCAAAGATAGATTGAAATTTAACATAAGCAATTCTTTATCTATATATCAACATATATGAATCACATCAAACTACTGTGAATTCCACCTTCAGAGTTAGCCGCTAATCAAAGTGTTGAACTAGATTTGGAAAGCGAATTATTATTCACAAATTAATCATATCGAATTCAGCACCAGCATTATCATAATATAAGGTGAGAGCAATGAAGCAAGCAAGCCCTGCCTCGAGATCCATCTATTCTCGACCAGCCCTGAAATTTGTACTCAATCAACGCCACAATGTATAACACTTCACCCATCATTAATTAATGAATATATCTTCACCTTTGCAAGTAGCTACATCAAATCAGTTTCTAAGCTTCTTATTCTCCTAAAAACAAGTTTGAAAAAATCAATCAAGAATTTTTTTCTCCTGCCCCCTACGTCCCAACTCCATTTGCACACTTTTTATCCATTTTTTCAATCCACGATTGATCATAAATTTCAATTAGTATATCAGCACCAACATCACCTTGTGAGATATTGTTAGATTTTTGGCATAATGTATTTTCTAAATGTCAAATTTTTATACTCCCCTTGTCCCAGCTAAACCTGCAGAGAGTAAATTTTAGTTTAAATTTCAGAGATGTGAAAAAAGTCAATTTCCCCCCTGTCTTCCTCCTTCCAAATCTGTACATCTCACCACCACCCCATGTCTTCTTCCTCCTCTCTCCGCCAGCACACCACCCTTTTCAACATCTCCCCACTATCCCCACCATCCCTCACCTTCTCCTGCACCGAATCAAGTAGCGGCGAGGCAAGCCCTCGATGAGGCATCGCAACTGCAGCAGTGTGGCGAGCCCTCGCTGAGGGGTCGCAACCGCATCGACGAGCCATCGCTTGAGTCACACCTATTTGAGCGTTCGCTTGAGGCTGAACCTTCGCAGTAGCAGCAGCTAGCCCTCGCCTGAGGCTGAGGCTGAGGCTGAGGCTGAGGCGTCGCAACAGCGGTGAGCCCTCGCCTGAGCAGCGCTGATTTGAGCCCCCGCGACCGCAATGATTTTGACCAGCGCTGAATTTGAGCGGTAGGTTCGAGAGAGAGGCGGAGGAGAGATTTGAGAGAGAGAGAAGCATATTTGAGAGAGAGGCGGAGGGTTTATGAGGAATAGGTTAAAGGGCGAGAGTGTGATTTCTGAGGAAATTAATTACTTAAAAGGGTATTATGGTCTTGTGAGACGTGCAATTTTTCTAAATATGGAAAGTGTGCATATTTGGTTGGGAAACCCAGAAAAAAAAGTGTGCATAAATGTATAGGACGGAGGGATTACATCGTTAGTAAACGTAACTAAAGTTATCACTAGTCAAACATAACTTGAGAAAGTTGATATTAGGAAGTATTGTATGCTACATTCTGTTTCATTTCATTCTTAATGAATTTATGTATAATTAGACCATCAAGCATGTTTGGATCGAAAAGAGTTGACCAAAAAATGAAAATGTTGATGGCTAGCTATTTCACTTTATATAATAGGTAGAGAGGCTGAGAAGTTTAGAATTATAACGTGCATTTTCTTGCATGATTTGCGGACAACACGCTACGAGCCACAAGGTGGCCATGAAGACAAACTTGGACTCCAAATTAAGTTTAATTCCATATAATATAACTTCCATGATTACATTATGCGATAAGAAGCCGTCAAATAAAAATCGAACTCGGCATCGGGCATTAGGCAATTATGCCACTGAGTTAAATAGGTACGTATTTGGCAACTCGTGATTATGAATAAAGTTGGATTAGCTAGGCTCTATTCTTTCTAATTTAATTGTTAGATAGTTAATTTTGATTCAGTTTAATTTTATTTATTTTTTAAATTTATATCATTATTATAGTTTTATTGATATTTATTTATTAAAATTTATTCTATATCAGTTCAATTCAATTTGACTTATTTTAATTTATCTCAACTTACTATAATATTATTCAATTTTAAAATATTCTTAAAATTTTATGCTAAGAGAGAAAAATGGAGTCCAAATTTAAGAATATGTGCAACGACCTTATTAGCCATCGCCCACAAGCAACACCCACCGCCATCCACTCACCACTGTAGCGATGCAAGCCACTAACAATCATTGGACAAGTATCATGCCAACACCAACAAAGCGTTACTTTATTTTACAATATTGAACCAAATTTCACAAACAAATTCATCCCAAAGAATCTAGTTCGTCATGAAAAAATTATCATAAAATCCCAATCTGGTTGAAACTCCTAAGCACTTGCGTCAGAGAGTAGTCCATTGTAGCCGTGTAAATGGAATAGATGGATATGTTGTGAGGTTTAACAACTGGGATATCGATTAATTTTATGATTGAGGAGAATAAGCAGATGAATGATCATAAACCATCAATGGCAGCGGAGGAAAAAGAGGAGGTGACGGTGGCAAGATGAAGCAAATGGGGAGTTGATTTCATCATTTCCAAAGGCATTTTCGACTTGAAGAACGAGGGAGTGAAAGCGCATTGTTGGAAACGAAGCAACATCGGCCTAGGGCTTTAACATTACCGATCTTGTCCGATTCCAAGAAAAAGCGACTCTGGGAGTGAGTGAAACTTCGTTGGTGAGAAGGAAGAGAGTTGTGGAGGGAATGAGCGAATTGAGTCAATATTAGGAGGAATAATTGGATGCTTGATTTAGATTAAATCAGTTAATCTGTTGTAGGATTGCATCATCATAATTTCTTGCAATCTTTCTAAATTAGACAAGTGTTCAATTTATATTAAAACAAACTGAAAAAGTATACAATTCAAAATGAAATAGAAAATCGCAACAGTTTATAAATAAAAATGATTCATAAACCACACCAAATAAAGTCCAAGTGTATGCAAATGTTCAAAATGTTGATGCCCAATTTGGTGCATGAATGAATAAAAAGAGGTTTTCTTTATTATGCAATTTGACTGGGTGGAAAGAAATGATACTAAGAGTTATCTGAATGGCAATGCTACCCATTTTGTACAGAGGCGTTGATGAATCTCATTCTTTTTATATTTTGATCAAATAAAATAAGAAAGGCAGACAAAGTATGGAATGAGATTGTGACTTTGCAGCTACACTGTTTGGTGGCTGTCGCATCCTAACCTTATTTATCATCCTTCTCTTTCGTTTTTCTACAACATTAAACAGCTACTCCACATTTGACAGGGTTTTAGGACCAAAATCCAACGCCATTTTTTATGTTTCTATCACTAAATTATTGTTAAAGAAGCACGGGTTTCTTTTTAAAAAATCCACTGAAACACGGTTCATACATCAGTCAACTGTTAAAATGACCATAACTTTAGTATGAAAGTGTTAAAATGACCATAACTTTAGTCTGAAAGTGCTAATATAATTCTGTAAAAGGCATAAGTGTCAAAATAACCCTAATTTTATGATAAAATGTGCGATTATAATATTCTGTCACTATTTAGAGTTGACCGGACCTGAAATGACAAAAATACCCTTGAGCCAATGGGAGCAAGAGTATTTTTGTCATTTCGAGTTCGGTCAACACCCAAATTGATGGGTCAATGCCGGAACAGTGACAAAAGGTTATAACTGCACATTTCATCATAAAGTTAGGGTTATCCTAGCACTTTCTCATTCTGCAGGATTATATTGGCACCTTCAAACTAGAATTAAAGTTAGAAGTGTAAAAAATGCTTTTATAGAGTTTCCATTTATGTTTTCTTAAATTTAATTTTGTATAAATACTATTACAAACAGATGTGATCTTGAGAATATCATTTGCACATAAAGCACTATCGTGTAATCTTTCCGCAAACTCGACTTCAAATAAGGGAGCTAATTTCACTGGTTGAAGTCAGTGCCCTAACCTAATCTGGTCACAGTATCAAATATCATTCTTGACATTTCTCAAGAGACACCGCACTATTTTTGTTCCAGCAACACTTCCTTTAGTAACAAAAAAAAACCTAAAATCAAATCAAATAAAAATTATCTACTAAAAATCTTGTCGGTCTTTATTTTATCTTTACACTCTTTTAACTGAATTGGGATAGTTAATCAGTTAATTTTGACAGCCAAAATATTTTTTCCCGTAAGTGTGTAGGATGAATTATCTATGCAAGAACTGCCTATAAAATCTGAAATCATAGGATACCCGAAAAAATTATAGAAGCACATGTTTGACCAAATAATTGAATTCGACTTGAATTTCTCCTTACCCGCCTTTGGATAGCAAATCAAAGGCGAACAGATTTTTCAGATACAGACTCACCAAAAAAACCTATTTAACATAGACAGTCACATTTAAAACTTAGACAAAAAATATCACTTTTCATAAGATCATTAGGTAATTTTAGCTTTTTTTATGTGAATGCATTTTACCATGATTGATCCAATCGTTAAATGGTCAGACATGGGATGCCCCACGGCCCCAATAATATGTAAAGCAATAAAATAATAACTAAAGTATTTTTTTTATGAACTTAAGTAAGCAAAACAATGTCATCTCACTAAAGGGAGGTAGTGAGGTATATAAAAAGTCATTAAAGCATTAGGTTAATAACAAAATAACACAATACAAAAGCATGCAATCCTTATTGTGGAGTGTTTTCACATAAAAGCAAAACACCATCTTTTTGTCCAAGGAAGATAGCATCATCCACAAAAAGTCATCAATACCCTTAGTTGACAGCAAAACGAGACAATATATATTTTTTATTATAGCGTGCTTTGAATTAAATTTTTTATATTATGCTATAATAATTGGCTTAAGACATTAAAAACCAAATATAATTAGGAGAAATGAAGTGTTAAGAATCACTCTACACTCCATAGTTTATACCCGGTCCCTATTTTGGAGAAGAAAAGGCGTGAAAATATTATTAAAGGCGGGACAGAAGACGATGATGATGTTAAGACATAAGAATGATAACTGCCTCCAATCCCATAGTAAACCTTCTTGACCCGTCACCCCAATTCTCACTTTCTATCATAAAAAAAAAAGTCAAAATCTATATTACAAACATTATAAAGTGAAGCAATGTATGGTCAATTCTCTAAGCATACTTACTAGACAACTTCTATGATACATACTCTCTCATCTCTTTATTAATACGATTTTCAATTTTTTTATTTCCTCAAAATTATCATATTTTTGTGTTGAAATAATTTATAATTAATCTTTTCTTACTTTTATCATTGAATTCTTTCCATGCAATTTAATTTACCTAAACATAAAGTGTGCATCTATTAACTATGTATCTGGGAGGACTTTCTATGAGGATGCTAGAATTATAGATATTTATAAATAAATCAGTTTGGGAAGTTGGCTTTTTTCCTTATGAAAATTCCGTTTTTCAAATTACTTAGAGCATCCACAATGGTAACTTGTTAACCTCGCTTTTCTCAATAAGTAGCACTTATTATTTAAAGAGATTCACTACGTAATAAGGAGTTGATCATTAATTAAAGAGTTGATCATCTTTATTGGTAAAAAAAAATCAACCAATCAATGATGGACTCCTTGCATTGCATGTTTTGTATTTTAAAATTTGATTGGATTATAATCAATTTAATTTTGATTATGCATTTTTTTCATGAATAAGATTGTTTTCTTTTTAAAATTTGAATATTATCTAATTTTATTCATGTATTTTATATTATTTTATATCACGTAATCTATTATGTTGGAATGGAGAAGATTAAAGTCCAACTATGCAAGTCACAGAAGAGTTAATTCAAGAACTTCAAACTTCAATCCATCAACGCTCGGAGATTCAGGATCGGGACATCATCATCAACTTATAGCGGATATTTTTAAATATGTTTCCAAACGTATTAGAAATAAGGATCACATGTAAAAAAATGGAAAATATTATGATATTGATTAAGATTCATAATTGTAAATCATATAAATTTTATATAAAATATTACTATGGATGAAAGAATAAACATGTTAATTTGTGTCATATTTACATAGTCAATACAATATAATTTTTAATTTGCATGATATTGCTATTTTTAAAAATATAAATAAAAGTTTAAATATTTTTATTAGAGATGGTAACGTGGCGCTAAAATAGTGATTATCAAATATCATTTCATTGCTAACAATTGATTTGTTAGGATAGACGAGATCGGTGATTGAGATTTGATTGGGATATGATAGATATTTCCTTTCCTTTCAAACTCATTCTTGTAACCTATATAAACTGCATTGATCTTCATAATAAAGTATCCAAACATTTAGTCTTTACAATAATACATCATAATCACTCAGCTAAACAGGAATCTACAACAGTTGTAACACCACTTGATCTTGATCCAAAACATGATCTATATTGTCCAAATTGTAAAGACCTTGAAAAACACAGATCGAGAATGGAACACCTAATAGAGAAACATAAACGAAATCACGAACACACGATCCGTAAAATCAGATCGGATAAAATACATCGACATGAACAATTAGATTAAATATTTATCGTGGACACATTAATCTAATCTATCAAGTCGAACAATAATACTTATGTATGGAAACAAATCCATACTTATTCAATAACATAAATATTAAATGTATATCAATTGAAAAAACTACTGTTTCTCAATCTCCCCATAATGGGGAGATGGGAAAAAGAAGATGGGAGAGAGGAAGAAGAAAGTCTGCGGCAATAGGGTTTGTCTGCGGTGGGTTCTAAGATGTATTTCATATACGTCATGCAACTATTGTCCTCATCTCCTTTTCTGTTGCGACCTGCAATTTAACATCGATGGATGTAGAAAATGCCTTGCATCTTGTATCCAGTTTGAATCAAAGCTGATCGAAGATTTTGATGCAACATTTTCAGTTTTACAATCGCTAAATCAGACGAATTATTAACTACTAAATTTATATGTTACCGATTATGCACGCTATAATTTCACTCACTGCCACACCGCTAGAATTTCAATCCGATTAACCGCAATAATTTTATTATCTCCTTTCCCGTTTTCCAACATCATCAATAAATTATAGGGTGATTTTATAAAAGAAAAAAGATCTAATTCGAATTTTGACGTGGCCGTGATTTTTGACGAGGGTGCTATTGACCCATGTATGAGCCGCAAATCTTTGTGCTATATTTTTAAAAATTGCGGTGGTGATGAGCGGTTGCACATGGGTGGGTAGGAAGAAAGTAATAAGATGAAAAGTATAGTGTATTTTTTTTAATTCATGAATTTGAAAAAATATCCCTTGAAATTGGTTGGTAACTTAAATTAATAATGTAGTAATCAGAAGTGAAGTGTTTTGAGTCAAAAAGTAAAAGCATGGTAATGAATTTTGGAAAATTTTCAAGTATGGTAGTGTTAATACCAGAATTTGTTGTTTCCCAGTCGATGAAATCTTTCATCCCAATATGCATCTAAACCTACAAAACATGTAGACAGAGGTTTGCAGGCAGGCGCAGGAACGTGCCTGCTCCGACGCTCCTGTCAGCCATGTTTTTCGAGTGGAAGCGGGTCTAGGTGAATAGTGAGGTGATTGAGTAATCTTACCTTCTCCCCGCATATTCCCTCGTTATATGTGTTTTGGTGGCTGATGAGACATTGGTCATCCCATCAGCACGTGCTCCTTCCTCCCGTCTGCCTTCTTGGGAAAGCTGGGCTTGCCCTCCAAACTTTGCCCCTTTTGGACTGAAAGTCAGTCCATTGGGCCAATTCGGCCCAGACCTTATCAAGTCCCCCAACCCAAGAACTGATTTGCCCTGGATGACTCAGGTGGAGGGTTTGAATCTGGATCGACGATTTCAGCATTATCGGGGAGAAGTTCCCGTATCTGAGGCCTGCATCATAGATTTTGCATGTGCTAAAACTTTTTCGCCTTGTTGTATTTTGGGGGGAAAATCTGAGCAATTCCTAGAATTTGAATTGCCTAAATTCTACGACGTCGTTCCTTTAATGGGCAATTTAAGGGGTGGTTTTTTGCAGTTACGCTACCTACCTGTGCACCCGCCATGTGTTCATTCTTCGACGATTTCTCGCATGCGTTATCATTTAACGTTTGCTTCCTCCGAGGCAATTCATTATTCTGATATCATTTCATTTCTTAGAGAATACCTTGGGGTTGTTGTGTGTTTTTTCTCATTTCTTTCTTTTTGCTCTTCCTCTGCTCTTCTTTGCTCTTATTCGAAGTTTTTTTCGGCGATCTCTTCATCTTCCCCAGTTACTCTTCTTCATCCTTTACCTGTCTTTTTTTTCTTTTCATCATCATGGTTTCTACTGTTGGTTCCCCCAAAAGCGAATTGTATTGCAATACCACCCAATCCGAGTACCTTTTTGCATGTACTTTGCTCGAAAAGTCATTTGTTGTGGCGGGAGTCAGCTTCATCGATCTCCGCGAGCATGTGGTCTTGCCCTGCAACATTCAGACTGTTCTAGAGGTGCCCGAGGCCATGATCGTTGTTTATCTCGAATCCTTAGAAGCTCCCTGAGGTTTCCCCTGTCCCACTTTTTCCAATCAGTCTTAGGTTTCTTCAGGCTTGAATTAATCGATCTCCATCCTAACTCGGTCATCGATGACTGGGAAGCTGCAATTGACCGTCACTTCTTTGTCTTCATCAGCCACTCTTACTAGGAGGGTTATAACACCTAAGGGGAGCACCGTCTTCCCAGTAAAGCCAGATAGTGGTAAATTTGTTCTCCTTAAACTCTCACGTCCTCGACCCAGCTGGTCAAAGCAGTTGGCGAACATCACTTCCCCTCTGTAATCATCTATAAACACCCTTTCACGTAGCAATCTCCGATTGTAGCGTGGATCACCATGAAGTCCGTATGTGGGGTTTTACTGGGCACTGGGTTTTTTTCTGAGAAAGTTATTGTTCCCTCGGGTTGAAACCGTTTCTGGTTGGGTTCTTCAGGGGGATATATCGGGTTTGGGCTTTAATGATGGTGTTTGTGGACTGGTCACTCACAACCCCATTGATGAAGTTAATTACTCTATTCACTCCTTCCCCTCGATTTCTATCCACCCAAGCCTCTGGTTCAGGCTTTACCATTTTCTCTTTGTTAAGTTTCAGCCCGTTCCCTATTATTTCCTTGTTGGTCTCGACCACTTTGATTGGACCCCTTTTTGTAGGGTTTCCAGTGTCGACGTCCTCCTTTTCCCTTCGAGGGACCTTCTCCCTTTGGTCATTCGACGTAGTCATGGAGTAAGCCCTCTCTTGCATATTTTTCGATCTCCATTTACATGTGGATGAACTTATTTGTGTCATGGCCACGATCCCCGTGGTGATTATAGAACTTAGGTGAATCCCTCTTCGAGGGTATATCCTTGCGGGAGAGGGAATTCAAAACAAACCTTTGTGAATGGAATGTATCTTCCACTGTGTCTTGGTTAATGGGATATAGCTTTCGAAGCCTCTGGTATTTTCATCCTTAGCTCTTAGGCTTTAGAATTATTTTCTTCTCACCTATCCCCTTCTCGTTTACGCTTTGTAGATTGCTCGATCTTTGAGTATTGTTCAAATATTTCTTATAGTTGCTGCAAGGTTTCTGGTTTCTTCGAGACCAGCTTCTTATACAGGTCAAGGTTGGACATACCGTTTATGTAACCTACGATCACACCGTATTTTGTGTTGTTGATCACACTGAGGCTTTCACCACATATCGATGATAGAAATCTTATGTCGATTCTCCAGGGCTCTACTTTCTTTGACATAGTTCGATCAAGGTTTTGGTGAACTACTTCTTTTGGAAGAATTGGCTCAGAAATGCCCTTCCAAAATCTCTGTGTGGAATGAAATGATCCCTTTCCTAGATTGTTAAACCATTCTTGGGCTTTTCCTCTAAGATAACTCCTTACCAGCTTGCCCGTCAATTGTTCGTTGAAGTTCCTCAAATTTATCAGACTAAGGAAGGTCTGTATGAACTCACAATAGTCTGTGTCTCTGCTGTACATAGAGAGCCCTTCAGGTGGCTTTACATTGCTAGGTCATCGGGTCATCATGATTGCCGAGCTGAAACGGGAGGTTGAGATATGGTCTGTGGGCCCAATAAATCTATCCAACTAGCTTATGAGGGTGTCGCTCGACTCACATCCTATGCTTAGATCCATTTATTGGCTTGACCGAAAGGAGGTATATGCCTGCGGGGTCCTCCGTACTTGTTCTTGCTCTGATAGGTGGCTTTGTTTTAGTCTCTTGCACTCTTCTCCAGGTGTGCTAGCTCACCACTCTGCGCATCATCCTCTATATTTTGCTTCAAATGAATGCAGTCATTCGTGTCATGACCGTGGTCATCATGGAAATCACAAAAATAAAACTTATTCATATTGTCGAGCTCTTTCTACATCCTTAGTGGTACATTTAGCATGTCTTTCCATGCGCACTGGGTTAAGATTTCCTTGGGGGTTTTAATTAGCGGTGTGAAAATCCTTTCCGACATGTTGAACCTGATTGGTATCTGCTGGGTGCCTATTCTGGCAGACCCAGCTTTCCTCGGCTTTCCATGTCTGTTTTTCGCTAACTGTGACCTCCGTACGCTTCCTTCCTTATTTTGTTAGCTAAGTCTGCTCTGTTATAGTTTTCAACTCTTCTCATTAACTCATCAATCATTGTTGGCGGGTACAAGGTGAAGTCGCTCAATAATAACTCGTGCCCCAAACCATTTATAAATGTATCGATGAGGAACTGGTTGCTCCTTTCCTCTACTTGGTTTGCTTCGTCATTAAAACGCTCCCAATACACTGACAGTGTCTATGTTGGCTTTTTATTGATGTCCAGCAGCTCAGACCTTGTCTTATGAAATTTTTTCCTCGGCATGAAGCGAGTCAAGACCTTCTGTTCTAGCAGGCTGAAACTGTCGTTTGTCCCATCTTCCAGGTGTTTAAACCACACCCGGGCTGCTGTTGTCAGGTTGGTTGCAAACACTTTGAACCATATGGCTTGTGGTATCGCAAAAGTTGCCATGTTGGTGCAAAATGTGTGCAAGTGATCTTCTGGATCGGCCTCGCCATTGTACTGCCCCAAATTCATTGGTATTTTCAGCTTTGGATCAGCCGTGAACAGCTGTATCTGCCTGGTGAATGGTGAGCCTCTACTTTTTCACTCGGGTCTTCCTCTCTTCCTTTTGGTGGGTTTTAGCTCTCAACCTGCTCTTTACCCCCTTTTGAATGGTACATAACCTTCTCTCTATTCGTGGTCTGCTGCGTTGTCTCCGCCTTCAAATTATTTCTGTCTCCTAGAATAAGTTGTGTTTTTCTCCTCCTGGATCTGCTCCAAACTGTCTATGACCCCCTCTCTCCTTTGGTAGGTGCTTCACTGTGACCTTCTTGCTCTGGAAAGAACTCAGTTAGCTGCAGATCGTGTCCTCTTTGCTTCGTCTTATCGCTTTTCCTATCTTCCATTTCTCTCAACCTCCTCATCATCTCCTTCTAAGATGCTATAATAGTTTGGAGGACCTACAAGTTGTTCATGACTTATGTTGTCTTGCGGAGCTGATGTCTCCCCCCATTCGGCGTCAGCTTTGGAGGATACTCCTCCTCGTGCATCACGTCTTCCATTACCACTTAGTTGTACAGACTTCCCGACATTAGTGCCTCTATTTTCTCTAAGCTTGATGGATGCTAAAATATGATGTGATCCACACAGACGACGCCAATGTTAATACCAATATTTGTTAAATGCTTGTAAATGATCCACACCAGTCCAATATGCACCTGAACCTACAAGATAGGAAGACTGAGGTTAGGAAGGCAGGCGGGTGGTCGTGCCTGCTCCGACGCTTCGGTTAGCCATTATTTCCATGTAGAAGTCTATCAATGTGAATAGTAGTCTAATAGTAATCTTACCTCGATTCCCAATTATTTCCCTTGCTATATGGGTTTGGTGGCTGATGGGATAACCCCCTTCCTATCCGACTCACCAACCCTCAAATTGTCCATTGAATAGGTCATGGGCCAGTGTACGTATTTGGCCGTGGCCTTGGGTAGTTGGGTTGTCAAGCCTATACATTATCACTGTGGTAGCGTAATATTTCTCAGGTAGGCAGGTGGGGAAGAACAACAAGATAATGATGATAATGTTGGCAGAGATGTGGATGAACAATGCTAGCATAATATGGGGGGGGGGAGGGAAATCAAAAGATAGAAGAGGAAGGTGGAGGATACGAGAGAGGGTGAGAGAATAAACGTTTGATTTCATTTGACATCAGCATAAACTTGAGTGAAATATTGATCAAAGGATTTGAGCTCATTTAATTATGAAACAAGTGTCGATATAATCCTACATTTATAACATAAGTGCGAATATGACCCTTTTCTTTTTTAAAGTGCCAAAATGACCCTAAATAATCCATGAAAGTGCCAAACTACCAAATTTGGCTATTTTTGGTCGGAATTCAAAGTAATGACGCTTTTGCTCCTCTTAAAAAATAAATTTGAAAATTAAGGAATGACTGTTATACCCATCCGGTGAACTCGCCTGCGCGATGCCCATATCACTGCCCTCCTGTCCCTCGGTGATAGCTCGCTCGCCACTGTCTCCTCCCTTATCACCCCCCCCCTCATAGATCGCCTCATTCGCAAAGGGTACTCCATCACCTCCCTCGTTGCCATTTTCAATTATTCTTCATATCACCGATGTTGTGGTGCGGTGGTTCTCTTGTGCTCGCTTAAGTTCCTCTAGCGCCAATGCGGTGAGTTGGGTGTTTGGGGTGGCGGCGATGCGATTATTGATGGGAAGGATTAAGTACACAACGGTGTTGAGAGAACCACATGTGGTGGTGATGGGGGGATAAGAGATCTGGTGGTTAGGGTGAGAGCTTTCATTGCGACCGGTGGTAGCGGGGCTGAGCACGGAGATCTGGTGGTGGTGGGATGAACTGGACTTAGGTGGAGGAGGGTAGAGGCTGAGCTGAGCTTTTTCCGGGTCTTAGCGGGTCGGGTGAGGTGGTGGCGAGACCTGGCCTAGGATGGGTGAGGGGCTGGGTTTGGGGTGGTGGCGCATTGGTGATGAAATCGGTGGCTCGATGAGTAACGACAGGATGGTCAAAAATTTGGTAATTTTATATTTTTAATTTTTTTGTGGAGCCAACATTATTAGTAAGGGTAAAATAGTTCTCAAATATTCGTATTTTCAGCTGAGATTTTTTTTTGTCGTTTCGGATCCGGTCAACTCCTTCTTTGTTAGAATCAACATCGAAAATGGTACTTGAGTGTTATTTCAGCACTTTTATTTAAAAACCTAGATTTATTTTTTTACTTTAAAAAACTTAAGGATTATATTGACACTTTAGTTTGGTATTTTGCCCTTTAAATTAACCCAAGCAAACGAAATGGGTCAAAAAGCACAAGGATGGAATGGTGTGTATAAGTAAAGTCTAGTAATGTGTACTCAAAATTTTGCAGTGGTCAAAAGCATAAAAGAAATAAAATTAAACGAAGAATGAAATTTAAAATGAGACAAACAAAAGTAAAATCACATAAAGTTTAAAGTTGAACAAATCAAAATAGAATGTGTAAAATTTAATTGAAAATGAAGTTATTACTTAAGAGAAGGTCTCTCATTAGATCGACTAACTATTATACTAATTATAAAAATATCACTTTTATAATTTTTAAGATCGGATTTTAATTATTTATGTATGTTGAAATTTATTTTAAAATTATAGTTATCCTAATGGTTATACTAATTATAAAAATCTCACTTTTATAATTTCTAAGATCGGATTTTAATTATATACTCTCTCTGTTTCTCTATTATTAGCACACTTTTCTTTTTGAGCTGTTTCTTTTACATTGGTACACTTTCCATTTTTGGTAATATAATCTTTCAATTTCATCCACTCATTATACTTTTTACATTCCACATATAATTTCATCTACTCATTTTCTCCACCTAAATTCAAGCACATAAACCTATGGTGCCACTTATATACAAACGGAGGGAGTTTGTATGTTGAGATTCATTTTAAGATTGTAGGTATCTCGTTACAATAAATAAAAATAAATATCAAATTACTCTATTAATTATAATAATTATAAAATGATCACATTTAGCTATTAGTCATGTAAAATAAGAATATTTAATTACTTAGTTGGAGAATTTTAATAAATTGACAATATAAAACTATAGTCTCGTACCTGATGAGAGTAGACCGTGCTACTACATGTTGTAAGGAGCCGACAGATTTGTGTATACAGTGACCCCCAACAACATGACAATGGACCCGAAGGTTCTCTCTTTTTGGAGATGGAAATAGTTTAATGGTCCATAATTGTCCTAATATCCCCTCCCCTCTCCTCTATTAGGTTGAGGTTCTACCTTTGTTGATCCTCATTTTGCAATATTTTTCTTTTTTATACTCTTTAATTCTCACTTTCTTTACACTTTTTTTCTTACAACTTTTATGTTAAACATTAATTTATTCATCTTAAAAAAGATTTCACTCACTTTTCTTATTAAATTAATTAATTTATACATATTACGCTCATTAGTTTGCATCCTTTATTTTTTTTATTTTTTTTCTTCTTCACCTTTTCTTTTTCTTTACTCTTAATCATAGTATAAACACGAGTGTGAAAAAACTAAGGGACGAATGCCACTCAACATGTTCTTGCCTATAAATAATTCATTGTTTTCTTTCAATACTGATAGAACATAAAAATCCACACTTCTTGTGCTTGTGTGTATATATATATAGTGAGTATAAAGTATACAAGATAGAGTCATGCTTGAAACAAGATATAAGAAAACTCAAAGCAAAAAATTTTTTTAACCTGCTTCTATTCCATCTGAGGACGAAATGAAACGTACTTGCAATTCAGAACTTGGACCGTAAAAACTCGATCTGAGGACGAGGTAGGCTCTTTGTAAAGATACCCGGAAGTTGAAAATTAGAAGAAACATGGGAACTTGAACTTGTAGGAAAACATCATCTCACGCACAAAATGATAACCAATATCAATGTGCTTAACTCTTTTGAGCAAAAAAGCATTATTGTTATCACACCGCAACACATGAGGCACACGAATTGACAAACATAAATTCCAAAGAAAATTCATTAACCAAGCTAACTCCCCAACAATATTGGCTATAACACGATATTATGATTCCGAACTAGAACGAGAGACCGTAGTGGCTTTTTGGCACTCCAAGAACCAGGTTACCACAAAGAAAAATAGCATGATCATATGTGGACCTGCGAGTCTCAATGCAACGAGCTCAATCGACATCATAATAGCCAAGTACTGGTAAAGCAGAAGGATTTGCGCAAAAAGACAAACCATAATGAAAAGTATCATGAACATAGCGCAAAATCCGAGTAACAGCCTGAAAATGGTCATCAGTATGAGCCTGCATAAACTGACTGAACGTATTGACAACATAGGACAAGTAGGTACGTGTGATTGACAGTTACTGAAGTGCACCAACCTAAAAACGATAAAGAGTGAGATTACCAAATGGTCTACTGGAGAAGTTTAGCAAGTGTGAAAAACCACAAAAGGTGTGGCAATCGGCGCCGAATCTTACATGCATGCCCGTGTAAGAATGTTCTTGGCGTACCTTTCCTGGTCAAGAAATAAACCGTATGAAATGGGAACAACATCCAAACCCAAACAATACTATAGAGTTCCAAGATCGGTGATCTTAAACTCAAAATTCACACGATTAATAAACTTATAAATGAGAGAACTATCATTTCCCGTACGAATAATATCATCAGCATAAATCAACAAATATAACAAAGAGGCACCTGAGAAAATACACATAACAAGGTGTCGGGCGATAAAACATAAAACCTGACTTGTACCATGATAGAATAAGAAACCTACACTTATTGTGACTGTGTATATTACAAAACCCAAATCATAAAGTTGTTCTTCCCTTAACCCACTTTTGTTTAATCTATAACTGGTGTATACCTATCCCAACAACTAAAGGCCGCTGACTTCCGGGCCCAGCCCAATCTCACTTTACGAATAGACATAGCCATTCAGCTCAAGGTTCAAGTAAACCATGAACCGATAAAGGCAGAATTGTAGAATTGTGGATCCAACTGTGAACCGAGAAAGGCGGAATGAGGATAAACACTTAGCCACAAATCGAAAATATCGTGTACATGGTATGATCCACGATTTCAAGCCCTAATAATATGGATCCACGAATTCAAGCCCTAATAATATGGATCCACGATTACGATAGGCTATCAACGTAGGAAGAGCAACACTGGCTCATATAAGCATTACTATAATACGAAAACCAAATTCTCTAAAGGAAGTTCGTTGACTTGATCGTCAGAGTGTTTTCCCCGGAATCGCTTTCGGGATTTTTTTTGCAGGAAGGAGAACAACAGTCACTTTACTTGGTTGGGAATACCACATCATTTGGTACTGTCTGTGGGGAATTTTTTGTTTAGTAGTCCTTCATTCTCTTCGAAGTAAACAATGGTGTTCATCAGGAGTAAAAAAACCAAAATCACCATATGCAAGAACAAACAGATGGACACAATAAGAGACTGCATCCCAGCCGAGATCAAGAATATGTTTCTAGTAGAGAACATGAACACAATAAGGAAGATACAGAGGAGGACAAATAAGAAACATAATCTCCTAACGCTAATCAAGAAAACGAGAATAGATCGTTCACACCATTCTTGGAAGCGAACGGGGAACATCCGTACTTTCAATTTTTAGCCATCGTCAAGCCAAAATTCCAGAAAATAAGTAGGAAAACAATTCAAAAGCATGAGAGACTTAAGTATGAGGATGATTTGGAATATATAATCGAAGACGATGATGCAGATAAGTCACTGTTGGCATCGCACCTTGGTGATTTCAAGATATCAAAGGACTGCAAGTTGTCTTTGCACGTTAAGATATATGATGGGACAACAGAACCAAAATAATTCCTGCATTCATATCACAACAGCATGTGATTTTGCAATGCGGAAATCGAATCGGTATGCAATGCATTTCCTATTTTCTTATCGGGAATAACGATCACATGGTACGAAGACTTGCTATACGGGAGCATTAAGTTGTGGGCACAATTGTCAGATTTGTTTCTGGGCCGCTTCTATGAGAAGAAGAAGTTTACCAAAACAATCACAGACCTAAACAACATAGCTTAGCGAAGTGACAAAATTCTTGCGGAATATCATAATAGGTTCGTCACTGGAGGTTTGCAGGATCGCCATCTGTCATTTAAATTCTCTTTAGGCGCATTTAAATGAGGCATTTGATCAGAAGAATTCTACAAAGAACTCACGAAGAACATTCCCGAAAACCCAAGAGAGTTGTAAAAACTGATTGAACAATATGTGCAAACAGAAGAAGCAAATAACAGTAAGATAGAGCGGGAGCAAGGTGAGAAAAGAATAATAGAATATTCACAAAAGGGATTTGTAAAGAAAGGGAAAGGAAACACCCCTTTCAAGGGAAGAGAATCAAGGATGCAGATCGCATCGTTCCAAGAAACACCTCTGACAAAATCGAGAAAAGAAATGTGGCAAGCAAACAGAGAGTTATTTCGTGAACCTAAACCAATGATAGCACCTCCTAACAAGAGATCCATAGAATACTACTATGCCTTCCACAAAGACCATGGCCATGAAATCGGGTATTGCAGAGATCTAAAGAGACAAATAGAGCAGAATCTGAGAAATGGCTATCTGAGCTAGTACATGAAAGAAGATGGGGAAGCCAATACAACAAAGCCAATAAAGCAGGGAGCTCCGTGGAAAAAAATCATGGTGTAGCAAACACACAGAGCAAAAATCAAAAGATGACAGCAACGGTGGATTTCGACCAAGATATAGCGACTGAGGCTCCAAAAAGAGTAACCATATCTATACATGGATCAACTGAGTCGCTATCCAACAATGCCTGGAAATCCAAGGCTAGATATTCACCACCATAAGAGCCCGTTGACAAGAGACTTTGTTCAGACGAGACAATCACATTTAGCGAAGATGATACGGTTCCCAACGCTTCAACTCATAATGACCCTATGGTCATTATTGCTAAAATTGGAAATGCAATGGTTCATAGAGTATTTGTGGATGATGGGAGCACAGTAGAGATACTATTTGTTGATTTCTTTGATAGATTGAAGTTTAAGCGAACTGATCTAAAGAAATCCACATCCTCTATTGTAGAGTTTACGGGGCGAGCAAAGACACCTCTGGGTAACATATACCTGCATGTTACTAATGGTTGAAGTGATAGAAATTGTACCATCATGTGCGATTTCGTAATCATAGATGCACCAAGTATATTTAATGTCATTATTGAAAGGCCTTGGATGAATACAACAAAGGTGATATGGTCCCAATACCACTTTGTAATGAAATTCCCGACTCCAGCTGGAATCGCAATAATATGAGGAAACCAACAAACAGCCAGGCAGTGCATGGTTATTGTGATGAAAGATGGAAAAATATAGAGCAAAAAAATTTGGTTAGCATTGTCTCAAACAGTGGCTTACCGGGCAGTCGGAGTCAGTAATAGATCAGGGAGAAGAAACTAAAGTTGTCACTTTGGAAGACGAAGACGCTTCTAAATGAATCAAAATAGGAAAGGATTTTCCAGATCTGGAGAAAGAAAAGTTCATAAAAATCTTACGAAGTCATAAAGACACATTCGCATGGAGTGTACAGAACATGAGAGGAGTTCGCCCAGGAACTGCTACCCATACTTTGAATACAAGTGATTTGGTCAAACCAGTCAAGCAAAAGTAGCAAAGCTTCGATAGTGGCAGGCAAAAAGCAAATGAACAGGAAGTAACAGCTTTGCTTCAGGCTGGCATTCTATAGGAGATAATCTATCCGACATGGTTTGAAACCCAGTGATGAAAAAAGGAAGAAGGAAGATGGAGAATTTTTATAGACTTCACAAATCTAAATAAGGCATGCCCAAAATATTGTTATCATTTTCCTACAATTGATTAGCTAGTTGAAGCGATTTTAGGATACACGTCCTAGTCTTTTTAGACGCGCATAAAGGATACCACCAGATACTGTCGAACCCAGAAGATTCGGAGAATACGACATTCATAATGAGCTTCGGAATATTTTGTTATGTGAAAATGTCGTTCGGCCTAAAAAATGCAGGATCAGCATATTAGAGAGTGGTCGACAATTCATTTCGCAATCAAATAGGACGAAGTGTGGAAGCATATGTTGACAACGTGGTTGTCAAAAGTATAAGGATAGGCAACTTCACAGAATACTTAAGGAAAATTTGGATACACTATGTGAGATCGGCATAAAGTTTAATCCCAAGAAATGCATAATTGGGTAGGCGCAGAGAAATTATTAGGATACAAAGTATCCTCCAAGGGGATCGAGGCTAACCCAGATAAAATACAAGTTATAGTTGACCTTCCTCAACCACAAACAGTTAAATAAGTGCAAATATAAATTGGATCGTTGGCAGCACTTAATGGATTTGTTTCAAAGGTAGATGAGAAACATTTACCACTCTTTTAAGTCCTCAAGAAGGTGAAAATGTTTAGCTGGAATGAGGAGAGATAAAAATAATTTGAGTCCTTTGAGGAGCAACTTCATGCATTACCAACATTGAAATCACCAATCTCTGGAGAAATCCTATATCTGTACTTGGCGGTTTCAAAGAACGCAGTAAGCTCAGTTTTGGTACGTTGAGAAGGCTAAAGACAAATACCAGTGTACTACATCAGTAGAATACTACAGAGTGCAGAGAAAGAGAGAGTGTACATGCTAGTTGAAAGGCTAACTCAGGTTTTCGTATACTCAGCAAGAGGATTTCGAACCTATTTCCACAGTAATGGGATCGTCGTCTATATTGATTGTTCAATCAAGAATATCCTAAGCAAGCCTTAAGCATCTGGTAGAATGACTAAGTGGCTCTTGAATTTGGGCAATATGAGATCTAATTCCAACCAAGAACTGCTATCAAGGCACAAGCCTTAGCAGATTTCATCATGGAGATGACAAGTGAAAATGCACAAGACGCGAATGTGCAAGAAAATCTTAGAATTAACAAAGGGAAATCCAAGTGGGTTGACATCGTATGGAAATTGTTCGTTGATGGAGCACCTAACAAAGAAGGTTGCGGCGCAGGACTGCTACTAGTCAACCCAGAAGGAGGGGAGCAAAGATATTCACTTCATTTTGACTTTACCCTCACCAACAATGAGACTGAATATGAGGCATTAATATGTGTCTTAGACCTCACAATCAGGATTAATGTAAAAAAAAATTCGAGTGATTCACAGATAGTGGTCCAGCAAGTATGAGGAGACTACGAGGTGTGGAAAGAGCAACTGATAAAGTATTTAAGGAGAGTTGATTAGCTCATTTCTCTACTAGAATACTTCGATACCCAACATGTGCCAAGAAGTGAAAACACAAAAGAAGACTCCTTGAGCAAGCTAGCAACAGTTGGTTTTGATTCATTGATCAGGCACAAAGATGTGAAGGTAGAGGTCATTCCAGTCCGAATTATAATGATAGCAACTATGTCAACGGTTCAGACAGAAGAAGTAAGCTAGATGACACCATTGATAGATTACTTTGCAATGGGAAAGTTGCCAACAGACAAGATGTAAGCTAGAACGTTGGAACTATGATCTCACAAATACGTTTATGGGGGGTATTATAAAAAAAGGTTTCTTATCCCCATGGAGAAAGTGTGTAGGACCATCACAAGCAGGCGAGATCTTGAAAAAAGTGCAAGAAGGATTATGCGGAATGCAACAAGGGTCTCGAACAATTGTGAAGAAGATAATTCGGGTTGGATACTATTAGCCAACTATGTTAAATGATGCGCACAACTTCATGCTCAAGTGTAGAAGTTTCCAGATTAATGCTACGATATCGCATAAACCGCAGGCCTCTTTAACGAGAATATATGGAGTATGGCGATTTGATAAATGGGGAAATGACCTTGTTGGACATTTTCTAAAGGGTGCTGGCAATGCAAGATTTCTAATTTTGGAAATTGATTACTTCACAAAAAGGATGGAAGAAAAGCCATTGAGAAGAGTCACATAGAAAGTAACAAGGAAGTTCGTTTGGTTGAACATAGTTTATCGCTTCGAGGTGCCACAAACTATCATCACAGACGATGGCACACAGTTCACAAGGGGTTTTTACTGACTGGTGCTCAAAGCTAGGGATTTCACAAAAATTCACGTCGGTAGCCCACCCCCAAGCAAATGGTCAGGTGGAAGTAACCAACAAAACCTTAGTTCAGGGTATCCAAAAAATTGGAAGGAAAGCGAACTGGTTGGGTGGAAGAGATACTTATTACCCTATGGTTGTACAGAAAAACTGTTCGACAACCGAAGGGAGAAACACCAAACAATCTGGTATATGGCTGCGAGGCAGTAATACCAGTGGAGATTGGGAATTCAAGCCTTCGAGTAGAAAAATACAAGGAAGAAGAAAATCCCAAAATTATGAGGTTGGATTTGGATGAACTCAAAGAAAAAAGACAACGTGCAACGATCACAGAGGTGAAATACTAAGAGAAGATGACTAGAGCATACAATTAGAAAGTCAAGGAGATGCAATTTTGAATTGGTGATTTTGTACTGCGAAATATGAAGCAAGCCTAGCAGAAGAAAAAGGAAAGCTAAGCCCAAAGTGGGATCGCCGTACAAGATAACAAAGGCGCACCGATCAAACCGCTATGAGTTAGAAAGATTGGATGGTAGCAGCATCCCGAACACTTGGCATATGATCAACCTAAGAAATTTTTATCTGTAGATCTAAGGTGGACGGCAGGAAAAATCTAATTGTATAGAATCCATGAGATGATCATTGGTGATGTTCACATCCTTGTTTTTTTTTAAGGTGACATTATCGCAGCCGCACATGATAAATACCAAAAGGTGTTTTGAAGGAAACATAGTTTCCATGTCCTTAGCCAACTATTACACATCGTAAACCAAATACCAACTCTCGTAATCACAAACTATTGAGTCAATCTACAATAAGTTATAGGGCCAAATTCCTCAAGGTCAATCTGCAAGCTCATAACATCAACAGTATCTTGATAACTCTTATTCATAGCCATCACAATTTTCACTTCGTCTTCTAGTTGGAGAATATGAGACCTAACAAATTTGGATAAATTAATTCTTTGACCGCTAATATTCAACGTTAAGTCTCCACGACCATTAGAACTGCGAGATAATGATGGAATGACCTATAGCTTGTCCTTATAATAGACACAAGCTTTCTCAAGATGATGCACACATATACACGACTACATACTCAAGATCGACTAAACTATGAAATATATCATTGTCCAAAAAATCCAATTTTCTAGCCCTTATGTACAAACTTGCTATAAGGGCATGTCGCAGAAGAAGTTGGAGATGACGAGGAAGAAAGAAGTTTCCATCCAAGACATAATGGAATGGATTCTAAATTAGAAAAGCGGTTATCAAAATTATTTCAAGATATTCCTTGGACAGAGACTGAGTAGCTTTGCCCAACTGAGGAAAAATTTAATGAGAAGAAATAAACCCAGGACGATCGTAAAAACGAACATTAGATCCCAAATAGTTGAGTTGTTTCAAAAACTTATGATCAACCAAAATATCAAAAACCTGCATATAAATAAATACGATGAGAACTCGCAAAATTATAAACACAATCCAAAATTAATATCCATAACAATACAAATAGTACAAACATACATCAGGATACTGTTATAAATTACAGATAGAAATTTTAAGAAATCCATAGTACTAAGATCCACTAACATTAGAGGGGGAAGCAAATGAATGTTGCACAAGGGAAGTAGAATTCTCCTGATTTGCATCCTGAGGTGGAGACCTGAGTGTTAGCATTGGCCTTAGCGTTCGCGCTGGCATCCGAATTAGAAGGAGGCTCAGAAGCGCAAGAACCAAAGGGAAGACTCTCAAAATAATCAACTTCACACTCCTTCAGTTTAGCCACAGAAGACAAATAAGGAAGACTGGGGCGGCGGGACAACAAGGCATAAGGGTGACCACCATCAGAAATGCTACTAATGAACCCCTTGTCAAGTATATCCTTCTGTTGCTTGGGAGGTCGTCGCCGTACCTCTCAAAAATGCTATTTTTAAGCCCTTTTCCTTACTAAATACAACTAAGTAGATAGTATGACAAGTCGTGATCGTTCACAGAGACAGTGGATATTCTCAAGTGTTTGCTCATAAAATGGTAGATACTACGCTAGATATATAGATACACATATATATAAGCACATAAAAATGAGGGGTTTTGGTTTGGTTTTTCTAAGTTAACAAATTTAAGACAAGTTAACTAACAAAGCATACAATCGCTAAAACGAGATTAAATATGGATTACGAAGTCTTGGGGGCAATTGACTTATACTTACAAGCCTTCTATCTATCATTGACATATAACCTATTCAACATTTTCACTACTTGTTGTGAAGATAAATCTTCCATTCCTTTTTTATAATAGTTTACTAGAATGAATTCAACATCTCTAGCTAAACCGCACTAATGACCCCTTTAGTCGTTTAACGCCTAAAGGTATCCCATTAATGGCATTAATATCAAAGAACCAACAAGCTTGGTAATGCTTATAAACACTAAACCGTGTCTAAGCATTGAACCAATTCATGCATTTATA
>JAULKM010000001.1:14685076-14706281 GCA_032355605.1 Rubia tinctorum
CTCGTGATACACTTGGTTAGGGATACACGTAAATGCGGGCCTGTTGGGATGCATTGGATGTACCCGTTGGAGTATTACATGGCTATTTTCAAGGGTTATGTTCATAATAGAAGTCGCCCCGATGCATCGATTGTTCAGAGATATGTCACTGAGGAAATCATTGAGTATTGTACTTCAAACTTGGTTGGAAAAAGAGCGGTTGGTGTCCCAGGTGGGACACACTACGATAGGTGGAATGGGATGCCACAGTCGAAGGGTGCGCTTCATACACCTTGAACGTTGAGTTGATGACTGTTCACCTGTATGTTTTACGTAATAGTAGCAAGACTGCAATATATGTTCAAGAACATGTTTCCATATTGGAAGAGATTCATCTAAACTGGCCTTGGAACAAAATACAGGTAGAGCATTCTTCAAACTTTGTTAACTGGTTTTACAAGCGATGCAATGTGGAAGGGATACCCAGCAAGCTACGGGCATTTGCAAGAATATCGAATTGCACTGTCAAACGATACCAAGGTTATGACATCAATTTCTTCAGTTTCTCTACATTGGAGAAGTATGAGAATAACACAACATAGAACATTGGTGTTTATATTGAATCTAAATCCATGTGGTAGGCTAGCAAGAGAGACAAACATCATGTTGTTGTTGTGATGCCTTTTAATAGGGTGATTGAGAAAATTTCGGAGTTGGATTATGTAGAGTTCAAAGTTGTTGCGTTCAAATGCCGTTGGGTTGAACATGGTTCTGGTGTTGTGCTTGAAAAGCCAATGGGCTTTACATTGGTAGACTTGAATCATGTAGGATACGGAGATGACAAGTTCAACTTAGCTACCCTGGCATGACATGTGTTTTTTATATCAATTACCCTTCCAATGAGAAGTTCCATGTGGTGCTTCATGGTAACAAGATTTAGTTTGAAGAGGAAATTGATTACCCAGTCATAATTGATAGTCCAGAGTTCCCATCAGTATTTTCTGGTCTGGAAGATGTCGGGGGAGCTGTGGTGGGACGGCGCTCTCATGGTGATGGGTTGTGGGTTGATGAGAGCGGTGAAATCGTTGGTGGGGACAATGTGTTGAAACATAAGAGATAGATATTTATCCCCATGTATTTGGATTTCCTCCTACTGTTTTGTATAATACCCACTTTTGTATTTTGTGAAGCATATAACATTATTGTGCTCCACTCTATTTTTTTGGTTTCATATTAAGTATTTTTATCATCCATACCTCATTTGGATGCAAATCGTAGTCGAAAGGAATACAATTTGTAATTTTTTTGTATTTTTCCAAATTCATTATATATGCACCAATAAAATAGAGATATACCGGTGTATAAAAATAGAGGATGTGCTATGTTTTATAGATAGGCACCGGTAATTTTGACAGTCGCACCGGTATAACTATTGGTGCTAGGTACTTAACCAAAAATATGTATATTTCATTTCGGGTTAAACCATTCAATAAAATGACCAATTAAAGCAGCTACAAGCAGCTTCTTAGTGATACATTTTATATTGGTATAGTTCATAATTTCATCGGTATTCTTACCGATGCTAGGTACCTAGCCAAAAAATATTTGTTTTGCTCTCAGGTTCGACAAATGAATGTTATGGGCATTTAAATCAGCCCCAAGCAGCTACTTTTGTGAATATTTTACACCGGTATTTTGTACAAATGCACCGGTACATATACCGGTGCTAGGTACTTAGACAAAAATTTTAAAATTTGCTCTCGTGTTCAAATTATTTTATTAATGGCCATTTAAAGAAGTCATCAGCAGCTACTTGAGGAATGAAATTGCACTGATATCATCTTGTCCATGCACATGTATGTTACCGGTGCTAGATACGTTGGAAAAACTTTATTGGCATATGAATGTTTATACACCGGTACTATGTTGAAAATACTGGTGTAAGTGTGACCAATATAAATATCCACATTTTTAGGTTAAAAACATCATACTATCAACATCCAAAGGTTGCAACTATCTCTCTCCCTCAAGGAATTCCCAGAAAGGTCCGATAATGCACCAACTATGGAGCCGATAGAATAAGGTAATTCACATCTACTTCTTTAAATATATGCTTAAATTTCCTTTAGAGTCTCATATCCATGCATATATGATTTCATATCATGAATAACTTGGGTCTCATGCAAGTTGTTTGATAAAATGCTTGAATGTCTTTTTTAGGAAATGACCCCTAAATCCAATTTGAAAAGGATACGCCATGCATCCTCTCCTTCTCAGCCAATTATCTCGACGCAAAAGACGGTACCTTTGTGTCCGAAGAGGCTAGATTCGTATATGAATCATACAAAGGATGCCAACATCACACATAGAGAGGAATAGAGGTACCTCCTTCGTTCCTACAAACAATCTGAAGTCTTGAGTGGGAAAATTTTTGTGAGACTCCGCATGCATTCAACCTCAGCATCGTGATAAGTTCAAAGGAAACTCGAGGTGTTGCCCAACCCTCAATGAGGTGTACTGTAGAGGCAAAATTGTTCCTCTCGCAACTGAAGCTATAAATGAATTGTTTGGATTGCCCAATTATCCAAGCGATGAGTATGAGTTCCTTGCACTCCATACTCACAGGGGGGATTCCTAATATTTACAAGATCTAGTTGATAGCGAGATCATCGGGACAGTAACTTGAAAAGGAACCGACGTAGATGAGTTGGTCAAACCTGGCTGGAGTAAAACTCCAAAGAATGCTCTGACTCCATAAATAAATGGATGGTATCACATTGTGGCGTTCAGAATATACCCTGTTATGGTTAACACGAAAGTTCACAAACATAGGATCACCCAATTGTACGCAATAAAGAAGCAACTTTGATGGAATCTTGGTGATAAGATCGTGAACATTTTAAGGGCCGGATAAGATAAGACGTCATACGGTTTTTGAAGTATCATCTCATCCATCTGTTCTAGAGCGGAAGTCACTCCCCGTCCCTATGATG
Organism: Rubia tinctorum; assembly: GCA_032355605.1. Classification (NCBI taxonomy): domain Eukaryota; kingdom Viridiplantae; phylum Streptophyta; class Magnoliopsida; order Gentianales; family Rubiaceae; genus Rubia; species Rubia tinctorum. The sequence goes on from JAULKM010000001.1 coordinate 14,688,049, forward strand.
TTTATGTCCAACCAATGGGTAAAATTTGTGTGGATTCTTTGTACAGACAAATGGCTGAATTAGTAGTCTCTTCCCTTGAATCTAGAGTTTCCGCCTTGGAGGTGGGTGTATAGAATTTTCTCGAAGAATCCAAGTATCAGAGATCCTGGTTCGACCACATAGCCAAAGTTTTTAGCTATCAATTTTCTGATGTTTTAACAGCCGTGTGAAATTTTCCAACCAACCGCAAATGCGATGTGCAGGACATGGATGTGGGTAAAAGTACTCGTGATGGGGATGAAACAACAGAACATGATGATGTGGAACCATTTTCTCGTTACTATATGTGAAAATGATGTATTAGTCTGTAAAACTTTGAATTCCGTACCACACTAGTTTTTGGATTAACTTAGATTGTGTTAAACTAACTTACTCATTAGAAATTAATTCATTCAGCATAAATGATTGAATTAAGTAATTATAATACTTGGGTTTTTTTATGTTACATAAAAAATGGGTAATTTTAGGCTTTGATGGGTAAAATTACACTACAAACACACAAATTATGTCTAAAACATATAGCAGCACTTCAACTTAGGTCATCACCTTGTATGAAACCTTCATTATATGAGACATATGGTTGGAATAATTTTTTGTGTACAATTCGAAGGTATGGAGGTTTCCCTATAAATTTTGGGGCCACACTGCAATTCTTGATAAACATGTGCAAACAATCAATGTTGATTTTTGAGGTCATTCCGTACACCCAATGTGGGCGAAAATGCATGGTCATAATCATATTGTATTGAATTGCATTTTAGTGCTGCCAATTTTTAATTTCGACGATTCTAAGATTCTTGGAGAAAATAAAGTGCAAAAAGTAAAAAGTTTACTCGTACATCAAAATACAAATCCACTTGAACCGGATGGCTCTCCAAACTTCTAGGATGTAATTCCAAATTACATCCGTGAGGAAATTAACGGGTTGGGGCCCTAAACTAACGTCGGGAGATCATCGGATTCCACATTGTAACTTTGAAGAAAACCATTGCCGGTTACTTTAGAACGTGTACTAGCGCTTTTGAGGAGAATTTGCCACTGGGGCACAAATATTTTATAATTCACATTTAAGGCTAGAATATTTAATTTGATGTTTTTTATAGTTACAGAAAGTATCAGTAACGCAAATCCAATTTGGAGGACCTAATTGCAAGAAAGGAAGATCAACAAGTTGTACAATCGTAATAACCTATTGAACTTAAATATTATGGTATATCATAAAGTCATATTCAGATCCATTGAATAGTGGTCGAGTGGGTGAATGTAAATGTTTGGGGTAATAGTGAAAATTTTACTAAATGTATGAATAAGTATTATTTTAATGTTTTGGGGACAATGGTTCATTCAATTTAGGTTAGAACCCTTAATTGAATGTCTAATCAAATTAAGAAAGCATTAAATTTTCAAATTAGAGGGTCAAAAAAATGAAGATGTAAATGTAAAAATATTTTTTTTAGGAATAAGCAAGAAAAACAAACATACACCGGTAATTTATTTGAAAATATCAATGTATATTTCTAATTTTTTTGGCAGGGAACATTTGAAATTTAAATTTTCGTTTTGAAAAAATGCGGGAAATTTTTTTACACCGGTATTATGAACAATAGCACTGGTTTGTGTACCGGTGCTAGGTACTTAGAGAAAATTTCCTAATCTTGCTCTCGGGTTAAACCAATTTTGTAAAAAAATGATTTAAAGCAGCCACTGGCAGCTGTTTTGTTTTTCCGTACACCGGTGAATGTTTTCATTTGCATCGGTATACATGCCGGTGCTAGGTACTTAGAAAAATTTTAATCGCTTGCTCTTGGGTTTCTGAAAAAGGAATTAAAGCAGCGGTGAGCAGCTACTTTAATATAAACATGTACACCGGCATTCATACTGGTGCTAGGTCCTTCGAAACTTTATTGTTATTCAAAACCTTCTCACTTAACATTCTTACACCGGTATTATCTATTTTACCTGTGTAAAAAATGGGTATTTAAAAAAATGGCAGTTATTATGTTTAAAACCGCTCTCCCCAATCAACACACCCCTTCTCATTCCAATCCTCCCTTCAACTTCCATCAAATTTAACAACCTAACTCCTCATCAATCACCTTAACTTACCATAACTCCTCAACCATATCTATCTTTTGCTAAAAGGTTGAAGAGTACATCATCTTCCGCAACCATTCATAGCTTACAACCCCCTATCACGTGGTGTGGAAATTTGCGGATTCAAGTAGACAAACCTCTCCAAATTCATTGCATCTCTCAAGGTAAGTCATGGAGGTATACTTTACAATGCTTTGACATCTAAAATTATGAACATGAAGCAATACTAATTTTATGCTCAACACATGTCCGAGAAAATGCCACAATGATGGGAAACCTTTTTTCAAAATGTCTCATTCACAAAAAACATGTTTGAGCAAATGTTATATAGTATGGTATGCTCATGCTTCCTTTGTGATGTATGATTTGTCGGGAAATTTATTGGGGTATTATTCGAGTTCATTGTTTTGGTGTTTGAGATGTATAATTATGTCGCTGGTGTTGTTGTTTAGGGTCGTTCAAGGGTGCTCTATGTGTCGTAACTAGGGTGTACTTTGATATGGAAGGGATTGTGTGAGTGCACTTTACCACAAAGATATTTGTTCTCCGGGTTGTTCGAATGACGTACTTCTTGGAGTATGAATTTCCTTGTTTTTGAAGGAAGGGGTTCTATGACTGTACTTCTTATAGCAGTATTTTTGTTGTTCATGTTGTATGAATGACTCACATTTTGTTCTCAACTTTATTGTTGTAGATGCTGCCTAAACGTGGAAATTTAACCATGAAGAGGAACATCACAAAAGAAAGATGATGTTATCCCTGTTGAGGTAGATGTGGGTGACCAAGAACCACCACACAAAAGGATTCCATTGCACATAGAGTTTGAGAAAGAGGAACATCAATCAATAAAGGAAGATAATGAAGAACCAGCCATTGATAAAATTGGGAATGAAGGAGATGTTGAGAGAGACAATGCAGAGAGAGGAGGGGATCGGCCCCCGAATTTCGAAGGGAGATGCGAAGGGTACCCGCAGAGGAAGGAGAATGAATAAAGAGAACAACGACTTGTCAAAGGAAGGTGGAAAATTTAGTGAGGGAGTCGACAAGTTTGAGATCAAAAGTTGGTTCAGGTAGCGTGGAACTGCGACTTGTCAATCCATTATGCTTGCAAAGGAGAGTAATCATGTGTCTGTTGCTTTTCAGTTTCACGAGAAAAAGGTGGTTTACACAAAGAATTGAATAGTGTGGACAGCTTACAGGAATTATGCATTCCGGCGTCGCACAAATTTGGATCCTGGGGAACACTGGAGCGATGTCCCGAAAGATGTAAAGGAAGAGTCGTGGAAGGATGTATTGGTAAGCCCATCGACACTTTTAGGCCTATGCTTCTTTACTTATTCCATAATGAATTCATGATTAATGTCTCATTGTGCATATGTTTCATTCGCAACAAGCTTCAAAATTGAAAACAATTTAACCGAACTTCAAACACAAAGGTGTAAGAAGGATATGTACAAGAAGGCAAGACCCCAACATAGGAACTGGAAGACAAAGGTGGCAAACAAATAAATACATGAAGTGGACAGTGGACACAATAAATCGAAGGTTAAACCATGGAGAAGTATAAATGGATGGGTGAGAAGGAGTGGAATTTGTTTGAGCGAGGGCGTCAGACAGAGGAATTCTAGGTATTATTCGCTACAATTAACAATAGAAAACTATCGCTCCCATTTATTGGATTACTGTCTTTATTAATAAATTTGATGGTAACCCAATCCCTCCTCTCACGAGATTCGAAAAAAGGCAACTGAACAAGCGTCAGCAAAGGAGTACACCCACCACAGTGGGAGGAAAGGGAACCAACATGTCGTAGAGAAACTTTCTGAGCAGCTTAAGGAATAGGAGAGGAAGAAGCTATCCAATCAAGGATTCACTGAGGAGGAGATTTAGCAACAACGGGGGAATAAGGAATTCAAGCCGGACAAATCGCTTGTTTATTTGGAGGCCAACAAGGACAAGAAGGGGAAATACACCTCAAAAGAGGTTCAGAAAATTGTTGAGGACGTCGTAAGTTCTTTCAATCGCTTGCACATAAAATAAATTCTACATTTGTTTCTCCATTTTTCATACATACATTTGAATCTCATTAACGACACAGTTGAGAATGAACGAGGGAAAATATATTGCAGCCTTGTAAGGACATTCTCATAACGGATACGAACAAGAAGGATCACCCGGGAAGCTACACGGGGACTCAAACTAGTCTACCTACATCAGTGGTTGTTCCTAATCTCACCCGCATCAAGTGTGGTAGCAGTTCCTCAAGCAAGCAAACACCACAGAAGAGAGCATCAAATGATTAACCGGTCGTGAAGGCCATGGTGTTATACCTTGAGAAACTAGTCAAGGGCTTCGCTGTTGCAGGCGCTATTTAAATCCTGGCAGGGCTTGATGATCCAAAGAAGTTCATCGAAAAAGCCATGGAGGACTTTGCTGCAGGTGCATCAAATTCAGGTGGAGAACCCAACGATGGAGAAGGTGATGATGAGGTATGCCTACATAAATAAATACATTTTCTTCTTAATAAATTTTACATCTTCAAATATATATACAAGAGTTAACATTTTCCTGACCTATGTAACTTGCAAGATGGAGAACATGTTGCGTTGTTCATCAAAGACATTGTCGGTAAGAAGAAAATGGTCGCACATGGGTTTCAACGAATCCCTCGTCGTCAGCATAACCAACAAGGTGGTGTGGCTCGTGTAAGAGTTTGCGAGCCAATCTACATTCTATGGCCAGATTGCCCTCAGCCGACCACCCGTTTGATAACGTTGGGGTGTAATTGGATAGCATGTGACCGGTTTCTTTGATAAGCAAGGGAGACGAGCAACCAAGTGACAATGATCTGGTAGATGACTACAATGAATTTAGCGAAGACGAGGCAGAGATTCAGATTCTCACCAATGATGAGGTACATTCTTGTTACACCTTCACTATCATTTTCAAACAACATAAAATTACACGTGTCGCAGCAAAAAAATATTGATAATGAATTCTTGTAACAGGGTAAAACAGGTACTCCATATGTCCCTCTAATTGTGTCTTACTTCCTCTTTTTACACTATTCATTGATGATTTCTTAATTTTAATATCTTAAATTATGTATTACAATAAATGATAAAATTTATATATTTTAAAAATGTGATTTAAGATGAATGTAGTAATATATCACACAATAATTTTCTTGTTTATATATTTATAATTTTTTACAATTTAAACAACATCAACTTTATTGATGAATAGTGATATGAGACACAATAAGAGGGACAGAGGGAGTACATCATTCGGTTGGCGATCCCACTCAAGCACCAATTACAGGCCATCATCGAGAGTGAAATTCGACAAAAAGCCACCAAAACAGGTCCTTTACTATACCACACCCAATTGATTTTCCATGCCCATGACTATTTTTTTAAACATATTTATAAATGGATTTCGCGTAACTTCTCCCCCCCAAGATTCATAACAAGCAAAACCTGATAGATTTTCCTCGGATGGAGAGATTCATTGTGGATTGCAATGCGGCTATCCTAGAAATAATAAAGAATAATGATTGTATGTTCTTCCCAATTTTCCGACCATCAACCTTTGTAGTCAAGGAGTGGGCATAGATGTACTAGTCGAGTTCGACAACATGCTCCAAAATTGCAACTCGATGACCTAGATCGATAATGCACAAATGGATGTGTGGATGGGGTGAGTTCCGAACCTTACATACTTACTTGTATTTTTAATCAATTAGGATTCAATTCCTTACTCTAACAGGCACCTCTAGGAGAAAGTCTACGAGACTAATGTGGACCGCATCCAATTCTGTCCTTTAAGCACGGGGAACTTGACCGACATCGACAAGGAGGTCAAACATTATTTTAAAAATATATGGAACACAATGTCTATAATAAAAGCTTGGTTCTACATTGTGTTTTTCCTCATAATGTAAGGCTTTTTCCGGGTTTACCAATTACGTAACTAATCTCTTCCATTTCATTACTTAATTTGTGTCATTTTCCCGCAGCAATCATTGGTACCTCGTCATTATCTATCCTAGCAAGGATGAGGTTTTTACACTATACACATTGTCAGGGGATATCAAACCAACCAACTTGACCGAGAATAGGGTGATTTCCAGGTACTATGATCAATAAAATGATAATAAATTACTGTAATATACTCCAAAAACATGATGTTGTAATTTACTTTCATGGAAGGCTTTCTTGCACGTACCAAAGTGAGAAGAGGAAGACAGAACCAAAGCCCGACTACACATGGAATATCAAGAACAAAAATGCAAGTCATTAAATCCTACACTTCCATTTCAGCAACATCATTTATTAACTTAAAAAATGGTGATGAATTATGCCATTTCTATGTAGTACCGAACTCAGCTTGGTTCGTGGCAATGTGGGTACTCTGTCATGCTGTTCATGGAAGAATTGGTTCTTCACGCAAAGTCAAACAATATCCCTGAGGTAAAAATCACTTTTCCAAAAATAGTTATTCATAGTTTCTATTACGGACAAAATTGTACATTAGCATTATAAGTGTCAATATCACAGATCTTCTTAGAAGACCAAGGGCCGTACCATATTCGCGAAATTCAGGTTGTCGCTAAGAGATGGTGTGGGGCTTGGATCAATGAGTACCGACAATACTTCCTTGCAACTTCTGGATGATAAAAACAACATCATAGGTTGACTATTGAATTTGTGTGCTTTATGATATTGAATTTGTGTTGTCGATGTATGGTCCAATTCATAGAGAATTTGTGTGGTTATTTTAATTTATGTGCATTCAGGGTTCTTAAACATTTAGGTAAATTTGTGACTTCAACAATCTATATTTTCATGCATTTGTAGTTTCTTACATTTTATTGGGTTCAATTTGTAGTAGTTTCGATTCACATATTTCTGGCTGTAAATGCCCCGGAAATGATCCGGGAGGGCCCAACAGAAAACAAATAGGCCATTTAAAAATAATTTAAAGTTGCATCGGTAAAATTTATACATACCGGTGTAAAAAAAATACACACCGGTATAATTATTATTACCGGTGTAACAACATATACAAAAAGAACCGGTGTATTAGGGAAAATACCAGGGCAAATATTACCGATGTAATTTTAATATATCGGCGTACCGATATTCATCACTATACTGGTGCAATTGTAATATACCATTATACATCGATACTCATCACAATACTGGTGCAATTGTACAATACCATTATACATTGATATCCATCACCATACCGGTGCAATTGTGGCTGTGCCCCCCTAACATATGGAACGTACCTACACCGATATTTGTTGTCTACACCGGTAACAAATTTTGTGGTGCCTGAAATATACATCGTTTTAAAATACCTAGCAACGGTATCCATTACCGATGCATAAGATCATCTACATCGGTATTTTTATACCGGTGCCTATGTAACGACCAAATACACCGCTATACTTACGCACTGGTATTTTGGGGGAAGAAATTACCAGTGCAATTGCGGAAAATATCGGTGTTATTGACCATGTATTGTAGTAGTGTATTAATATTTTAAGCTAAACATCAAATCAGTCAAAACTAAGAATCATATACTTTAAAATTTTGAAAAACAAACTGAAATCAAATCAGATTGCAACATCCACAATCAGGTTGATAACATGCTAAACTTCTGAATTATGCATTTTAAAGTGAAAATATATCACTATAAACATACAATGTTTTAACCTAAACATCCGACCTGACACTAAAAAAAATGAGTAACTTTAAAATTTTAAGAGAGAACTGAAGCAAAAAAACTTCTGAAATGTGCATTTTATTGTGAGCATGTATCCGTACAAACCATCATTGTTTTACTCTTAAAATCCAACATGCCATACCTCAAGTCAGATTGCTTCAACATAACAATATAGTATATTCTTCCATCCAAAAAAAAATCCAAATCCAAAATAAATCAAGAACTATTAAATGGTTATTAAGATCACAAATAACCAAGACCAAGAAGATCAAAACAAGGCATGGATCCAGCTAATTTCTTCTTAAAATCATGCACGAGGTAATCAATTACCTCCCACGTAGCGGGATCATTAAAGATATCTTCAGAGCTGGGGAGCTGCTCTGAATCAGTGTCGAGATCATCTTGAATGACCACCTTTTCAGCTTTCGACAAACGTTATGATAATTTGGAAGTAACCACATTCATATCCCTTCGAAATAAAGCAAATGCCTCACCAACAACCTATAAAACAACACAAATTACAAAAAATCAATTCAAATATTAGATAAGAAAATAAATTTCAACAATAAAACACCAAACTCACTTTCAGTTTAAACCCTTTAATCTCTTCATCTGTTGAAATCCCAATAGGAATATCAAATTGCTGAACCCGACTGCTAGCAGTAGCTTTCGATGAAACACTCAAACTATGAACAAATGCTATACAAACAGCAGCTTTACGTGACACACTAGCTCGCGGTCTACCACAATCAGTCAAAGGATATACATCATCCAGTATCACAACACGCTCATACCTACATTTCTTCAGCTACTCGCATCTACTTTTCTTCTTTGTCTCAGTCCAATGCTGAAGAAGGGGTATGTCCACATAATCCTTCATACCGTTAAATGGAACATGCACCAAAAACTGAATTAACAGAATGTACACACATCCACTCACAACCTTATGCGTGGCAACCTTCTTAAATCTATCCACACCCTAACACAATCTTTTTGAACATATTCTCACCAATTCAATTTGTTAATTTTGCTAACATTTTCAACAGCTCTCAAAAGATTTAAATCAATAGCCTTGCTCCTTGTAAGATTAAGGAAAGTCCCAACACGGTACAACACAAAACATCTTTGAAACCCATCACTATCTTCTTTTAGCTCAAGCATAACCTCATAAAAGATCTAAAGGTATCTCCCCATTCCTATCAACCTGAAACTTTTCCTTCCACCCTCCCCTCAATTCTAAATTTAGTTTTTCACACTTGCCAACATGACTACCTTCAATCACATCTTCATCATAAATAGGCAAACCAAAGACATCAACTCATCATCTGGAGACAAGGTGTACTTATCATCACCAACATGTTACACATAAAAACCAGGATCAAAATTCTAAACTAGCTCGAAGAGGAACGATATTAAGAGGCAACTTACGAATCCCTGTGTTTAACAAACCACCAAACCCAAGAGCAATTGCATCAGCTATATGAGACTCCGAGAGAAAGCCCATAGTTTCCACAATCATGCAAGGTCTGTAGGAGGACTTAAAATCCTTCTCAACTCTATAATTCCAAAGAACAACACATCAATAAACTAAGGTCTATAAATAAAAATTTAGCCTTATTTCAAATAGGTGCGCTATTTTCTAACATAACATCGTCACTCACTAAAAAGCAACACTTTCTCACATAATAAATAAACAACAAATGTTTTAACATACAAGCTAAACCCTTCAACCTAAATTATAACCATCATATGTAAAGATTAACCAACAATTTAAAGATTCATACAAGGGAAACATTTTATGCAAAAAGTTAAAATGTTTCTTCATAAACCATCAAGGAATCATAACAACTGATAAAACTAAAAGTAAAACATTAGACAATAATCACAACTAAAACAAAATGGTTTCAACAAAAACAACACGTGTTTCATAATAAAATCAGAATGCTCAAAACAAATGAAAGACTTATTGAACTCCATCGTTGCCCACCAGTGTCATGACTTGTTGAACCTCTCTATCTCTCTTTTTCTTCTCGACTTGTTGCCCAAATTTAGAATTGAGGGGATGATGGAGGGAAACGTTAGTCATGATAAGCACAGCTTGTTGAACCTCCCCATCTCTCATTTTCTTTTGGATATTCTTATCTGTGTCTGAGCTTCTTCCTTTTTTACCCCACACTTTTCAATCTCTCGTCACCATCATATTTCTGACTTTCAGGAATCTTCCTAACAACTTTCTTTATTGTCCTCTCAACAGCCTTGCTTACACCTTTTGGCGGTGTCTTCTCAACTACAACATCTCTTCTCTTTTCAACAGACTTCTCAACATCCTTGATTACACCTTTTTGTACCGTCTTCTCAGTTACAATTTTCTTCCTCACTTCTTTTTAAGTAGGTTCAGCTCTCTTTCTTTTTTCAACAGTATTCTCAACTACAACTTTCTTCCTTGTTTCTTTCTCTACAACAATCTTTCTCTTTTTGGCAGTCTTCTCAGCTACAATTTTCTTCCCCACTTCTTTTTCAGTAGCTTCAACCACAATAGCATTCATATTTTCGGGAGTCTTCTCAACTGTTGTATCAAGAGTTTCAGGAACTAAGACTCCTTTCTTCCCATTATTATGGTTCACAACGTGTTTTCCCTTCCCGTCGTCCTTTGAACCACCAGCACCCTCAGACTGAACAACATTACAACATAACAACTCATTTCCACCAACAAGAAATCATTAATACCACCAATAACATCATTAGTTTTCTGGGACTCTAAACCACCAACTACTGATCCCTTCCCACATGTATTACATGCCTCGGGTTCAAAAAACTATCAACAGACCCCCCCCTCCACATCCACACAGCTCCTTGGGGTTCTGAACCATCGACAACCAACCCCTCCTGCATCAACTTCACTATGTACATCAACAGACCCCCTCACATCCACATCAGCTCCTCGGGTTCTCCCACTGCATCAACTTTACTTTGCAAGGATCTAGATCCTCCGACTTCGTCAACCCTGCCCCCAGCTTTATTAACAGTAAGCTTCACACGTTTTTTTAAACACACTTCCTCCTAGTTTTGATAGGGGCAGCTGGAGGTTCCTCAATAACAACATCTACAAGAGTCTTTCTCTTCTTTCTGTCATCCATGATAACATCCGGTGAATTTTGTATATGCAACAATTTGCGCACACCTATTTCTACAAAACCAAAACAACACAACATTAATAAACCAGATTCACCAAGATACAAATGTTAAAACAACAACCTTACAAATATAATAATGAACCTTATTAGATAAACTAATAATGCCACATACTAATGAAAGGATGCTAAACAAACTTTCTACATAAAATGACACTATCACAAACCAGTGAAGAGTAACAAAAATATTTAACAATAGAAATATAACCTTTTATAACAAATATGATACTATCAACTCAAAATAGTCCAACACAAACAACAACAACAACAACAAAATCATACATTCAAATTCAAAACACATAACCTATCGACAACCTTTCAACTCAAACACAACACCTCTCGATGAATTTAACGAAAAATTTGGGAAAACAGTAAACATCATATCTAAACTTTAAACTTGACGCCGTTCAAAATAAACATTAGATCTTTGAAAAATAAAACTCTTAAATTGGGAAAAACTGTAAACATACTAACATCATCACACAAAAAGCATCACAAAACGGGTATACTGCAAATTAAATCACATGCATCCTCATTTGACACCAAAGCTACGCATTAACTACACAAATTAAACAAGAAAACAACACCTTCGATATTAGCAGGACCTTGGACAAATTGTCCTTTCTTCTTCACCATTCCTCTACAATATAACACAAAAAACTTTAGATTTAAAACCAAAAATCAAAAAACAAAAATATGATACGTAAAATAAAAAATGGAACACAAAAAGGAAAAATTACCTCATATGAATGCAATCTACCCACGAACCGACAAAAAATGGGAAAAACGAACGGTGGAGAGAAGATTTAATGGCAAAGAAGAATATTCGAGAGAGAAAGAGAAGTTGCATTGCGGTTGAAAGAAGACAAAAGGATTATTGAAAGGAAATTTTTTTACTCTTTTCATTCAATTCTCCCTACATTTCAACTTACAAAAAAGATAACATTCATATCAATGGTGCCAAAAATAGTGAAACGAAGGGAGTAAGAATACAAAATCTCTAAAACTTTCAATTCAATTTATTGATTAAAAAAACTAAAATCGAAATATGATCTTCCGATCTGAGCTCTCTTATTGAATTGTTCATTCAATGAGCATTCTCAATATTATGCCTTGAAGAGGGTTCGAACCTCCACGCTGTTTAGCACGAGATTTTGAGTCTCGCGTGTTACCAATTTAAGAATCATACGTAGGAGGGAGTGTTTTATAATGCTTTTGATGCGCCGCTCTATGTGTTGATGGTATTATTTTCTCTAGAAATTGTTGCGGGTTGGATTGGTTTGTTTAATTTGTTACCTTCATGATTAGAGTGCATAATTTTCCTCTCATGGCACTTTATACTCGATGAGGTTGAGGTATATTTCTTGCTTTTTACGTGTTTACTGGTTGGAGCTCTCGCCTTTTTAGAGATGGGAATTTTAATGAAAAAAAGAATATGATCATCATTCTATCATTGATTCACAGGTACCTCGAGTCATCCACCATTTGGTACTGTTCTAGATGGGACGCTTTCTATTTCTGGGATTAATATTATTCCTTTATTGGTTTACATCTCCTAGCCTGTACAGGATAATCATGAATTATTAATGCTCACTTCACAACAACGATCACTAAAAAATTAATTATTTCTTCCGTTCCCATAATATTGATGTCTATAAATTCTCATTCAAACATCCGATGAATAAAATAAATTTATGAAAATGAGTCTAGAAAAGAAAAATAAATTAAATTACTACCTACGTTTTATTGGATTTAGGTGTTTAGATTTAGGTAAATGAAATTGAATTTATAAATGGAAAATGTATAATGAGTGGATGAAATTGAAGAAATCTTGTCATAAAAGGAAAGTATGTCAAATTCACAAATACAACCGAAAAAGGAAAGTGTGTCATATCCAATGAAACAGAGGGAGTACTTTCTCTGTCTCAACTCTATTTGCACAATAATTATTATTACATTGTTCAAGAAATATGTTTGATCGTTAATATCTTTACCTATGTATAACAACAATAAACTTAAAGTTAACATTTAACTAATTGTTACAACGAATTGAACAATATCATACAGAGCCGGTCCAAACCCATTTGAGGCCCACGGCGAACATATTTTTTGGGCCATTCTTTGATAAATAAATTCTTATTTTGAAATTATTTTAATTTTAAATTTTTTAGAACATTTTCTCTATAAAGGCTCCTTTTGTCTAAAGTTGAATGAGAAAATTGATAAAAATATGTGCAACTTTGACTGAAATGGAGAAACTATATATGATAAAATGAGAACACATAAAAAATGTCAAATAAATTTGGGTTCAAATTGATAAAAGTTTATTAAAAATTATTTATTTATTAGTAAATGAACAAAATCAAAATTCTAGTTCAATTAATAAAATAATATTAAATGGATATGTACAAAAATTTATTTTGTGAACAAATCTAATAAAAATAATTATACAACATATGTTAATTTTATATAGGGCAAAATCTTAGAAAAAATCATTTTTCCATAACCATATGAAAATAGTTAGAATTATAAAAAGATAAAATATTTTAGTTGCAATATTAAAAATTATTGTGCAATGTGCAGTAGTTATAAGTTCATGACTCGATTAATGAACCCAAAATTTTTTAATCTCATTTTCCTTTAATTTGCAGTTTAATCCTAGTTTTTCCATAGTTTTTGAAAATACATTCTTTCAAAAGATGAACTAATTTATATAGATATTAAATAAATAAATATGAATAAAAATCTAATACTCTTACACAAATGATAATAAAAATTGCGTGCTCGGTATCTAAACAAAGAATAGGAATGCAACATATAAAAAAGGCAAGGAGGAAATTAAGCCCAATAAATCATCCTTGCGGTGCAGTTTCAATTTTTTTTAAATTTAGGCACATAATACTATATTAATTAACACACTCCTATTCTATTGATTTCTTAAAAGTTTGAAAAGTTTTTGCCTTGTTCACGAAATAAATAATTTTCAATTTGTCTTAAATGTGTCATTTCATCTTTGGACCCTCCCTAAGTTAAATGTGCGAATTTAAGTGTGCAGTACATAAAGATTTTATAAAAATTTGGGCCCTTCCCAATTTTGGGCTTAGTGCGGTCGCCCTGCCCGCACTGGGCTCGGGCCGACCATGATATCATATACGGTATTATTGTTCATATATCTATTCAAATATGCGGTCAAATTTGATAGAGAATAGTGCCAAAAAAATAAAGTGCAAATAGAGTTGGGACGCGGAGGGAGTAATATAATTATTAGATTTTTTTTGAAACAGAGAGTCGGTCACTAAAAAAGAAATGATTTTTTAAAAAATGAAACAGTAAAAAAGGTAAAGTTTGTCAATATTATTGGAATGGAAGAGACATTTCGTGTGCCTATTTCCTTTCTCAAAAAAAGATTATTGGGAGTTTGGTGTACTTGTGTCTAGCTTCAAATGTGAGCATCTCCATGTAATTATCAAAATGTTGAAAGTTGATTGCTGCATCATTTTAATAGAACCCTAATTTTAAAATACATTTCCAATGTAAAGGTTAATGTTAGGCGTCACGCTTATGGGGCATAAATTGTAAGTGACCCTTTCAATTAGAACATTTCCAATGCAAAGAGTATCATCCGCAAATATAGAAGCCATATGGTAAAATTGTTACAGGGCTTCCATATGAGGTGGATTAAAAATCAATGAAAACAGTGAATGTTAAAACTTTGGTCTCCAATGCAAGCATCGTAAACCAAAGTTCAATGTGACGTGTCACAATATTTTATCATTAAATTATTACATAAAATATTATATTCATTTTTAATTTAACTCTCTATTAAATTCATATTCAAAAATATAGTATATAGAAATTATTTTTATTTTGAATTTTATAACTTTATAAAAATATATTTTAAACTTAAATTTGCATGATAATTCAAATTATTTTCAATTTTTTATAAGCTTAAAAACCATCGCCAATTATTTATTTTTTAGAATTATAGGATGATTTAAAATTTAAGATATTTTATTGGCAAAGTCTTGGAAAAGACCATATTTCAATAGGCATATGAAAAGACGGGGTTGAATTAGAAATATGGAAAGGTAAAAAGTTTTAGTTGCAATGTTAAAATTTTATTATGCAACTTGTAGTAATTATAAGTTTATGACCTGGTTAATGCATCCCGAAAATTTTATCTTGATTTCTTCTAATTTGCAGTTTAAACCTTGATTTTTACATAACTTATGAAAAGAACGTCTTTCAAGAGACGGACTCTATTTTATTTCTTTAATTAGAATAATGAATAATATAATATAACTTACTTAATATCTATATAATTAAATGTATGCTTTTTTGGAATTTTAGTATTTATCTAACAAAATTAAGATCATATATAATTTGTGCAATTAAATTTAAACAAATATATAAAAATTGATCAATTTTTGGCAAATATGCTGACTACGCGTACTGACGGATGTCAGTATGAGCCTCCAATATCAGAATATCTATTTGAAGGGGTCACTTCAAATTTGAGTCACGTCAGATTGAAGGTTGCAAGAGACCCTTGCATTGAAAACCATTTTTTAGCTTGGGCCTCTATTATGATGGCGTGGGTAGAAACTTTTATCGTTTTGATACTTTCATTGGATATGCTCTTAGCTTCTATTCTTTGAAGCTCAAAGTGAGGTCGTCAATATCCCACCTCATTAAATTTTGGCCAAACTTTCTTATCCTACTACATTTTCATAAAATTTTTAACCATTTATTTATTGACACGTCATATTAAAGTTGTAATAGTGATGGTAGCATTGGAGATCAAAAATTTTAAAAATACCGTTAAATAATTTTATTTAGTTACATCACACTGATGTTCTGATCAAAGAGTAAGTATCAGAAAAGATAACCCCTGACTTTTTACCTTAAAAAGTATAATTTCAAAAAATAAATAACTATTGTATTATATAATTAGTTAAAACACGTAATGATGTGTATTTGATGGCAAAATCTTGGGAAAAACCATCTTTCCATAGGCATATGGAAAGACGAGATTGAATTGGAATTATAGAAAGGTAAAATGTTTTAGTTTCAATATTAAAATTTTATTATGCAACATGTATGAGTGATAAGTTTATTAGCCGATTAACACAACCCGGAAATTTTATTTTGATTTCTTCAAGTTTGAAGTTTAAATTTTAAACCTTGGTGTTTCCATAAGTTATGGAAAGACCGTCTTTCAAGAGACGAACTCGTATTTGAATTTGAAAAAATATATAAAAAACATAATATAAAAACTACATTTTAGAATATTTAAATTTAGTATGTGATTTAACAAACGCAATGTATACATTATAAATATAATGATCTGTGTATAATTTATGAACAAACCACCTGTTAAGAGATTTACAAAGTATTTTTATTCAAAATCTAATTTGTGGAGCCTAAAAATACAGAAGACTCCAATACCATTGAATTTCTCCTAGAAATCTACTGAGAATTTGAAGCTTCACTCTATCTTTTTCCTTTTTATGAAAGAGGCTTCACCTCTCTTGTATGATGTATCTATCTTTACATCCAATATCATGTGTATAACAACCGGTTGTTAATTTTGGTAAAATTATGACACTACCTTCCATAAAATCTTTGTTCTTTTGCTTTAAAAATAATACAGTATACCTGAAATGAAATATTTGTCCTTTTAGTTCAGTTTTTTTTTGTTGAAATACCCTATAAAGTAGGATTTAGGTCAAAACGTTTATCCATAATATCCTAAATTTGTGGCTGATATCTTTGTCTTTTGTGATAATAATATGAATTGTTTTTATAGAGGGTCTCTTGTGAATCAGTCTAAAATTTAGGCAAGAACATTTATACAATTCTTCTCACATTCTTCTTCACATTTCTTGTAGGGACTTTTCTCCAATTCTTTCTCAGAGATCTTTTCCCAAATTTTCCCCATTCTTCTCCTTACTGCTGCAATCTGCAAAAACATCAAGAAAACATCCAATAAATATCAATTTGTTTTTGTAAAACATCAATATGATCGTGAAATTAAAAATCATAAACATCAATTACAACTAACAAAACGTCAACAACATAGTAAAACTGAAAATAATAAAACATCAACTACAACTAACAAAACATCAACATAATCTTCATATTGAAAATTATAAAATATCAACAACAACTAACAAAACATCAACATAATCGTCAAACTAAAAATGATAAAATATCAAACTAACAAAACATCAATTGGAAATAATAAAACATCAACTACAATTAACAAAATCATCATAATTGTTAAACTAAAAACCAAAATATCAGGTATAACTAACAAAACATCAAATGAAAATCATAAAACATCAACTACAATTAACAAATCAACATAAGCGTCAAAAGCGTCAAAATGAAAATCATAAACATCAACTAAAACTAACAAAACATCAACATCATAAAACACCAACTGCAACTAAAAAAAATCAACATAATCGTCAAAATTGAAATCATAAAACATCAACAACTAACAAAACATCACCTGATCATAAAACATCACCTGAGCTTAAATTGTCATATTAAATATCAAGTTCAAAACTATAAAACTCAATAAACTACGCATAAATATCATTGAAATTAGTATAAATACTAACATAATAGAATTAATTAAAATAATAAACATCAGCTACAACCGCATAAACATCAACAAAAAATGATATAAACGTATAAACATAATAAAATGCAGTAATAATATATCATATCATTCCATCAGCAGATCTGTAGATTCAAAAGATGAAACCACAGAATCAGCAAAATCATCTTCTTACATTGAGCTCACGAAAAAAACAAAGAGAGTCGGAAACAGGGAAATAGAGGTGAAAATAGTGAGAGGAACGAGATTGTACCTCTGATTCTTCTCCATCGTTTTCACTACCCTGATTTGCAAGTTCTTCAGCTTTAGAAATTCCTCGTCTTCCGCTCTCAGGTCGCAGATGACGGCGCACGACTGGTTTGATGTCGAGATTCTCTCCGGTGATTTCGAGCTCTGTGTGCGACTGAAAGATGGCGGCGGCCGGAATATGCTGGCGGTGCTGACGTGGTGTTCCAATGTAGCCGATAACGGAATCCACCTACGTCTGCGGGGCCTGGCCCAGTTCAGAATAAATCCACTAATCAGAAAGATATAGTACAAAGTACACC
>JAULKM010000001.1:14715916-14734536 GCA_032355605.1 Rubia tinctorum
TATCAGCATATAAGCTAGTAATCAGCACAATCATAGTACCAAGAAACAGTATCCATTCAATGACAACATCAAAGGCTCTCAGTTTCTTAGCTAATTTTCTGGGCTTTCGAGGTTTCACACAAGCCTTCTCAACATCATAATCACCATCACTATCCTTTTCTCGATCAGTGCTTGTGCCGCTACAACCATCCTCATCCTTTTCGGGTTGGGATGGCAGAATGGCACCAGCTTTCATGGACCTAATCTTCCTGTAGAGTGGAATTGCCATGCTCTGAAGAGCGCCAGCACTCTTGGTAGTTTCCACTTCCAGAATTCTTGATTTTGCGCGATAAAACTCGGTTTTTTTCATTGATGGGGTACTGATTCTGTAGGAAAGGCTCTTTCTGAGATTTCTATTTGGTGTTGAAAATTCAGGGGAATGTTCAGAAGGCATTGAAATTGCAATCTCCTCACAACGTGGCATCATTACTTCCATCAGCTTCTCCTCAGGATTTCCAAATGAAAGAAAAAGACGTTTCCCGCCCTCATAACACAGCCACCTCCGGATATTATGGGGTTTTGACAGGAATGCATTATGCATATATAAAGACGTAAGTATCAGCTGTTCATAAATACTTTTAATTATTTTCATTTTGCACACAAAAAATTACAAAATGATCAGTTCCCAGGTTGTTCTCCCCGAGGGGCCACTTCGGTCTCCTTCAGACTACTATGCATCCTCTCGAGCTGTGCCAGCAGCGATCATAGTTAGGCTGGTTTTGATGGAGGCTCATTTCACGTAAATGAAGATGAGGTGTTCAATGAATATGCATGCATTTTAATTTAAATATTATAGAGTCCAGACCATCGTTACATAACTCATGGAAAAACCAAAATGTAAAGTATAAATTAGAACAAATGAACATAAAATTTTCGACTTGTATGAATCGAGTTAGAAACTTTATAACTACTAAACGTTGCATAATAAAATTTTAATATTGCAACTAAGTCCTTTAACCTTTTATTATTCTTATTAAACCCCGTCTTTCCATAAACCTATGAAAAGACATTTTTTCCCAAGAATTTGCCAATATTATATACTCCTCATTTATATGCATTTGGCGAAATATCCTTTTATGACTGTTTCTATAAGTTTGACATACTTTTCTTTTTTGACAAGTTTCATTCAATTTCATCTGCTATTTTTTTTATCTTTCCATATTCCATTTCATCTACTCATTCCACTCACCTAAATTCAAACAAATAAAACTATGGTTCGTAAATAAAGTAGGAATTGTGTAAATTGATTTTCTAGTTATTCACAATACCTCAATACCTCAACACGTATATAAATGAGTTTGCTAGGAGATTCAGCAAAACTATTTAACTTAACTGTACTCAAATACAATCTCAAATTCTAAATGACTCTTGGAGAAAAAAATCTAAGCCACCGCACCTTCTTGCTTCTTCTCTAGTCTTCCTTTCCCATCTTCCCATTATGGGGAGATGAAGAAACAACAGTTATTTCAATTGATTTTCTTTTGATATTTATGTTATTGAATAAGTGTGGATTTGTCTCCATTCATTAACATTGTTTTTCGACCTGATAGATTAGATTGATGTGTTCATTATTATCATTCGATTTAATTGTTCATGTCGATGTGTTTTGTTCGATTTTACAAATTGTGTATTCGTATTCATTTACGTTTCTCTATCAAGAGTTCCATTCTTGATCTGTGTTTTTCATGGTATTTACAGTTTGGACAATATAGATCGAGTTTGGATCAAGATCAAATGGTGTTACAACTTTTTTAGATCCCGGTTTGGCGTAGTGATATTGATGCTGATACGCTCCTCTTCGCCAAGTGGTCATGATTTTCGTGGAAAGCAAGTTAATATCCCCGAGGACGATGTTACAGTTTTTTATTGGATCTCTGATCTGTAATAGTACAAACGATCAGTCTGGTTGACATGTAATTTGAATATCCTTGCAATAGATTGGTTATTGCTAGAGGCTAGTTTGGTTGGATGTCAATTCCACTTATTGTAATCACCGTTGGGCATTTTTCCCAACATCTTGGAATGATTGATTTTTAAAAAAAAAACTGTACTCAAATACAAATACTTAGTTGTATTCTAATACCCCTCACAATCTCATTGAGGTGCAACGACATGAGGATAGGATTGTAGAGAAGCAATGCGAGTTGAACCAACGGCCTTCGATAAATATATTAGCAATTTATCAAGCAAACGCACATACCGAGCGATAAAAAGTCATCGTCAACCTGCTCGCGAACAAAATGGTAATCAATCTTGATATGTTTTAACCGCTGGTGGAAGACATGATTAGCTAACATAATGGTGGCACTAAGGTTATCATAAAGTAGAATAGGCGGAGGTAAGAGAGGAGCTTGAATTTTATGCAAAAATTGTTGCAACCAAATAAGTTCAGTAACTGCAAACGCAATGGCCCGTACTCTGCCCCCGGACTGGACTTAGCAACAACATGTTACATTTTGGAAGACCAACTGATGAGATTACCACCATAATAAATGGCAAAACCGTGTTGAGATCTGCAGTCATCACAATCAGGTGCACAACCAAGACCATAGTAAGCAACAAGGTGATGATCATTGCAAGGTGAATGATGAGGCCCGAATCTAGTGTACCTTTCAATTAATGATGAACAAGCTTAACCAGAAACCCGTGAATCTCCGTGGGATTATTGATAAATTGACAAACATGATTAACTTTTTGAGAAATCTCACGACGAGTATCGTGACATACTAGAGAGCATCGACAATACTGCGATATAAATGAGGGTCAGAGAGTGGATCACCAAACTTAGTGAGCCAAGAAGCAGGATCAACGGGGGAAGTAATGGGCTTGGCATCAGACATTCTACTATGCTACAAAAGATCACGAACATATTTATTTTTGAGAGAGAACAATGCTAGACTTTTGTCGAACAAGCTCAGTACCCAAAAAGTAATGCAATGGTCCAAGATCACGAAGAGATAAGGTGGCATTAAGCTTGCCAATAAACTCAAAAATAGTCGCAGAAGACAAGTCAGTGGTAATCGTATCATCAACAACAAAAAACACAGCACTGTGAACAAGGTTGTGTCAGACTTGCAAGAGACAAACCCATGATCCTGAAGAAAGAGGCAAAGTTTGGTGAACGAACATGTGGGATCTGTTTACCTGAATGTGAGCCTAACAACTGAACGAATAATGACCGACATTGGCTTACCTGAATGTGGGCCTAACAATTGCTCCCCACTAGCATAACAAATCGGCCCAAGTTTGACCAAAATGAATGTAATTGACTTTCATAAAAGTTAATAGTGTCTTAAAAACTACAAATTGAGATTTAAAAATTTTCATGAACTTTATTAACATCTGTTTGATCGGAATCGATTTTGGTGCAACCAGTGAACTTTTTACCTTTTGCATCTAGATCCCTCCAAAAAAATGGGAGAAGTCGGAATGCAAAATTGGAGATACCCTTATGTAATTCACATTTTCACGACCATGTTGTTCCGATTTAAGCATCAACGATTAAATGGAAGGGCTCAAAATCTTCACATGGAGTATTTGACGACACTTTTATGATATTACACTATGCCCCAATGCATGCGATGTCACAAGAACTTTGCTTGGAACGAAGTTAGAACCGACGTACTACCGACGCCAGTTACCCTAAAAATTATAACGGGAACCAAAAATTTAAACTAAAAATTTGAGGTAAAATTGCCCCCCCCCCCCCAACCCTATTTCATCTCAATTTTAATCACCAACTATATCAATTTCACATCTCCAAAACGCTTCCTCCAAACCCAACTCCCAAGATCCTTTCCATTCACACCATTATAATAATTCAAGTGCTCAATCAAATTTCTCCACTCAAACATCCACTAGTACTAGAGGATGGAGCATCTCCAGGGACAAATGAATTAAGATAGTTTTCCATCCATTCTAGGTTCATTTTACAATTTTATTAGCCATTTTGTATACGTTATACTTTTCATGGAAAAAAGATTGAATATTTTCATAAAGTATGGCGATTGTGTTACATGTTATGCAGTGTAAGTGTTTATGCTGTCAAAATAATTCCATGTTTTTAAGTAGTGAGAAAAAAGGTCTAGATTAGGGCTGATTGTGGACAATAATTTCATTTTTGTAAGAACACACTTTGAATGTGTGACGTTGATCTTAATCCATTGGCCCTTGAGATATGTTACCGAACAACAACGACGTCACAAGTTCAAGGAAATGCTAGGAAAAATTATCAATGTCCGACGTCTTCTGTAGGTTAGCCCATGCGACATCATTGTCCCATGTATGCGACGTCACACTCAATCAGGTGAGTTACGTTTTTCCGGTTGAGATTAATATCGACTACGTATGACTATATTATGTGTATTTCATTTTGGGAGTGCCAATTTCTAACATAAATTTTATTTCTTGTCGATTGGTTATAATAGGACAAAGAGAGTTATAGATGGACTTTCAGCATGTAGATGGATGGACTTTCAGCATGTAGATGGATGGACTAGTCATTTCACTAGTCGCCCTACAATATTAATGTCGTACAACGTAGATGATGGAGGTTCAATAACAATAATATTTCAATTTCATATCAGCCTTATGTATTTAATAGATTGTAACATATATTTGTAATATATGTGATATTTGTGTGAGTTCTACCTGATTCCATTCCGCATTAATTGAACAAGATTGATTGATGTATGACGTTTAACCATTTCATGAATCATCGAATATTAAATAACATGTAACGGTTAGCGATGAACGATTATTTGTGTCATCAAATATTATATTATTTTACAGAAATCGACGTTTCTCTGATGAAAAAGCAATGTCGAACATATCGTTACAACGACAACACGTATTCAACATCGCACAAACTAGTATCGGTAGGATGTGTGCAAGATCAGCCTTTCAAAACAGCATTGTATTGTTCATAATTTCACGTCAGCACGCACACGACATGACTGACCCACAACGCGTACGTCGATTAAAAACCTTTACGATGTCGCTCTCATTCCGATCGATGTCCGCCTGAACGAATTCGCAACAATGGTCTCCCATCATCCGCCTTCTTGCTACGACCAACGTCGCTCACAATACCTGCCGACGTCTGTCTAAAATCGTGGTAAAATGTTTACTTTTTACTACGCCAATATTTACCTTGATTTTTTGGAATAAAAATCGCGGTAAAAATCTTGGAGAAAGGTAAAGAAACCTATTTCTTGCGGTGAATATTTCGCCAATTGCTACTTGTGCTTAACGAAAAAGGAAACATACCCTTTAAATCTCATCATTTTGATGGTTCAGTAATAATAATATGATGAAATATGGTTTTAAGAATTATGAACTGATTTGAAATTTATTTGAAAATTTTGATATAATTGAATTTTATTTGGAACTTTATTAATATATTACGTCATTAAATTTGGGTTATGTTCATTTGTTGAACTTTAAATTTTTTAAGCATCTGAAACTATAAAAAAAGTTTAAACACAAAAGATTATTTTTTAAAAAAAAAGATTGATACCCTACAATCAAGGAAGTGTTGTACTACCCCCATTTCACCCTGTAAAATATGAAAGTAACAACCCTATTTTTTTTTGTAAAATTGTGCAAAAATACCCATTTTGCTCAATTCCGATGTCGACTCCAAAAGTTGCCCATTGACCAAATATGAAAAGATATAAATACCGCTAAGTTTAAAGCTGAAAACTTATAGGACAATTTTAACCCTATACTTCTTCTTCTTCTTCAAACACACCACTGTTGCTCTGCCGCCCGACCTCCATCTCCTCCTCCAAGGGCTCTCCCCTCACGACAACAACAACCTCACCTACTCTACCTTCCCAAAAACCCTCTCCAAACCCCACCACCACGCCGAAACCCTTCGTCTCACCACCATAGCAGCACCACGCAAAACCCTATCTCCAGTACCGGCGTGGAATTCAACCTCAACAACGATGATGACGACGACAAATCTCAAGAAAAGTGCATCTTCAGCTTTCTAGTACCGTATCCAATAGGATAACCTCCGACGATCTCGCAGAATTTGGCAATTTCATCAACCATTTCATAGACAAACGCGCGCTCCTTCCGAAGCAGAAAATAGAAATGCCGCAACCACTCAAAAATGGAAACAAGACGGAAAATTGGCTCCTCCTAAAAAACCTAACATGACGGAGGAGATTTTGCACGAGATTCGGCTCCAAATTCATATCATCCAAACCACGATAATTAAATATCATTAGTTCCTATATTGTTTCTATCAAGGTCAACGTGGAGTCGGGGGTAGGGTCAGATTGGGTGGTGGGTGGGGTAAGGAGAAGGGTTGGGTGACAGGGGTGGTGCTTGGCGGTGGTGGGAGAAACTGGGAGGCGTGTAGGGTGAGAAAGCGGAGCTGGGGTGTGTTTTCCAATTTTAATTTCTTTTAGGAATATCAATGTCTTATTTTATTTTATTTTATT
The DNA here is from genome assembly GCA_032355605.1 of Rubia tinctorum. NCBI lineage: Eukaryota > Viridiplantae > Streptophyta > Magnoliopsida > Gentianales > Rubiaceae > Rubia > Rubia tinctorum. The sequence goes on from JAULKM010000001.1 coordinate 14,722,411, forward strand.
TTTGATTTTTTTTAACACAGGGGTATAATGGTTGTTTCACCTATTTTCAGCCAATTTGACCATCGATATTTTGATCAACGAAGTCCAGGATTATTTTTACACTTTCAAATTATACAAGGTAGTTTCTGCACTTTCATCCAAAACATAGGGTTAAAAATGCACATTTCTCTAACATTTATATAAAATTTATATGATTTAAAATTATCAAATAGTGATCAATATCATAATAATTTCTTTAAAAATTACATTCGATCTTTATATCAAAAGAGTTTGGAAATAAATTCAACGATATCTGCTCTAATTTGATGATGATGTCCTGATCTCGAATCTCCGGGCATCGATGGATTGAAGTTTGAAATTCTTGAATTAACTCTTCCGTGACTTGCATAGTTGAACTTTGATCTTCTACATTCCAATATAATATATCACGTGATATAAAATAATATTAATATTGAGGATATTTTGTAATTAATATCTTTTTCTATTAGGTTCAGATAAATATTCTTAGGTTATAATCCTTTTCCATAGAGGATTAGTTAGTTAGCTTTTACCTTTTCCAGTTGGTCTTTGATCTTTGCATTTGGCCTATGTATAGGGGTATTCTATTATCGATACATTCTTACCCCTATTTTTTTCATAGTATTAGAGTCTAAAATCCTGAAACCCTAAAAAAATTCCACTGCCATTGTTGAGCTAGTGCCGCCGTCTGAAGTCACACGTCCGCCAACACAAGTTGTCGTCCAAATACCGCCGTCGTTCGCTATTTTTACCAACGACCATCGATCTACGCCACCAGCACAGGTTTCCGTGCTTGTCCTCCATCCGCCAATCTGTACCGCCCGTGCGTGACCGCTTACGCGCCGCTTCGACTCCAAATCACTGTTGAACCTCTGCCTCTCTGATTTGCTGTGCCACTACCACTTATGATCACCGCCAATCTACTTGATTTACTGCCTTGTCTAATCTCACCTCTAGGTCCGGTCCCTATGCCACTGAGCATGTCCGCATCGCCGTTGAAGGTGAGGCTAACAAGCTACAGAATCTCAATGCCACTGACGTGATTGCTATTTTACTCAAACAGTTGCAACTACAATCTGGTTCTCGGAGATCTGTACCTTTCTGGTCAACTTATGAACTCTCCCTACCACCTTGATACTTCTAACAGCCCCGGTTTGTTGATCTGTCCCGTCATACTGACCGTTGCCGCAACCAGGAAGACGATGCCCGCTCCACCGACCACCGCTATGGGGAACTGGCCACCGGCCTCCAGTCCTCGCTCACTTCCACCGTAATGTTTTGGAGCTGGTATGTCGCCGCTAGGTTATGCGGCGGTGGCCGGCCACCGTACCCCTGCACGGTATGGTTTTGGTCCTGCTCGATCTGATGACCAATGGAGTACAACCCTACATTTATTTACTCAGTTCAATGCTATATCTAATCATGGATCAAGTAAGTATACTTTACCTTGGATTCTTGATTCGGAAGTCTCATATTATATGACTGGTGACAAGGGCTCTCTTACTGATATTACTACTCCCGGTAATTTTGTGAATGTTATACTTCCTGATGGATTTGTGTCATCCGCTACGCAATGTGGTTCTATTGGATTTGGAGATGTTACTCTTACTCACGTGCTCTACATACTTACTTTACGATGCCATTTATCATCATGGTCTAGATTGTTATCTTCCTTAAAATGTCTAGCTTTGTTTACTGAAAATTATTACATTTTTACAAAAAAAATTATACGAGCATTATGATTGGCATGGGTGAACAGCAGGGGAGAGGGGTTTATTGGCTTCGTTTGCTGGATATACATGTTCGTCCTCATATCTTGCAGTCTATTCCGACAGTTGCTTCAGTTTCATCTTTTGATTTATGGAATCAGCGTCTTGGCCATCCTTCCTCTACGGTTTTGTCTTATGTTTCTACTCTTGATTTTAGCACACATAATATATCTTTTCCTTGATCTATATGTCCTAGAGAAAAACAGACTAGACATAGTTTTCCTCTGAGTTCTTCGAATGCTAGTTCATTATTTGAATTAGTACATTGTGATGTTTGGGGTTCTTATAGAACATCATCTTCTAGCGATGCATTTTACTTTTTTACTACAGTTGATGATTATTACCAATCTGTTTGGGTTTATTTATTAGTGGCTAAGTCTAATGTAGCTTCTAAATTTTGAGAATTTTGTGCTTTAATAGAGAAACAGTTTCGGCACCATATTTGTTGTGCCAGTGCTAATAATGGTATAGTAGAATTTATGCCCTTTGGGATTATACTTTGCTGAATCTGGGATCATTTTTGAGACATCTATGGTTGATACATCACAAGAGAATGGCCGCGTGGAACGCAAGCATCGTCATTTGTTAAATGTGGTTCGTGCTTTGCATTTTCAAGGTAATTTGCCTGTTGTATTTTGGGGAGAATGTGTTCTCACTGCTGCTTATCTGATTAACAGGACACCAACGAAGCAAGTCAATGATCGCACACCATTTGAGTTACTCTATGGCAGTACTCCAAACTACAAGCTTCTAAAAGTTTTGGTTGCTTGTGTTATGCCTCATACATTCCAAAATATCACGACAAGTTTGCTCCAAGGAGTCGACGATGTTTTTTTCTTGGGTATCCTGCTAGCAAGAAAGGCTATCGCCTTTATGATTTGGAATCATCTACCTTTTCAATAGTTGTGATATTGATTTTAAAGAATACCATTTTCTATTTGCTGTGCCGATGTTGGATATGGTGGTGACAACCAGTGGTGTTGCCAACTCTTCGTCGATCTTCACCCCCGTCGCAGCTTCACCTCAGTCTCCATTGGCTTCCGCCGAGGTTCCACCGCCGCCGTCCCAGGCCTGGCCTACTACATCGGCCCTGCCCGCCTCGACCCATTACCAGTCCTACCGCTAGATCCGATGACCAAACTGATACCAGACCCCATCCTGGAAAACACGTCGGATACTCTTCCTGTGACACCCACCCGATTTCGCCTTACTGCCAGATTATTCAACTCTGATGTTGCTGAAGCTCGGGTTCCATCATCGGCTCCTCCTGTGGCCAATCTGACATCTGCATGGCGAAGTCAACGAGATCGTCAACCTCCTGTATAATTGGAAGATTATGTCTACTATGTTGCTAATATTAATAACCTCCCCCTGCCACTGCTACGATCACACTTGCGTCATCACAATCCTTAGGTCCTCTATATCCTTTAACTGATTTGGTAAATTGTGGTAAATTTTCTAGTACGCATTCTAGATTTCTGGCTGCAGTAACTTCTATTGCAGATCCCACCACTTATTCTGAGGTGTCGAAGCATGCTCATTGGTACGATGCTATGGCCGATGATATTAATGTGTTTGAGCGCAATCAGACATGGACTTTGTCTCCTTTACCTCTTGATAAGACTGCTATTGGATTCAAATGGGTGCATCGTACCAATTTCAAGTCTGATGGTACCATTGAATGTCATGAAGCTCGTTTGGTAGCTCTTGGAAATTGTCAGAAATAAGGAATTGACTGTACTGAGACTTTTGCACTTGTTGCAAAGATGAGTTCAGTTTGTGTGTTTTTATCTGTTGTAGTTATTCGTGGTTGGGAACTTCATAAGATGGATGTGCATAATGCTTTTATACATGGTAATCTGCATGAGGAGGAGTTTATGCAACCACCCCCTGGCTATCATGCGCCTCCTGGCCAGGTATGTCACTTTCAGAAATCTCTTTATGGTTATCGGCAAGCCTTTGCCAAGTTGGCTCAGGTTTTATTTACATTTGGCTTTCTTCAGAGTAAGGCAGATTACTATCTTTTTACTTTTACTTGTGGCTCAGTTTCTTTGCATGTATTTGTCTATGTAGATGATTTGGTCATTGCCGGTAGTTCTTCGTCGCTCATCCCTGAATTCAAGAAATACTTGAGCTCTTATTTTCACGTGAAGGATCTTGGTACACTTAAGTATTTCTTGGGTATAGAGATTTCTAGAAGACCGGATGTGATGTTTCTTTCACAATGGAAATATGCTTTGGATATATTATCTAACACAGGTTTATCGGCTTCTAAGCCTATTGATTTTCCTATGGAGCAACAACATGATCTTGCGAAAGTTGAAGGCCCTCTGCATGATGATCCTGAGCAGCATCGGCGCCTAGTTTGTCGCCTCATTCACCTGACTATCACTCATCCTGAGATCAATTATTCTGTTCATACGCTTGCTCTGCTTATGAAGTCTCCTTGTGTTCTTCTTTGGAAAGCTGCGATTCGAGTTCTTCACTACTTGAAGAGTCATCTTGGTCAAGGTTTATTTCTCTCTTCATGTAGTTCGTCATAGTTGACTGCTTATTGTGATTCTGATTGAGCTGTATGTCGTATTACACGAAGCTCTCTTTCTTGGTACTTTGTGACTATTGGTGATTCTCCAGTTTCTTGGAAGACCAAGAAGCAGCCTACATTTTCTCATTCTTTTACTGAATCAGAGTATCGTGATATGCATGTTACTTGTTGTGAGTTGTTATGGCTTATGTATTTGCTTCGGGACTTAGGTGTTGTGCATTCTGCTCCTCTACAACTGTTTTGTGATAGTTAATCTTCTCTTCACATTGTGGCAAATCTGGTGTTCCATGTACGTACGAAGCAAATAGAGGTTGATTGTCATTTTGTCTGTGATCTTTTCCAGTCTGGTACTCTTGTTACTTATCATATCTGCACGACTGATCAACCTGCAGATTTGTTCACGAAAGCTCTCGGACAAAGTTAGTTTCACTTACTACTTAGCAAGTTGGGCATCGTTAATGCCCCATGCTCCTACTTGAGGAGGAGTATTGAAGATATTTTATAATTAATATCTTTTCCTATTAGGTTTAGGTAAATATTCTTTGGTTAGAATCCTTCTCCATGATTAGTTAGTTTTTACCTTTTCCTGTTGGTCTTTGATCTTTGTATTTACCCTATATTTAGGGGTATTTTATTATCAATACAAACAAAAAAAATTACCCTTATTTTCTTCAATTAAATACATAAATAAAATTATAAAAAACAAATAATCTCAAATGTTAAAAAATATACATAATCAAAATTAAACTCTGATTATAATCCAATCAAATTAAAAATACAAAACAAGTCATGCCAAGAGTCCATGATTAATTGGTTGATTTTTCACAAATAAAGAGGTACCGACTTATTAATTAAGGAGCAACACCTTATCAATGAGTGGTTTTTAAAACTACACAATGGTCTTTCTTAAATAAGGAGTTCCCCTTATTTAAAAAGTGAGTTATGAGTTACCATTGTGAATGCTCTAACGTACTTTCTCAATTTCATGACATACTTATATTTATTTTTTAATATTAATTTGTTTGATAAAAACTTTTGTAGTTTCATTGTCTCATTCAATTTTTTTTTTCTTTCATTCAAGAATGGACCCATATAAATTTATGGTGTCGGAAGAAGATGGAGTACGTCTAATTGGACCTGCGTGCAATCAATAATTTCACCGAAACTGATTGGGACGGAACTTACAGGACTGATTGGGATTCTTTGGTGCTATTAGGCAAGGTGTAGGCCTCTCACTGATTGGGATTCTTTGGTGCTATTGGGCAAGGTGTAGGCCTCTCACTCAACACATGATCGCTTCGATCATAGTATCTGAATTTTCGAAATTTCGAAAATTTGGGCAGCTGCCTTTGACAACCTTCGTGTTCCCATTGCCTAGTGGTCACTACTCGCTACTGGTCCAATGACTGTTTTTAATATGGGTAAAATACATATATATGTCGGAGTTTTTTTTAGTACATATATATTTCTAGTTTAAAAAAATGTATAAATACTTCTCATAGTTTTTAAAAAGTGTATATATAACATTTTCATTATTCTGAAAGTGCACATATATACCTATAATAGAAAATCGAAGTTTGAAAATTGAGAAGTATATGTGCACAAACAAACACTAAGAGTATATGTAAACTTTCAAAAAAATTAAGAGGTATATGTGCACTAAACAAGGAATTGAGAGTCACGAATGCACCTCGCTCTTTTAACATTTTCAGTGCTTTTAATGTAGTAGTAGAATGATTGAGAGTGAAAGAGTGATTTCCCGTAATGATTCTCATATTACTGAAAGGAATAAGTGTTGAAGTATATGTGCACAAACAAGAACTGAGAGTATATGTGAACTTCATGTATCAGAATAAGTGAACTGAGAGTATATGTGCACCGGCTCAGAACAAGTGCAAACTCTCGATGTGTCTGATCAATGAACTGCCGAAAGAGAGTCGAATTGTTCCCTGTAAGAATGATGTCGTCAACATACACTAGGAGATACAATAATGATGATCCTCATGAAAGAACAAACAGTGAGGTGTCGGCTGAGCTGCACTGAAAACCAAGTTGAGTCAAATAAGTGCAGAAGCACTGAAACCATGCCCGAGAAGCTTGCTTAAGTCCATAAATGACCTTTCGCAAGGGACAAACATAATCTGGATGAACACGGTCCTTGTATCAAACGGGTACGTTGCTTCATAAAAACTGGAGCATTAAGGATACCATTAAGAAATGAATTCTTGACATCTAAATGATGAAGCGTCCAGGAGCGCATCGTGGTAATGGCAAGAACTTTCCAAACAATGGAGGCTTTGACCACAAGAATGAAAGTGTGATCAAAGTCAAAACCCGAAATCTGCGAGAAACCCTGCACCACAAGTCTAGCTTTATAGCACTCAATATTGTCATCTGGTCGATACTTCAGTCGATAAACCCATTTGGAGCCAACAATATTAGTGTCCGAAGGGCGAGACACCAAATCCCAAGCGTGCTGACCACGAAGAGCTACCATCTCATCATCCATGGTAGAAACCTAAGCCGGATCCTGAAGGGCAGTGTGATAATCTGTGGGCTCATACTGAGCAAGTAAGGCAACAGTAAAACCATGAGCAATAATATCTGAATAATCTTTGCTCTAAATAGCCCCAATCGCCGATTAAGTAGCCATCCAATGAGTGCGAGGCCGAGGTGGAGAGACCGTAGGAGCATTCACGACCGACGAAATGGCCGGTGAAGGGCCAGTGAAGGGGTCGGTGAAAGGGCCGGTGAGGTGGCCGATGAACCGGGTGGGCTGGTCAGTGAACTAGGTGAGCTGTTCGATGGCGAGATGGGCGGAGCAGGATACATCGGAGCGGACACTGGATGGTCTAAATTGGCAGAGGAAACAGAACATAGTGTTGTAGTCGGTGAGGACGATAACATCAATGAGCAAGGAGGTTGCTAACTGAATTGACAAGCCGAACAAGAGAAGATGCCAGCGTGGAAGAAGTAGGAATATCAGCTGATGCATCAGTGGGATACAAAAAGTAGAGACATCCATAGAGAACGGAGATACTGAAGGAGAACCACCATCATAAGAGAAGAAACTGTCGTCAAACCAAGCATGTCTGGTTTCGTATATATTTCCAGACATAGGATCTAAACATCGAAACCTCTTGTACTGGGAGCTGTACCCGGAGCTGTACCCAAGAAAAACATAGAGAAATCTGTGAGGATTGAGTTTGTGATCTGTATGTGGACAAAGATAAGGGTACACACGACAATCAAATACATGGAAGTTCGTGTGTATGGGAACTCAACCATCATTAAATTTATATGGTGACCGCCCGACAAGAACAGGAGTGGGCAACCGATTTATGGTATAAGCGGCTGCAGCAAAGACGTGAGGCCACTGAGAGAGAGGGACATGAGAGTGGTATAACATAGACATGCCCATCTCAACAATGTTACGGTGTTTGCGCTCAGCTCGACCTTTCTATTCAGGAGTATATGGGCAAGAAATCTGATGGTGGATGCTCTTTGTCTGAAAATGAGAGCGTAAGTGACCATTTACAAATTCAGTCCCCCCATCACTGTGAAACAACTTAATGGTGGAAGAAAACTGGTTCTCAACAAAGGCCTCAAACTGGCAATAAACATCCCAAAAATCAGATTTACGGCGCAGTGGGTAAAATCACGAGAGTTGGGAATGATCATCCAGAAAAATAGCATAGTATGAGAAACCATCAGCATATAAAATAGGATAGAGCCCCCATAATTCACAATGAAATAGAACAAGTACCCTAGCAACATCATTTGTATATAAAGATAAACGCTTCCCTTTGGCCTTTTCACATGCATCACAAACGGTGGGTTTAGGCAAAACTGATGAGACAGTTAAGGACCCTAAAGCTTGCAAACCATAGATAACTGAATGCTGAACATGACCGATTTTAGCATGCCAAATTTCAAAAGACGCACGCGACTTATTTGACTCCACAGTGGACAACAAAGCAGCTGCACCATAGTCTAAAACATAAAGTCTGTCTTCAATATGACCGTGACCCAATATCTACCTAGTGATTTTATGCCGAATAATAAATCAACGATCATCAAAGCAGACAACAACATTTAAATCCCTAGTTAATTTGCTGATTAAAAGAATATTTTTAGTAATATCATGCATAGTAAGCACACTATAATGAGGCAAAGACTTAGAAATATGAGAATCACCAATATAAGTAATGGAGAGTTGAGAACCATTACCAACATAGACACGGGCAGAACCATTATAAGGTGTCATATGATCAATAGCAGTGGGAGATGATGCCATGTATTTTGTGGCGCTAGAATCCAAAATCCATTTGGAGTCATGGTGTTTAAACTGCGACAGACCAACAAAATAAGCCATAATGCACAAGAGACAAAAAAGGGATCAAGCTGCGAAGAAAAAATTGAGCGCGTGCAAAGACGCGTGAACATTCCTAGGGAGCGTTTATACACACACGAGGAGCACCTGCTGGCGCGTGCAGAAAATGCGCTGGATAAAAACTGAGGGCGCGTACAATCACGCGCAGGGACACCTGTGGGGCGTGGATCTGACGCGCTGAGCACTCGCTGGCATAGTAAACACCGGAAGAAAACGCCAAACTACTTGGAGATTCGCCGCCAGAGATATGAGGCTATTGCTGTTGATGAAGGAATGGTCATCGCTGGAAGAGGAGGACGCCGAAATTTGAACTCGCCGGAGACAAAAAGGCTCACGGCTGAAGACGGAGACGATGACAGTAAATTGGACTGTGGGAAAATGACCGGGAACAGACCAGATATTTTCGCGGAGAGCCACTGGGATTAGAGCCAGATGTGATGACGCTGTGAATCGGACGCCGGAGATGATGACACTGTGAATCGTCGATGGAGATGACAATGAAGATTTGACCGGAGCTGAAGACGACCGCCGTTGGAAGGACCTGCTGCGAATCTGAAGACGCTTGGACATGAGGGCTGAATAGGATCGGAAATTGCCGGAAGTTGACCAAAAGTTCTTGGAACTTTACTGGGTTTTTGCTGGAATCCGGTGTTGATTTGGTCGGCCGGAAAACAGAGAGGGGAGGCGGCTGAAGAAAGAAAAAAATATTAAGAAATAAAATTAAGGGTTTCGCATCAAAACTTGCTCTGATATCATGAAAGAGTGATTTCCCGTAATGATTATGGTAATACTGAATGGAATAAATAGAATACAAAAGGTAGATTAGGTATATTAGAACTCTAGTCTAGTTAAGAACCTAATACATAATCAAATCAAATCTAATAATTATATTGACTTATTCTAACACAGAGCATGACATATTTGTTAAATTATTTTGGCTGCGCTTATTACATGTCCTCCTTCAAACATATTACAACAATATTTGTAACTTACATTATTTTTGGATTAATAGTATATAGTTATAAGTATCATTGTACGGAAGTTCATATATCAAGCCCTCCAAACTTCTGATTTTCTCCATTCATGGTAATTTTAATGATTAGATCATCATCTTGTTCCTTAAAACGGATTGCAGATGCAATTAAAGGTTGTGACTCCAGGTTTTAGGTAAAATATAGAATTGAGGTAGAATTACAATTTTGACTTTTTAATCGTCGAATTTAGATATTTGATAAACCCTTTGTTGGATTAGAGGATAAAGCCCAATTCTCTAATTTCAGAAACACCGGTAGGAGATTTTTGAGGTTAATGGATGCATTAATAAACTTTTTAAAAAAATTTAAAATAGTTGATTATAGGGATGTTTGAAAATTATCAGTTTTTTTTTCATTTTCCTAAGTCATAGTATCAGTTTTTTTTTTGCAATTTGAAATATATGAAGAAAATTGAGTGAAATGAGTAAAAAATTTAATGAGTGGTTGAAAATAATAGACTTTTTACCATAAAAAACGTTACAATCTTAGTAAAACACACAAAAATATAAAGTGTGTCAAATTTAAGAAAATAGAGATATAAATTAGATTGGCAAAACGACCTCAATTTGTGTTGGGAAATCAATTCCCTTGCACAAAATCAAGATAACAAAAAAGAAAGGAAAGAAAAACAGAACACGAAATTTAACGTGGTTCACCAAATATTTTGGCTACCTCCATGAACAGTAACAAAGTAATCTTATTGCCGAAATGGGCCAGACATATTACAGATGTTAGAAATTACTTCACACAGGACCGCCAAACCTGGAGTGAAGATTTCTCATACTAGAACAGACGTCTGGAGAAAACTTGCTCAACTCCCCAACTCTCCCTCTATTTATAAGGGTTCACGTGCAACTATAGAGTCTTCTAATTCATGTATCTAACTCTTATGATTCTCAATTCATGAATCATCCCCTGAGTTGCCCATATATGAACTCAAAACTCTTGACTTCCTCGTTTATTAACCTTTTGGGATTTAAAGAGGTACCCAACGATTTCCCTCTCAATTCAAAATCCCAAAAATCGAACAAAAGCCATATACAGACGAGCGAATATTACAAATGCTTATCAATTATACCAGATGTACTAGATGCCCCAACGGTTGTGCCAAATGTACCAGATGGACGGTGGTGGTGCCAGATGTACCAAATGCACGGGATAGTGCCAAATATAACAGATAGCTACATATTCACAGGAGAAGTGTTATACAGACGTACTAGAAGTATTAAAGTACCACTAACTAGAATAAATCTAACCGAGAAAAGATTTATTAAATAGAATAGATGGAAAACAAACTCAAATTTATTTCCCAAGACTCACCAATAGAACCATGACTAATGCCTGAACCAGTTATTACGCAGCACACCAAAAGGCCACGGCTAAACCTCAATAATATAATCAAAGCTTGATACACCTTCATTGTTATACCCTTGATTGATCAACATCACGAATAATCTGATAGTCATATGGACTAATATCACCGAAAATATATTGACATTAGCGGGACTAAAATTACCAAATTCACGCAAAAGTCCATCCACCAAGATCAATGCAGATTGTCCATTTTGAACCCGTATGGTGCCACTAGAATTTCTGTTGGTATGCACTGAATACGTATAACCCGCTTCGACAGGTTGGGCTGTTATTGACATTCTGTCTTGTGTTCTGATTTGGGCCAAAAGGTTTTTGGGCCCAAAGTCGTTAGGGTTTAAGGTGGAAAGAACTATATATATAGTGTCTCGTCCTTTTATTGTAACCCTAAGAGATATGATTGGTAGATAGTAGAAAATCTGTAATTTTGACATTTTCTCTCTAGTGGAATCCAATCTTGGTCGGCCGTGGATGTAGCCAATTGGTGAACCACGAAAATTCTCGGTGTTTTGTCTCTCGCTTTATTTTATTTGTTTGTTTTTTCTCGGATATTCCGCACAACAAACTGGTATCAGAGCTTCTGGTTAGATCCATGGTGGGTCTATTGGATTTTTGGTTTTTCAGATCGGTTTGGTCGGATCTAGGGTGGTCGGATCTTAGATCTGATCGGGGAGAAAGATGGCTGCGCTGAACGTGAAGGTAGACAAATTTACTGGGAGGAACAACTTCAGTTTATGGCAGATCAAGATGCGAGCTTTGTTGAAGCAACAAGGATTGTGGGTGTCGTTGCCGCAGGATTTCTTGGTCGTTGGCAGTTCGGACATGGTGGGTCTGGAAGAAAAGGCGCATTCAATGATTATGTTGTGTCTCATGGATGAAGTCATCATTGAGGTCTTGGATCAAGAGACCGGTGCGAAGTTGTGGTTGAAGTTGGAGAGCTTGTACATGACGAAGTCTCTGACGAACAAATTGCTTCTGAAACAACGTCTATTCGGT
>JAULKM010000001.1:14742358-14774406 GCA_032355605.1 Rubia tinctorum
TTCTTCACATCAAGCTGTCGTAATGGCCAATTACGAGTGACAACAAGAGATAAAACAGTACGAACAGTAGATGCCTTCACTACCGGACTGAATGTATGATTATAATCAAAACCAGGTAACTGAGAAAAACCTTGAGCAACTAACCTGGCCTTGTGCCGATCAAGTGAACCATCAGATTTGTACTTTAAATGATATAAGCATTTAGAACCAACAACATTTACACAGGGGGGTCGGGGAACCAGCTCCCATGTCCGTTGAGTGCGTAAGGCAGCCAACTCTGAATCCATGACGGCAACCCAGTCTGGATCCTTGAACACAGAACGATGACTGTGGGGCTCAGTATTTGCAAATAAAGCACTCAATAAACCAGAAAGATCATAATCTAAAAAATCCTTGAACCGTAAAAACCCAATACGAGAATGAGTCGCCATCGGATTCCTGGAAGAGGGGACCAAAACCGGAGAGAGGTCCAATCCCGAGGATGTTGACATGGATCCCAAGGTGGGATCAGAGTAGGCTGACGACGAGGGCGGTGACTGGTCTGGAAACCGAGGGCCGTGGGTGGCTGCAGACGAGACTGGAGGTGAGGTCAACGCGTGGATGACACGCGTGGCGGTGAGCGGTGGTGCATGAAGTCCAGCGGCACTTCTAGCAACGATGAATTCTCAGTAAATTCAGACGGCATTGACGGAGGAGGTTGGATCGGCTCGTGGACAATAAGCGTTGTTGACCGAGGCGGCGCGTGAGGCTCACGTACAGCCGTGAAGGGCGGAGCCGTCGTCAGCTGGTGTGAAGAAGCTGCTGGAAAATCCACTGAATTGCGCAAAAATAAATTATCCAAAATAATGGGTGATTCCGAGGAAGAAGATGGTTCAAACACCTATGAGGTAACCGAAGATGGCTCCAAAAAAGCTGAAACATCCAGTGATGAAACATCTGTAACAGAACCAGTACGAGAACCCAAAAAATAAGTTTCATCAAACCGAGCATGACGAGTGATGTATTCTCTCTTGGTAAGAGGATCAAGACAACGACAACCCTTGTACTTTGATATGAATGATGAAGTTCAGAGTGAAATAATAATGACAAACCAGTCTCAGTGATATGGCGATGCTTCCTTTCTGCACGACCATTTTGCTCTTGAGTATAAGGGCAAGAAATTTAATGGTGAATGGGTTGCCCTTAGACGCAAAATGAGATCACATGCGATGATTCACAAACTCAGTTCCACCATCACTCTGAAAAACTTTTATAGTGGTGGAAAACTGATTCTCAACAAAGGCTTCAAGTTGCATATAAACCTCCACAAAATCAGACTTACGTCGTAGAGGAAATAACCAAGTAAACAGAGAGTGATCATCAATAAAAATAACATGATAAAGATACCCGCCACGAGAGACAATAGGTGAGGGTTCCCATAGGTCACAATGAACTAAATCAAGTACGTGTGGTGAGCGTTTAAAATTATCATTAAAAGAAATACGCTTGCCCTTAGCCATTTCACAAGAAGTATATAAATGAGGCTTTGGCAGCAAACTAGTAACTGACAGACTACCAGATTTATTTAAAGATGAAATTACATGAAAAGGAACATGTCCTAACCGACTATGTCATAACTCAAAGGAGGCTTTGGCTTTATTTGAATTAACAAAAGAAACTAAAACAGCACCACCGTAATCTAAAACGTAAAGACCTCCCTCACTGTGTTCTCGGCCCACGAGCTCATTGGTAACCTTGTTCTGGATAGTAAAAGAAGTGTCATCAAAATAATCAACAACATTTAAGTCCCTTGTCAACTTGGCAAGATAATAAATTCTTAGTGATATTTGGAACAAACAAGACATCTGATAAAGTAAGAGAATCAGAAATTCGGGAATTGCCAACATGGAAAATATTCAAAGCGGAACCTTTACCAAAATAAACACGACGATTACCGTGATAAGGAGCGACGCTATCCAAATTGGAAGCTGAGCCGGTCATATAATTGGTAGCACCAGAATCCATATACCAATTAGGAGTAGCATTCAACTGCTAATAATGTGGCTGAGCTGTGTCCGCAGAGTTTGCAATCTCAACGCGAGAAACATATGAAAGCTTGTAGCGAAATTCAGCAAGATGACCGGGGTGATGACACCATTGGCAGACGTAGCTCGGACGGCCGGGTTGAAGTGGCACACCACCGGCTGCCGACGACATTGCAAGGCCACCCCCGCCACCACGGGCGTGGCCTCCCCTGCCCCGATTTTCCTGTCCAGATTCCTATTGAGAAGCAACCAAAGCAGAGGGAACCGGTCCAGAGTTAGATGAACCGGCTTTAAGCGAAAATTCTAACGCTTCAACATCAGCAACAATGGTGTACAAATGAGGTAAAGGGTCTTTCACCATTTAGGCAGAAGAATACTGGGAAAGTGTATCATTCAAGCCATGACAAAATACAACAACATCCTCATCATTGAAGGAATGACCAAGAACATGTAATTCATCAAGAATATCTTTAAAACGAGCATAATATTCTTGGACATATAGATTTTCTTGACGAACTCCATAAAAATGATCAAAAGAGACGACGAGCACGAGAATTATTCTGAAATTTAGTAGCCAAAGCATTCCATACCTGAGCAGCAGTGACCATACCATCAACTGCTGACATTGCAGAAGGATTAAGAGATGAAAAAAGGGCAGCTTGAACAAGCTGATCTATCTGTATCCAAACATCACGGAGGTTAGCATCGTCAGAAGCTTTGTCTTCAGATTCCTTGGAGGACGAGCTTGCGGTCTCCGAAGGGCAGACAGTCGTACCATCAACATAACCAATCAGCTTAACAGTTAGTAAAACAGAAGTAACCTGAGTACACCAGTGAGAGTAGTTGGAACCATCAAACTTGATTGTGATGCAGTTAATCAATGACGGAAGAGTGATTGACGTCATCGGAAACAGATCCAAGAACCAAAAAAGAAATAAAATCGCACCAAACACACAACAAGCTTGTGAATGACAGTGGATGGCTGATTTAATTCTTGTGCAAGGACGAAGCAGCAAGCGCGACGCAGGAACACAATCGCCGGGGAGTGGAGGTCACGGCCTGGCGCGCGATCCGGCGAGACGAACGCGGAAGAGGCATGTGCTAGCGTATTGGGCGGCGGAAAATTCCGATCGGTGGATTCCGACGGACAGCTGGAATGGCGGTCGGAGATCGGCGGGTGGGCGGCGACCGTGTGATCGGAAATTAGGGAGAGGATTTGGAAATTTTGGGAAAAGCCAGAGAATATTTAGTGAGACCTGACTGATACCATGATAGAATGTAAAACCCACGAATAATTGTGGTTGTGTGTATTCATATATACTGATTACAAAGAGTATACAAGACATAATTAGATATGGAAAAAGATATATACAAAACCAATCAGAAAGGGTGTTCATTTTTTAACCTGATTCTAATTCATTTAATATTCTATTACTTGTGAATGACCTTCTACAATCTGCTACAACAGTCTGAAGTGGCTACGTGCAATCTACAAGTAAAAACTCATAGAAACGGATCTAGACGCTCGTAAGGACATAAAATCCATTAGATCTAAAGTAGACTACAGAATGAGGGATTTAGATACAAAAATCACAAATGGTCATCTAAACCCTTTACAATGTAAACCTACCTAAATATAGCAATCTATCACACAAAAGATAACAAAAGAGATGTTAAATGACTTAGGAAATACATGCATTTGACCCCTCATCAGAAAATCAAATAAAAAACCAATTAGCCCTACTGCTAGAATAGACTAGGGTTGTGAGCGTGGGCATAACTGAAAATTGGAGGCTGAATGAGAATTGGTGAAACTCATTTGGAACAATGGAAAATTTAGGGTTGAATGGAAATAATTGAAATTTAGCACTTTAATATTTTGTAATTCAGATTATTTAATAATTTATATTATATAGGTATGAACAATTGATATTTGGAAGTAGATATGTAGTTAATATCATGACAGATACTACTGGAGTGAAACCTGAACTTCAAGTTTCTTATTTATAAAGAGGAAATACATACATTGCAACTTTCTTCTCTCCATTTAGAGAAACATTTAACTTGCAATACAAGCATTAATAGTAGTGTGATTACATCAATCTCGAGTACGCAGTGGGGGCTGATGCTGGGAATGGCAAACCAATCTGACTGATATGCAATTCTTGAGGAAGAAGATGATACTTAATCCCAATATCTTCAAACATCTGCTTGAGGGCCAGCATAAGGTGAGTTTTTCTATTCATCTTCTCCAGATAATCTTGGAAGTTCATTCTGTGATTGATAAAGAGAACCATTTTCATCTTGTTCATATTCTCAATCTCCTTGATCTGCAGAGTCTGATCAGGATACCAATGATGCGAGTTCTCCTCAATGTACCTGTCATCAATCATTGCAAACATCTCATGAATCATACAAAGTCGACTCTAATCATGGGACGGAGGGAATATCTATGCAAAAGTGTGACACGAGACAGAAAGAGGAAGGCTTACATCTTAATCCTATCCTTCAGAGCTTCAATACTTGCAACTGAAGTAGAGACATCGATATCAAAACAAACAGAATCCCCCATCTTCTCAGGGCTTCTGTTATAATTACTGATGGCTTTAGTTGCAAGAACAGCATTGGGATAGTAAATCATTTCGCTGTCATATCTCAGAAATGCGGTTTTCAGGATATCCATCTCTTCAACAACCATCTGTAACATACAATTTGCTCCCTGATCAGTTAACTAGAATAGGATGAAATAGCGCGTTTTGCTGCAAGTTTTTGTGAATATCCTACCTGAACTCCATCAATGACGCAGCGATCCCCAACGTCAAAAGGGTGCATGACAAACACAAAAACCATGGCCTCGAATAGAGTCCTGCAGGTGTTGCCAAACATGAAACCGACCAGTAAGATTTGAGATGAAGTAAATAACAGTACTTTTGTCGTCGCGAATCCCATCAGAAGTAACCACACAATGACGATCAAGATCACTACAAGCCCAGAAAGGATTCTGTTAAGTTCCTCAATAGCTGTTTTCGCATCCTTTAGCGAATGTGATAAATACTCCCTTTGCTTGTAGATGTTCACCTGGATTTTAGGCAGAGCCAGATAGTTATGGTCTAATCAGCCAAAACAAAGCAAATGATTGAATGCTACAGCACATACCACCCATTCAGATAAACTGGTCTCAGTAATCTCCCCTTCTTCTGCAACTTTGCGAAACCATTCATTTAGGCAATCTTTATTCTCCTTGTTTTCAAAATCCAAGAGATCCTCCTCTGTGATGTACCTAAAAATACAGACAGGTAAGTCAAAAGTCCTATAAAACAAGACTATCCGAAGGAATATGACATTGTAAAGGACATAATGAAGTCTTACTTGGGATGATCCTTATTTGCAACGTTCTTGAATATGAGAGAAGCGGCTCTTTCAGCCTCCGATCTGCTAGTGATCTTTGTCTGTTCACTTCCATCATCGGGATCCTCATCGAGAGCACTCGAAACAATTGACAACTTGGAGCTCTTTATCCTATCAATCAACTGTCCCATAGTAGAAGCAGGCATTTTTCCAGGCTTCATCCTTCCCAATTCTTTTAAGGTGATATTTTCTTCCTGTTCAATTTTCTCTTCAATACTGCGTTTCTTCTCTCTGCCCCTCATCCACTTAGGAAGCGTCAGCCAAGAAATCCGACGATTCCCCTGAGCTTGGCCTCCATCATCTTTTAGTTCAATGGACCGCGGAACTGAAAGGGTCCAAAGAACATATTCATCAGAGATAGCTTCCCGGATTTTCGCGAAAAACGTGTTGACATGAAAAGTTGCAGCTATGAACTTGACTAGCAAAGTCTTCACCATCCACATGACGGCCCCTATGAGGGATGAAACAAGAGCCTTTGTGATGTAGTTCAGAACCTTAGTGGTCTCCTCAGAATGCTTGGTATGTTTTTTGTCGATCAACAGAACCCAAGCCACAAGTACTAAACCCAGCCAAATTGCAAATCTCACACTTTGCTTCACACCATGAACAAAATACACAACTCTCTCATTGAACAAGAATTTGGTCTCAATCAAGAAAACAATGCTATCTTTAGCCCATTTGGTCACCAAACGACCGCAGAAGATCACTGCAACAAGCACACACCATTTCCATATCTCCAAGCCCCAAATAACTCGAGCCTTGAGATCATCGACGTATAAGCTAATAATCAACAGAACCATAGTACAAGTAAACAGTGTCCACTCCATGATAACATCAAAGGCTCTCAGTTTCTTACCTAATTTTCTGCACTTCCGAGGTTTTTCTTTTTCATCCCCCTCTACACCCTTCTGCACCACCCCCGCGCCCTTCTCCTCCGTCTCCGCTTCGATATCATCAATATCATCCTTTTCATCACCGCTGTTGGAATCATCCTCGCCCCTTTTTCTCTCCGATCTTAGAATACCAGATTTCATGGACTTGATCTTCTTGCGAAGTAAGTTTCTGGCTTGTGGACTTGTGTTACTTTCCGGAGAGGCATTGGAGGTAAATGAATGAGATTCTTCAACCTGCAACACTCTTGATCTGGTCGGATAATACACGAACCTTTTCATGGCTGTGCTCTTGGTTGAACTAGCCTCAGTATGCCTGCGTCTGACAGTCGCCGTCGTCCCATTTGAAGCCTTTCCCTGAACAGCAGCATTAGATTCAGAGGAAGACTTCGAATTCGCGCCGTGCAACCCGGAATCTGATCCTCTTGAGCCTTCGAAAACTGGAACTAGAATTGGAATTGGGATTGAAATATCATCACCATGGTGCATCAATCCATCACCTTCCATCAGCTTAATTAGAAACCTGCTCCTGAGCTATGATTACATGGAATAATACAAGCTTTCATGCAACAAGAGAGGCAATAGACAAAAGAAACAAGGTTACAGTTAGTGCAGAATCAAAGCATGGAACATGTGGAGTTTCTTTGTGGTGGCAGTCTGGCAGATCATGTGGAAGTTGACCCAAAGACTCCACTCTGTGTGTCTAGGCTGGAGGAACAAGATGCACTAGGAATCCCACTAATAGCACTGATGCTATATTAGTACATAGAAATAGGACTTAAGTCGGCTTCTCACTTGTGTCTCCATTTGTGTTACTCCTCCGTCCCAGTCATGTTAGCACCTTTTTTTTTCCTTCAATTTTCTCAACTGTATTTAATCATAAATTTTAATTAGTATATAGGTTCCAATATCATCATTTTAGATATTGTTGAATTCTATGTATCATTTATTTTCTAAGTGTCAAAATTTTAAAGTTATTGGTGATCAAACATGGTCCGACAAAGTTGATAAAAAAAATGCAGAAACGGTTGGGATAAAAGGAGTATGTGATTCCTCTATTAAATGGTGTTTTTTTCCCTTCATTTCTTAAACTCAAATGTACAAAATGTGGTCACAGGTTTTGGCATTAAAGGAACTAAGGCCATTTACATTGAACAAAACATAGAGTATATAATTTATATTCATAGTACTGACGTGCTTCAGAATTCTTTTAATTCACACTTTACTTTCTTAATACTCCCTCCGATTTTTTTTATATTGACACCATTTTATTTTTGAGATGATTTTTTTTATATTGACACTTTCCTTTTTTGGCAAATACTAGATTGTTTTCATCCACACAATTTATTTTTTATTCTCCATATATAATATCCTCCACTCATTTTACTTTTTATTTAAAAAATGTGTCATTCTTTGGTGTCGGCAACCAGAGAAGTACTTTTTGTCCATTTCTGAAATTATATGTCGGGTACACATATTCATGAGAAATATTATACATTATACTGAGTATAAAGAATGAAGCAGGCAGTATTATGCTTCCTCACTGGCACCATTCCACAAACACTAGACAAAAAATGGTTTTTTTTAAAAAAAGAAAGTAGTTCATTTGTCCCAGCTCAATTTGAAATTTAACTATTTATTTAGTCAAAATTATTTAACATTGAACTCAACTTTAAATTGATAAATAAGTTAGGATACTATTATATGTGATCTTGTCAAATTCGTAATAGCATTTATTTTCAAAATATCAACTTTTTATAACCTGTATTTACACACAATTATATATATCAATGATTAAACTTTTTCTGAGTTAACTGATAAAAGTCAAAGTGTGTAGAATTGGTTGAGACAGAGGGAGTACATATAAGTAAAATTGATTTATTCTAAAAGGAGGGAAGATCATCTTCCAATTTTTCCTTATTTTGCCTTTTGCCCCTATCAGAAATCGTACGATTTCAATTTAGCGATTCATCTTGATCGCTTCAACTACTCGCTGTGGTGCAATACTGTTCGATCGGCTCTGGAGGCCTATGGTTTGGACACTTTTCTCACCGATGACACACCACCGCCAGCCAGTGTCAACTCCGGTCGTGTCTCCCTCCGATCCCTTGATCTGTCCACTAGTACTCCGATGAAAACAACACCAATCCGGTGTTGCCTCTATAGACGAAGAAGGACTGACTCGTGCTCCAATGGATTCATTTCACGTTGACTACTCCGCTCGACATCGTTGCTCACGGGACAACCAGTGCTAAAGCTTGGGCAATTCTTGATCGGACTTTTCACGCCCAGACCAACACTTACTGGATGCACCTTCGTCAGCAACTCCAGACCTTGTCTAAAGGTTCTCTGTCCGTCCTCGACTACTTTGAGAAGAAACGAGTTCTTGCGGACTCTCTCTCCGATTGCCTCTATGTGGTCTCTGATGCTGACTTCGTTAGCTATCTTTTCCACGATCTCGGCTCGCGATTTTCAGCTCTCTAGTCTACTCTCTTTTTGCAATTTGAACCCCCCGCCAGGAGGAGGACGTTCAGGAACTCCAATCTCCCACCATTAACACCGTCTCGCGGTCCTCCAGAATCCGGAAATCGTGCCTAGAGCGTACGTTCAAACACTTTGATCGTGACGGGTCTTCTACCGGAGACACCCCTGTTGATCACCCCCAACCCCAATGTCATATTTGCTGGAAGCCTAAGCATGAAGCGCTGAATTGCTTCAGGTGTATCAATCTTTGCGCATTTCCAGCAAACAACCAAAGCGCTGCCTTGCGACTTTGGGATGCTTTCACTAGCAAATCAGCGTTTATAGTGTTTATGTCCATCCCCTCGAACATTGAAAATCCCTGGTATGTCGAATCAGGAGCTTCTTACCATGCGTCGTCGGACCTCCGCAACCACACCTTTCAGAACACCTATAATGGTAATCATTGCTTTATGGTATGAGACGGTACATCTCTTCCCATTACTCATATAGGTCATTCTATGCTTTCTGTTAATCATGCTGCCACACCTTTAAAATTACGCAATATTCTTCATGTCCCAATATTGCCAAAAATCTTCTTAGTGTCTCTAAACTTTCTCGTGATAATAACATATTTGTTGAATTTCATTTGCATTTTTATCTTTTCAAGAACTCACGGGATTAGACACTTCTAAGGGAAACTGTTAAGAACGATTTATATCATCTCCCACACCATCGTCTCATGTACTCCTCTCCCAGTCATTCCACAGTTGTCTGCCTCAGCGAGCGCATGTCACTTCAACGATGAAATCACAGGTTGGCTCACCCTCATGATCAATTATCTGTCGCCTAGTTTTTAGTTAGAATCTGATTGTACCTTGTAATTAGTTGGATTTGATTTGTTGTTCTTGCCAACTTGGTAAGAGTCACAAATGCCACTTCCTAGTGTTGAGTCTTCTATAAAACCTTTTGATTTGATTCAATCATATTTGTGGGGACCCTCCCCTAAATTTTCCAAGAATGGCTGTCGTTAATCTGTCAGCTTTATTGATAATTGCACAAAGTTCACGTGACTTTACTTTATTTTTGCAAAGCCACACGTTTTTTCTGTAATTGAGCTTTTCATTAAAAAATTTCAAACCCAATTTTCCGCTAAAATCATATCTTTTAATCTGATTTGGGTGGCGTGTATCGTATTGTCTACACCCTTCTCAAATCCCTTGGCATCCTCCATAAAATCTCTAGCCCCTACACCTCCTAACAAAATGGCTCGGCTGAGAAACACAATTGTACCATTGTGGAGAAAGGTTTTGTGCTTATTGCTCATTCTAACCTTCTTGTCAAGTTCTAAGGACAAGTCTTTCACACATCAGTTACTTGATTAATCGTACCATCACTCCCGTCTTGGATCACATGTCTCCTAGTGATTGTTTCTACTTAAAATCCCCTCACTACTTTTTCTCAAATCCTTTGGCTACCTATATTCCCTCTTTATGCGTCCTTACACTACCAACAAACTGGAGTATCGCTCCTTACTTGTGTCTTTCTTGGTTATAGCACCAAACACAAAAGCTATCTCTGCTATAATGTCCTAACTACTAACACGTATAACTCTCGATATGCTGTGTTTGATGAGTCTCTCTTTCTCTATCCCAGTAATGTCTCCTCATATGCCTCACCATCACCTTCTTCTCTTGGCTTCGTCCCGCTATCCGCACTCCAGGATGGTGCCTTCATTCCTCCACCTCTCTCAGTCATGCTGACCTCCTTTAGTCAGCCAGTTGTGTGTGCTAACTCAACCTCAGGTTCCCAAAGCAGCTCATCTCCGGTTCCCTCGACTGCACCTTCCTCGATAGAGCCGCAGTCTACGTCACCATCACCATCTTCTACTTCCACTGCATCTCATTCACCCTCTCCTACCTCCTACCTTAGTGTTCCAGTTGGTTTTGTCCTCCTGATAACTCCACTCATCAAATGACAACTCGTTTCTCCACTCACTCACTCAAATCCAAAGCACTTCGGTCCCCAAAATACCCTTTCCCTGCAGTCCTCACTCCAACTCTTGAACAAGGACTCTTCTATCAAGCCTCTAAAGATCCTAAGTGGCACCATGCAACACACCTTGAATATGATGCCTTAATGAGTAATAAGACGTGGGACTTAGTTCCTCGTCCCTTGGGTACCCATGTTGTTAGTTGTATGTGGGTATACAAGGTCAAGCGGAAGTATGATGTCTCGATTGAGTGCTATAAAGTGCGCCTGGTTGCCAAGGGCTTTCATCAGGAAATTGGCGTCGACTACTTTGACACATGCAGCCCGGTTGTCAAACCTACCACTATCTGCGTTGTCTTAAGCTTGATAGTCTCTTATGGTTGGTCCCTTCGGTAGGTCTACGTCAACAATACCTTTCTCAATGGTGACCTCGCTAAGAAAGTATTTATTGAGTAGCCTCAATGGTTCAGTTTGTCAGACAAGCCTACGCATGTGTGCAAGCTTTGCAAAGCTCTATATGGTCTCAAGAAGGCTCCTATGGCATGATTTCACAAACTCGTTGCTTCTTTACTCCGCCATGGTTTCATGATTTGTGTCTATGATCCCTCACTGTTTGTCAGAAATGATGGTTCTCATGTGGTCGATGTATTTGTACATGTTGATGACTTTAATATTATCACGGGTTCTTATGCGTCCTTCATCGATAAGTTTGTTTGCTCCCTGCATCGTGATTTCTTCCTGAAGGATCTTGGTGATCTCCATGACATCCTAGGTATCAAAGTAACTAGTGGTGGGTCGGACTTACAACTTTTGCAACAAAAGTTCATTTTTGACATTTTATACCGGGGCCACATGTCTGGAGCTAGCCCTATCTTGTCTCCGGTAGAGATGACAATGGGGCGGGGTGGGTACGGATTATGGTATCTCCATACCCATGCCCATCTAAAAAAAATTCATATCCGTACCAGCCCCCATTACCCATGACGGCTACAACATTAAAATTCACCCTCGCCCCATTACCCACTTGGGTCTCCATACCCACTTCAAATCCGTTTTACTCACCCAATCTATATATCCATATGAATCCTTAAATTTCACTTTAATATTAATAATTTTAATATTAAAAGTTCAATAATATTTACATGAAATTATTTTAAGTAAAACATGTGCATTATGGATAATAACAGTTTATTATATAATAAATAAGTGTGTACATAGCGAATATAGTGGGGCATGTATGAACTAATATCTATAGCCGAACTACCCATGACGAATATCAATTTTCATACTCATACCCGCCCACCCCCATCAAAAATACATCCATACCCGCCCATTGGGGCAGATACGTGGCGGACCTCCAAACCCGCCTCACTGTCATCCATAGTCTCTGGCTGAGCTTGGCTCTCGTTTGGTTGCTGATGGTGATCCACTTCCCGATCTGTCCTTGTATCGGAGTATTTTTAGTGCCTTGAAATATGTCACCATCTCTCGACCTGGAATATCCTATGTTGTCAACCGCGGTTTGTCAGTTTATGCACTCTCTCACAGAAGCTCACTGGTGCACAATTATACAAATTCTTCGCTACCGAAAAGACACTATCTCTTCTGTTTTGGTTCTTCAGAAGGCTCGTAACCTTTTATTGGCTTTCTTTGATACTGGTTGGCCATCTTATCCCAATGACTACCGATCTTAACATGACTCTGTTGTTTACTTCGGTGGCAATCTTGTCAGCCGGTCATCTCGCAAGCAAAAGGTAGTTGCTCGTTCTAGTATCGAAGCTGAGTATAAGGCAATTGTGTTTATTGGTGCAAAGCTGATTTGGTTGCAACAATTGTTAAAAGTGTTTTTGGCTTAGGTTGTAGATCAAAGTCAAAAATAAAAATTTTGACCAAAATGCCCTTCCAACCTAATACAAAATTTTAAAAGACAAAAATGCCCCTTGCAATGAAAGCATACTTCTTCATTTGTTGAAAGCCATCCCTCCCGCCATCCCGTCAACCTTCCCCCGCCCGTCAGCCTTCTCCCTGCCACCACTACCCACTCTTCCCGCCACCTTATCCCCTACCTTTTCTCCCCCAATTTCTCTCTACCTCGCGTAGAACAAACCCTCGATTACAGATAGTAAACCACCAAATCCACAATCAATAACCACCAAACATCATAATTAGAGGTTTCCAGCGACTTCGCCGGCAATCCTTTGATTATGTCGAGTAATTGATCGACGGTAAATGTAGAAGCCGCGAGATAGTGGTGTGCATCGGCGATTAGATGCATGTTTGTTGTTTTTATGTAGTGATTTACAAGCTCTGTTTTTCTGATTATGAATGAACTGTTGCAGATGAACTGATTGCCACCGCTACCTACATTGGAACCCCCCGGAAGGTATCCTCGCCGCTGATGAGTCCACCGGCACCTTCGGCAAGCATATATCTAGCATCAACGTGGAGAACAATGAGACCAATAAGAGGATTCTATGTGAGCTTCTATTCATTACTCCAAGTGTCTTTGACTGTCGCAGTGGAGTCATCCTCTTCGAGGAGACCCTCTACTAGAAGTTTGCTGCTAGTATGTTTTCGATGAGCATTGAGGTTGGAAGGTGGAGAAGATGGATTGAAGGCTAGAGAGGAAAGAGAACGGTGGGACCAAAGGTCAATTAGGGTCAGGGAGTTTTGGGGTCAAAATAGTAAATTCATTTTTTTCCATATGGGTAAAATTGACTTTTCAATAATTCCAGCCTAAATCTGCTGGAAAAGGTTGTATTTGCACATACACTAGTTATCTAGGGTTATATTTACATTTTAAATTATCACAAGATTATATTTACACTTATCCAAATTATGTAAGGTTATATATGCATTTTTCTAAAAAAAATTAAGTAGCAACCTTTGACCAAATGGTATATATGGTCCTTGACCCTTGCATATATTTTAAAGGGCTTACGTGTAGCTGATTACGATTGGCTTACACCAGCTTGTAACAAAACTTAAAAGAGCCCCAACTTTCTACTTATTTGTTCCAGTTCTATTTGCAATTTTATTTTATTTTATACTATTCTCTATTAAATTTTGACCGCATATTTGAATAAATGTATGAACAATAATATCATCGTATATGATATTGTTCGATTCGTCGTAACAAGTAGTTTCTAAATGTCAACTTTTTATTTACCGTTATTATACGTAGTCAAAGATATTAACGGTCAAATATTTTTTTTGAATAGTGTGATAATGATTGCAATGTAGATCTAACTGGGACAGAGGGAGTAGTATCCAATGATAATAGTATTAAATGTTTACAATTAATTTGAGTACGAATTATTTAAGGTTATATATGCATTTTTTCTATAATTGTTTTTAAATAGCAACCTTTGACCAATTAAATATTTACAATTATGCGAATTATGCAAGGTTATGTTTGCACTTTTCTAAAAAAAATTAAGTAGCAACCTTTGACCAAATGGTATATATGGCCTTGACCCTTGCATATATTTTAAAGGGCTTACGTGTAGTTGATTACGATTAGCTTACATCAGCTTGTAACAAAACTTAAAATCGCCCCAACTTTCTACTTCTACTAGTATCCAATGACAATAGTATTAAATTTTTGCAATTAATTCGAGTACGATCATTTATCTACTCCTACACTTTCATGATTATCTGGCAGCTGCTTCAAACTATTACAGCCCCCACCCCACCGAAAATGAAAACTGAATCAAATCTAGGAGGAATATCCTTTTCTCTCGCATACCTCATAAATAATGTTGGTGCCTTTTTTAAACTCAACTGCTGATAAATGTTGTTCAAGATGGTTTTTAACATATGCCAAAAAATAGAGTTGTGAATATCTAATCTCATTACTATTACAAACTACGGCTAATATAACACTTAAAAAGCATTTTTTTAGGTGCTAATAATACTATTTGAAGCTCTTGCAACATTTTTTACAAGTATTAGTTTAACTGATGTTGCATTAGATCTAACTTAACACTTTTCAAGATTTTGGTAATACTTTTTGAAAGTTTGAGTAACACTTTATAAGTTACTGTAACATTTTAATAAGTGTTGCAAGAAAAGTGTTACGATAGCTCCAATTTGCAGTAGTGAATCGAGAATTTGGTTTGGACCGATACAATGAACTCAACCCAAATTCGATTGAAACCCAAAAATATTGACCTGAATCGGAACCTGACATGATCGAATTTAACCTGAATTCCGATTATCACCCGATAAATATCAACCCTAACCCGAAACGACCGAATTCAACTCGTAACCCGAATATGACCCGGTAATCTGTACCCAGACCCGACCTGAACCCGAACCCGAACCTGAACCTTAGATCAACCCAAACTCTTAAACAACCCAAACCCGAAGCAACCTAAACTCGGTTAAACTCAATAAATCAGCTATATAACCCTGCACGTAATCAACACAAAATCGATGTAGTTATAACAAGTCAACAAGTATTTAGAATGAAACCAAATTTACTTGGTTATGAGTCAAATTAATAAATTAGTTAGACATACTTATGAGAATAAAGTAGGATTTACTTTTGGAAGTTTCAATCAATTGCTCCCAATAGATGAGTTTAGCTAATACTAATCTTCCTACAAATCACAAGAAAAATCATGGAGAAGAAAGGAAGAAATGGATGAAAAGAAAGATCAAACTAGGGTTCTTGGAGAGTATAATTCGGCTAAGAGATAAGGATTTGAAGTGGATGGCCAAAATGCTTTATATAGTACAATAAAAAGTTTATAAAAAAAGGAAAAGTGAAGCAGACCACATGGGCGTCGTCTCTCGCTGCTCAAGCGTTCTAGCAATTTGCGCCTTCTTGTTTTGCTTCCCGCGGGTGAATCGTTGATCCGTTTTAAGAGTTCTTGTAGTCAATTTTATGGTACTCACAAAGACGAATCCAATTATGCTATCCATAGAAACTAATTAATCTCAGATCATTATCAAAACTTGTTTCAAAGTGTTTCACCCATTACTTTTGTCTTCTATTCATTTCTTCGTCAATCTATCTTCTACCACTTTGTAAGTGGTCTTCCTTCTTCTACCATTCTTGTGAATGACCTTCCCTATTATTCTACCATCCTTGAGAATGACTTTCCCCAATGATTGGTATCTAATAAGCTAACAAAACACATAGGATTCGATCAAATCATAGAAGTAGAACACATTAGATATCAGATGCTTACAAATTAGGGGAATTAGGGCAAATTGTCACATAAGGTGAATCTAAACCCTATTTTGTAAAAAATATAATAATCTAATTAACCATCAACCAAATAAAATAAAAGGGGTGTTAATTGTACTAAGAAAATATTAACAATCATGTCTCATCAAGAAAGATTAAAATTCTAGTTTGCCTAAATCTAGAATGTTGGGGGTGCGGTGCTAGTTTTGAAATCGTTGTATCCTTGGAAGGTGCGCTCATCGATTCCTACACCCGAGAGAGAGAGAGAGTAAATACGCTTTAAGGAAACTGTCTAACAGGTCTCGACTACTTTCTTACGGGTATAAAAAAAAATAAGAGGTTGATTTAGAATATTTTAACTTTTGATTTATTTTGATTTTTACAATTTGTTGTTACAATGTTTATCTTACAAAAAATTCAACAATCATACAACAAAACCAATATAAGAGAAACATTTTTTAATTAGAATAAAGTTACAATATTTCTAATCATATTTTTTCTTGACATAAAATATAAATAAAATTAATTATGTATACAGTTAGTGTTATATGAGTCTACCGGTAGGGTATGTGACTTAATAATTTGAACCCGGACCCAAAACCATTTTCAACAATCTAGACCCGAACTTGATACAGTGAGTCTAAATTTTTTTAACTCATGCCCAATCCAACATGTCTGAACCCATTGAGTCTAGATAGGATCCTAGACTCATATTCATCTATGTCTGTCATTGACAAAATTTGTACTAGTTCTTATTTTTTATGTAATTTTATTTTCACCGCTAAGGTCTTGTTCTTTATAATTTAAATGTAGTTTGATTTGGTTTGGTTAACTTTAAATAATTTTTTAATAGTAATAAATTATATTTAGTTTAGTTCAGTTCATCTCAATCGAAAATAATATAGTCCAAATATAAAATAATAGCAGATAAAATATATTTTTATCTTCATCAACTTCACTTATGTCCTTAATTTAATTATACAATAATTATGATCACATATTAATAAAAATAAAAACATTAAACTTTTCAAAATATAATGAAAGTGAATATTTTTTATATAAAACAAAAAGTATTAAGGAAATGAACTCATTATATGAGCCAGAAGAACATTATTTGAAAATTATTTCCTGATGAATTTGAGGTGTGATGCAAATTAATACTATAGGGTTATAATCAGCTGATACGACTACGGAATTATTAATATGATATACTTCCTCCGTCCCGGAATAAATGACACATTGAAATGTGCCTCGGTATTTTATACAAGATGAGGTGAGGTGGGAAAAATAATTATGAAAAGTAGGGATATTTTGGGAAACCAGTGTGCCAGCCATAAAGTTGTTGAACTTAAAAAGGATATTGTATGAATTTTACAATATATTTTTTTACTATTTAGGGCAAGAATTAAAGTGTCATTTTATGTGGGACAGACGAAAATAGAAAGTGTGTCAATTATACCAGAACGGAGGGAGTATGTTTGACTCCATTCTTTTTTCTCCCTAGGATCATTTCTTTGCCCTCTTTCTAAACATAAACCTTATTTGTTGAGGGCAACTCTGGTGCCTCCACCACCTACACCACCATAATGGTTAGGCCAACCTCCTCTTATATAAAACTTCTTCCCCTACCCATTCTAGCCCATCTCTCTCAGCCAACCACTGACGAAAATCTGGCTTTCTCCCAATCCCAATGAACAGCTATCTATGATCTATCACAACCTCCCCTTCTCACCCCCAACTCAACCCGGTAAAAGTGCGATCAATCTCTACCACGACTGGTTGTTACCACGGCAGCCACGTGGTGGCCGTGATGGAGAATCTGACGGTGGCATCTACGGTGGTGCACATGCGGTGCTTAGGTCACTAGTGTAGGATGGGTAGATTAATGGCGGTTCTATTGGATCAAGGAAATTTCAAGGTGGCTTCTCTGATCCTGTTTTTGATCCTCTCAGATCAAAGGCGATTCCAAAAATAGCCTTTGTTGGACACCGTAAAAGGCGGTTCTCTTTTGCCATTAACCAGGTGATGGAACCGCCTTTAAACATCTTCCGAACTCGGAAGATATATGATACCATCAGGTTCACATCCTTCTTCGGGTTTCTGTAACTATAATTAGCTTCCGATACTAGGGATAGGATCGGCTAGGTAAAACGACTTCCTACGTCGGGTGAATTTTCTGGAGTATTGTTACAAACTTGGCACCTAGACTAATTCATCAAGTATTATATTTGCTTCCGGTACTGGAAGCATGAAAAGGTTTTGGTATCCTAACTTTTGTCGCAGATGGCACTAGTGTTCCATAATCGGGTGTCATTTTCGGCCTGCCACTATTTTTTTTGGTTGAATTATCCGTTTTCATAATGAACTTAATAAGTCAGAATCTCAATCGGAAACAGAGGTTATGAGACCGGAACAAGAAGTCAGGCCTTTATTCACGGCACCTAGGAATAGCAACTTCCGAAATTGGAAGCTTATTAGACTAAAGTGGCACAACATTTAATTTATTGCTATTCCTCCATAAATTATCCTCAAATCACCAATAATTTCAAATAGACAGTGTATACATTGGTGCGAGCTTACAAAAATGTAGAGACACCGCTAAACTAGCAAGTATCTATACATAGAAATAGATTTAACTTAAATATCTATTACAAAAAATAACATGTCAATTTCTAAGCCTACCTAACACTCATTAACATGATTATAGTTTGAACAAAAATCTATAGACAATACTAGTCAAGCAACTATCTATAGATGGGAATTAAAAACAAGCAAATTCTATTCCTCACAATACATAGCACGAGCGTTGAGAAATATTTTAAGGTACCACATTAGGAGATCCAAGAGTTGCGGACCGGACATGAACTAAATGTCTTGCCAAAAAATTTCGATCACTATTGATGTCATCTTGTGAATACGACTTATAATCCTTTGAAATTATCTGTGGAGACATTAAAAATTATCATTGGTTAGGTGGTAGTTTATCAAAGAAGAAAAATTTACATATGTATGGAAAAATTACTCACTTTATCAATTTCCAGGTAATCCAATTGTGTATCTTTAACGCAATTCGCTGCGTATAACATTACGTAGTACCCACACTCCCATGTTTGTGCTTGTCACTTGTACTGATATTCCGATAATATTAAGTGAAAATAATAATTAGCAACAAAATTTTTATTGTAATTGATTATTGACCTTGATACCTAGATTTGGACTACATGTAAGCCCTTTGTCAACTTCGAGTCAACAAATGCTTGTGAGGGTTAAAAGTGCAAATGATCTATCAAGTACACAATCTTGTTGTCCGGAAAAATCAAAATTAATCTCTAATGATCACTATATACAAACTTATATTTTAATAGAATGCTATGAGACATCGAAGGCCATGGAGGACAATATAAAATTGAAAACATTACCTCTCCATGTAAAGTGCAATGATTAATTTCTTATATGCGCGGCCTGTGCTTTTTCGAACGTAATCAATCCATTCTTGCCTCGAACACCAATCCCTTGGGTGATCAATGACCACAAATACCCTACCCATACTTTCTCCTTTTGATTATCAAAGTAATACATGTACCTTACACATAGCATATTCAAAATCAGAGCAGAATATGAGTGAAACACAAGTATTTAAGATACAATTGAATACGTTTGTAAATTAAACCTTACTTACAATAGAAATAGGGATATGATTATTTGGTTGACTTGGTTACACTTACATATTTTCTCGAGGTCACTCCAAAATGTAATGATGTCTCGATTTCTACCAAATACACATTCATTCCCCAAAAAAAGTGTACGTGGAGTTATGATGATGTATGTTGATCCAATTGAACAAAACGTGGATCATAAGCGGAAAATCCTTTACCACTTGGGGCCTTGTTATAGCGGGTTTTGTGATGTTAGCCGCCATTGCAATCGTATTCTTTGTCTATGGCTGGGTGACTTTCAAATGACCGTCTTTCGTAGAATCGACGTATACTAGACGGCGAAGCCAAAGCAAGAAAATTCCTTGAGCGGTTCCTACCTTCCTATAATCTTCTTCCGACATTGGTAAGATTTCATTGTGCACCAAGGGTTTCTCCACCGTTATCCTTGCAATTCCATCCGCAACTGGAATTGAATATTGATGTCACATCAATTCGTAGAAAATACCATCGGCAATATGTAGTGGGGTTGCACTTTCATGAGCCTCTATGAAAAGCTCACATAGTTGAGAAACCTACATGAAATACATAATGTAAAGATTTACATCGTCATAAGATGGAGTGATATGAATAAATAATTGATTTAACCTTACTTTAGGCTAATGGGATTATATTGTCAGGGAAATATTCAATCGCTGCTTTGGCTTACTCCATTGTGGTTCACCTCGATCCCCAGAGAGTAGTGAGACCCTCTTGATGGAGGCTCCCAATCGCTAGTTAGATCATTTGGATTGTCGGGCACTTGAAGACCAGTGTGTTTCACTAACTTCCGAATTAAAATTTCTTATAGCTCTAACCACTTGTCCCTGAGAATTGTTCCTTTTGAAAAGTGTAGAGTCTCGAAGGCTTAGCCTTATGATACGAACGTACAATGCCAAAAGCCTTTCTTTGTGTCAAGAACGCCCACACCCCTCTTGCGCACCCCGGATGGTCGGCCTTTCCGATAGCCTCTCACAAAATGTCGTGCTTACCAGTTGGAATGAATTGACCTTCAATTTGATCATTTTTTTAATCTAAACTAGTTGATGCCAACAAAAAGAGTATGGGTAAATAATCCACCACTGGCAAGAAGTTAAATAAATTATAGCATGTAACAAAAAAAATAATGGTACTCGTACCACTTTTTTCTGCGAGTTGAATCGCCTCATCCTTCAAATATCGACCCTCCTTGTTTTGTTGAGCTTTTAGGAATAGATCACACCGTTCAAATTGATTGACATCCAACGGAACAACCTATGCCCAAGCCTCTTCCTCATTGACCCCCCTCTATTGCTAATAAAACATCTTTTTTCAAAATTTTCCTTTATGATCTCTAGCACCGCCAAGCCAAAACCTCCGCAGCTCTTCCGATGCGGGGTTATGTTCAACTTATTGATTCTTTTTTTTGTCATCTCTCTTACCCTACGAGAAACGGGAGAAACCATGTAACATGAACACTACAAAATCTAAATATTATCTACTCTATTGCGTTGTAGTGTACTAACGCTTTTCTCATTCTCTAAATCTCTTATCTTGTGAATCTCTCAACTCTCCTATTGAATGTGCGTGCAAGTAAGCCATAGACGATCACTTTTATTTATTTATTTGAGAAGACATAATATCTTGACAATGTGTACTTGTGTTCTCACTAACTTTTTGTTTACATGTTCATCATTCTCTTTATTAAGTCGTCCATATTTGGGGCCTCAATTCCAAAGGGTCTATGGAAATATAAAAAATTCAAAGTTAACGTATATCTCCATTTTTTATTTAAGAAAAAGATAATGGGATTAGAAACGACATGCAAACAAGTACGTACATGTACCTTACGCTACATCCATATGGTGGTTTTGTAATCATTCGGCACATCATGCCAATTATCGTAACGTATGCCAACCATCCTCCTACCCACTTTCCCAACCCAACTTGACCACGTTGCACATTCTTCCGTCAAGCATAGGTTATTTACATTGAAAATCAAGGGGGGGGGGGTCAGTTCCTTTCTAGCAATCCTTCTTTCAAGCGTTCTACAATGTGTTTTCACAATTCCTACGACTCCCGGACCCTCATCCTCCTCATCCTCATCCTCATCAACCGTTGTTTCCGTGTTTCCATCTCTAGAATTTAAATAATCAACCCGACTCCTTTTTCTACACATTCTTCTACACAAAATCTAATGTCCTCTAGTTCAATGATGAATTGAATTGGACAAACCCTATAATTGAACGCAAAATAAATAAATGCTTATTATTATGCATCAATTAAAAAGAAAACTACATCATCGCACATTATATTATCTTTAGACAAATTTTCACTACATTAATAGCATTAACATTAGCACACAATTGAAAGATGTTGATTAACATCGATTATATTAATACCCATTAAAGAACAACAAACATATGTATTTGAGAAAGTAATATTTACCTAGAAATCGAGCAGGAGATAATAATGTTAATCCCAATGAATAAACTTCAAAACCCTTGCACAAATTCAAGTTTTTGCTTAAAAATCCTTGAACATTTTGCTAAATGAAGAACCATGTGTAGGGTTTTGATATGTTAATCCTTTACATACATAATGTAGAATATTTGGTAATAAATGAGGGGAATAAAGAGTTGGGTCAGTTTTTGGAAGGAAAATGGGGAGAACTGTCACCCAAATGAGTGAGTTAATCATCCCCTTTGAAAAGGCTTTAATGACTTTTAGGTCTTACCTGTCAGAATGGCTTCCGAGTCTGGAAGCAGCCAGAGTCATGAATTATAGTCATAAGATTAGCTTTTGATTTTGGAAACTGCAATTTAAATAATTAATGAAGAGACGATCACCTTCCAAGCTGGAAAGATGTCTTGGGTATAAAAAAAACCAAATCAATTGACACATTTCAATTCACAAAGAATTGTAAACTCTAGGTGTCCATTCTGAGTTTGGAGGAATTATCAATCCATATGAAAGAGACATAATGTAGAGGATGAGGGGAACCAGGAGGAAGAATAACGCCGGTAACATTTTGAGCCGGAGCCACACACCGTACATTGAACTTAATCAAAGGGAGAAATTTTTCAACGGTGACGTGAAAAGGAGGTATGTTGATTTCCTTCACTTAAGAAAGTGTACTAATCCTAAAGTAGTTCGTAGTTGGGAAATGGAAAACCTGTCCTTGGCTACATTATGAGATATTTTAAAAATTAAGGTATGGACAAATTGATAACCTTAAAGGAGTGTGTTCATACGGAAGAGGTTGTCAAATTCTACACTAATTTAGGGCAGCTCATTGGGAATAGTGATATGACGCTTTTAAATGGAAAAAATGTCGTTGTTACCAAGTATACGATTAATGTTATTTTAGGTAATGAGTATACCGAACCAACTAAACTTAGGCCAGATAATCTCGATGGTTCACTAGAAATCTATCATCAACAACACTGGAAAGGTGTTAATGAAGCCACACCTTGTGCCCGGTTGCAATGGGTTGGAAGTACTTTGGCAGGGTAGAGGATACCCCGGGTAAGGCTAAGAACTACGACGTTAGTAAACTAATGGTTGAGTAGAGGCTAGTGTACGAGTGTATCTGCATGAATGTTTTGCCATTGGGGGGTCACGCTTGCAAGACAACAATAGGTAACCTCATGCTGTTCTATTACGCGATGGAGGACATCCCAATAAACTCCGGTTATACTATACTTAGCTACATGTTCAAGGCGAGGGGTACTAAAAAGAAAAATCTCCCATATGGGGTATTGATCACTACCATGTTGAAGAATTTTAGGTTCCAACCTATTGATAAGCTACTTAGATTAGAATTCTATGACATGAGTTGGTTCGTCCATAAGTAGTTGGAAACGGGCGAAGATGGAAAATGGCAACAATAGGTAGTACATAGGCCTGGTGGAGTGGCTAAAACTACAAAGAGAGCTACGAATGAAGCGTTTGATAGGGCAGAGTCATCACACGAGTGCATTTCATGTCCCACTTTGTGTATAAAAACATTGTGGAAATATTTTTTACTTGTTTTTTTCTCCTTGGATTATTTTTAGGATGTCTCGGTGATTGGAAGAGTCAGGTGAGTGATTATTTAGCATGCATTTGAAGTGATGTTAGCAAAGCCAACGAAGAATTGACACATGTTGAAGCCCGTCATGACAAGTTCATCAAAGCCTCTAGGGTGTAGTGCATCTTAGTGATGACGAGACCAAGCTGAACTTTGCCCATGAATTCCCCGAGAGTGAAAACGCCAATGAAGAGGAGATCATCACTGAGTTTGCTAGCATGTTTTGAGATTATTAAATCATTTAAAAGTTTTTATGAAAATACCTTGGATATTAGTCGATTGTCTTAAGTTATTTGTACTATTTTGAATTAAAACATCAACCCAAGGTTTTGTGAATTCTATTGTTTATGTCATAACACAAGGGGTTTAACATCATTAATTCGTTTGCTGAATTAATGATTATCCAACATTTCCACTAGTTTAGTTCAGAAATAGCTATAGTTAGATGATTCGAATTTGAAGGATGTTAGGAAATTTTGCCATTTGGCCCGAGTTACTTCCTAGTCCAGAAGCTTTTCGGCTCTACATAATAAATGCGTCAGACAGGACTCAGAACTAGGAAGCCGTTTGGACAAGATGGATTATTCTATGTATTGCTTGAACGATGCTCGAGAAGCTTCCCGGACTCGGAAGATCAACTTCTGAAATCAGCTGCCAATTCTGTCATCAACCTGGTACTTTGCGGCTTACAACAAAAAATGACCCATTTAAATGAGGTAATTAGATTAATAGCTTCCGACTTCAGATCGATTGTTTCACTTATAGCATTGAAGGACCCAGATGTAATTATGGATTCAGAATATAGTTTCCTCCGTCAGACG
The DNA here is from genome assembly GCA_032355605.1 of Rubia tinctorum. Taxonomy (NCBI): domain Eukaryota; kingdom Viridiplantae; phylum Streptophyta; class Magnoliopsida; order Gentianales; family Rubiaceae; genus Rubia; species Rubia tinctorum. The sequence goes on from JAULKM010000001.1 coordinate 14,766,894, forward strand.
TTACTCCAGTCCAAAACTGTAGCTTTTCTTGTCATGAATAATACTTGATTTTTGGCTTCCTCACTTGGCAGCTAGATATTCGGCTCTTTGATATGAACAAACCAATGGGTTCCAAACTTGGAACCCAAGAACACTATTTAAAAAATGGGCAAAACATGGGAATACAAAATTGAAAACCCTAATTTTTTTACTCAAACATCCCTTCTAGCGCCGAAAACCATAAAAATCCCCACAAATTCAAACCTCAATTTTACGTGGGTGAACCTTTACGATGTCTTAATTGCAACAAAGCAGAAAGGGGGGAAGGGCAAGTCAAAATCGAGCAGATCAAGCACTACTATTGTTTAAAACGCTAGGTTCGTATCTCCCGATGCTCAATCGAGGTAAAATGACTTACGCACAACTGGTAAATTTCCAGATTATTATATTCTAGATCTAATGTTTATCATAGCATAGGCCTAGCAGATCCCATGCTTATGTTAGATGGGCAACATGTTCTCAAATTGGTGACTCTAAATGAACCGTTACACTTTTATGAAGTGTGTCATTTTAAAGTAATTTTTACGAAAAAAGGTCTAGGTGATTATGAAGCTAAGGTTAACAGGTACAATATTGACCTTAGTCTGTAGATTATTAATGAATTTAGAGATTTCCCTTAATTACAAAAGTCCTGAGAATGTGTTTCCTAATGACATCGAAGGACCTTTGAATGATATATATCTTAGGAAGGCTTGGCCCCTTCAGTCGGACTACCCCTATGTTGACCCTATTGCCTATAGTCATAGGTATTTCCAAAGTAACCCAGCTAATTTAGGGAAGCCCGAGAGTTTTGATTTGAAACACATTATCATAGATCAAAGGATTGTGTAAGAAATGATAGTAAGAAGTATTGTGCCCACAGTCGGGCACATCATCGAGTCAACTTATGCAATGCTAATGATATTTTGTTACATCATTGAGGGAAGGAAAATCAATCTCGGTACCGCAATCTTCAAGCACATGTTCTAGGTTGCGACGTCGAAATATATTATCAAGACTATACGCTACAATAACTTGATCACAATGATCTTAGAGAGCGTTCAAGCGGTGGCGTTACATGGTGAGGAGAAGGCTTGTAAGTGGTTCGACATACTATACTTCGCAAAGAAAATGTGGGTATTGTTTAAGCACAATTGGGATCACAAGCCACACGATGGGGATGAGCCAAACAAGAGGCCAAGAATTGAACAAGGTATGGTACATAGCATATTTTTGTAAATAAATGTTACATATTTTCCTTATACATATTTGTTTGTGTTAACCATTTTTTGTCTTCAGAGGAGACCGACGCTGGTTTCATGAGAGGGTTCATCGAATACTATAAATGGGTCTGTGGTGAGTTGTCTCAGATGAGGGACCACATATTAAAGTTGGAAAGGAGTCAGCGGACTTACGATCATCACTTGGCATCATCTTCTACATCCAGGATAAGGAGATCCAATTTCAAAAGGCCTCAGAGAAGGCAGTTCCTGAACATTTCCATGGAACCACCTTTGAATGCTACCTTTCATCAAAGGCTCTCCACTTGTGGGTGGAGGATCTTAGCCAGTTGTTAGGTGTTCAAGCGGTGAAGGATCTCTGACGACATCTCAAGAAACTAAGGCAGCAATGCTGCTCAACCAAGTTGTTGTGTACAATGATTCACAAACGTTGACGCTGCTCAGCCGGGTCAATTGTCTCTGTCAATTCACAATTTTTCTAGCGACACTTTTTTTCAGTTAAACGTTCTAGAAATAACATAATTTATTTCAGATCTATTTTTTCAAAGACGATTAAGGATAAATTTAAGTAAAAATCGCAGACATAATGAAATTTTGGCGATTCCGTACCGAGTAAAAAAATAGATCTGTAGACTTCGACTCATGAGAATGGTTCAAACTAGTTAGCAACTGGTCTTTAAACCGTTATAAGGTTATCCTCTGGGTATGTGGGAGGTCGTCGTCGTACATCTCAAATATACAATTTATAAGCCATAATGCTTCCTAAAAACAACTAATTAGATAGTGGCAAATCGGGGTCGTCCACGAAGAAGAGGAATTTTCCTAAGAGTTAATGCATATAAGGATGTATATATGCGCGCACACACACACACACATATATAAGCAATTAAAGAGGGGAGTTTTGGTTTGGTTTTTCTAATTTATGAAATGAAAAAAGAAACAACTAGCACATAAAGACAATTATGCTAATCATGAAACAAACTAAGAAAAGAGAATTAAAACACAAGTACAAAGCCTTGAGCGCAATTGATTTATACTTCTAAGTCTCTTATAGTTTATAGAAACAATCACCCATTTATTCATTTTAATTACGTTTTGTGAATGCTACACCTTCTGAAGATAAACATTCCATTCTTCTTAAGAGTAATTCAGAAAAATGTTCAATGACTATTTGTAAAGCTCACCAATGATCACGTTCGTCAGTCGACACCTAAATGTATTTCATCAATGGTATCATGCACAAAGAACCAATAGACTTGATAACAACTACAAATATTTTACCAAATGTCTAGTCATTTAACCAACTAATGCATTTATTAGAGTTAACATAGAAATATCAACATTCAAGAATTTCCCATCCGTGTTACTTTAGGATAAACATGATAAAGATCAACATTCTCACATTCATCTAACAATATTAGCATCATCTACACAATAAGAGGTTCCAATTCCATGTTCTTGGATTTCATGGCAAAGAGATAAGAAATTGTGCACATCTCTTAGTTCCTAACATGTTATCATAAAAATATTTCATATTCTCAAACATCCCATCTAATAAATGAAGTAATGTACACAATAAATGCAAAATAATCAAGACTCATAAATGAACAATAAATTCTTTTCACTACATGGGTTTGGAAGACTCAATCAATTGTTCCCAAGAGATAAGTTTAGCTACTAAAATTCATAACAATGTTCATAAGCAAATCAAACATGAACTAGGATGAGAAATAGATGAAAGAAATAACAAAATAAGGTTTTAAGAGGAAAGTAGTCGGCCAATAAGAAATAGGATATGAGGGGATAAAAGTGCTATGAATAGTACAAGAAAAATCATTAATTTTTTTGCTTGGTGCAGGTGTCATCATAAGCCGTGAGTGAATTCCACTCCTCGCGACAGGTGCCATCGCGAGCCGTAAAAAGATTCCCACTGCTCGCAAAAGGTACAAAAGCCAGCTCTTGAAACTCAATTCTGTTTTCTTTGTGTAGACTTCATCTTCAATCTTCCTTCTTCAATTCTTCAACCCCCAAATGCAATCTTTAAATCTTCAAATGGTTTGCCTTGTCACAAAAAAAATCTCCAGAAAAGTAGTAAGAGCGCAATAAAGTCGATCTTAATTCTCTTAATAAAATTTCAAGGCATAACTCAAGATCTAAAACACAAAAATATACAAAAGGGAATCCAAAATGTACTAAAAATACCATATAAAATGAACACATCAATACGGGTTAAAGACATTTTTACGTACAAACAATGCTCCATATACAATGAAAGAGAAACATCTTTGATAATTTGAATGACCGAGTAATGTCCCCTACATTAGAGAAAATAACGGGAACATGTTTGATTGGGATGATCCAAATTTCAAGGGATAGAGCTAAATTTTCTTCGTTTTGGATTGCCTTTGTGTTATTTGAAATGCAGATGGATGTATAGTTGTTTGTATGGTTGATAAGATACTTCCTACTGAGACCAAATTGAGGCGGAATATTGTCTCGAGGTAATGGATTGAGTTTGGTGAGAGGTGGTCGGGTTTGCCGGATGCTAACATAGTAGACGACCGTTTATCTTTTATATGCCCTTTCAAATTCCACTTAGACCTTTGATTAGGATGTTCATTTTAGTGGTTTTTGTGTAAATGAGATAAATTCATATCTTGTTGTAAATATCATATAAATATAAGTATTTTTTCCCAATCTAATATAGGAAACATGTTGATGCCAATACAACTTTCTAGTGTTCGAAAGTGGCAATATAACTCTAGATAATCATTGAAAGTGTAAAACTACTCATTCCGGCAAATTTTGGTTGGAATTCAATTAAATTACTATTTCACACCTCTGAAAAAGAAATTTTTATTTTTATAAATAATTTCAATGCTCTTAAACCCTAATTTTCTCCCCATTTCTCCTTCTCCTTATCTTCTTCTCCTCCGTTTCTCGTCTTTTTCTTCTCCTCTTCTCCGTCGTTTCTCCTCTTCGCCTGTTGTTCCGCTTGTTTCTCCTCTTCCACTCGTCCACCTCTTCACACCAATTTTCCGCTGCAAAGATCCATTTATATGGAGAGATTGGGGGCTCCGGCACTGGGTTTCTCATCCACCACAACCTCCCGTCGATCTTCGCCGCCAAGGCGGCCAAAATTCGCCTCTAGAACGACATTACTGCTTTCCTTTTCCCTCATAAGTTAGCTCCATTTTCTCTATTTTGGGGGTTTATGAATCGCGTCGCCTGTTGTACTGATGGTGGTGGGTTGTGGAGAGGATTGGGGTGGTGGCCGGGCAGAGCTGAGGGGAGCTAGGGTTGGTGGAGGGGTGAGGGCGGTGGCCGGGCAGAGATAGGGTTGGCGGCGGGTGGGTTGATGGATGAGGTGGGGATGGTGCCTGGGCAGAGCTAGGGTTGGAGGCGGCTGGGCTACGGAGGCGGCGGGGCAGCGGTGGGCGGAGCTAGGAGTGGCTGCAGGTGGGTTGTGGAGGAGTGGGGTGGGTGACAAGGGTGATCTGAGCGATGGCCGGGGAAAGTTGGGTGGCGGTGAGAGGGGTGTTGGTGGTGGCGGAGCTGACTGAAAGGGGTGTGGGTGGTGGCCGAATGGATGCAACTTGGCGGCAACCGGTGGTGGCCCGAGGATAAAATTATCCTAACACTTTTATGTTTTAGATCAAATAACATTTTAATCATTTTATGTGTGATTAATACCAAAAATGATAGTATTATATATATTGAGACTTTTATCAACCGATGAGGAATGTTTTCGTAGTTTAAATTGTGTGAGAATTATGTTGACACTACACAGGGTTGGATTTGTATGTATCCATTTAACTTGAGAAAGAAACTAGGGAATCATGTATCAAAGCTACAGGACGAAAGGAAGCTACAGGACGAAAGGAAGCTACGAGTCTATAAATAATGATCGGGCGGAAAACGACAGAAGACCTTATCAGGAAAGAAAGGAAGGACAAATGAAAATCCGACCCCATAAGCACCAAATTAACGATCATCTGCATGGTGAGGTACTGCTCAGCATCTCCCCTTTGTTTGTGCTAATTAATAAAGATGCTTGCAGCAACTCATGCATATCATTGAGGTGGGTAGGGTCATTTAGTGTGTATAAAGTATGGCAATCAACTTGGTTGATGTGCCAAGAAAGTAAAAGAGGGTGGAAGGGTATTCGATCTTTCTACACAGCTTTAGATTTTTTGGTAAAAGCTTACGTCTTTGGACAGCATGATATTTTCTTTTCAAAGGGAATGTGACAAAAATAATCGTCACTGTTTCGCATGTACCAAGAATAGTACCAGATTAGAGATATTTTGTAATATAGTTGTATCATAGATGAAATTCTGTTCATATTGTGATTTTGTCTCTGACTGTGTATATATATTGTACCATTGTATCATTAATAAAATACACGTTCATATTTTACATGGTATCAGAGCCTAAAACCCGGGAACCCTAAAATTCACCACGATCTAAAATAGAGAAGCAGCAGCCGCCGCCGGGAAGCCAGTACCGCCGCCGCTGCTCGTCCGACCTTCAGCGTCCAAAAAATTATGTGTATTACAGGATATCAGCACGAGTACAGTGATTGGTGCGGGTGAACAACGAGGAGGAGTTTATTGGTTGCGCAGATTGGTAGTTTTTCCTTCTACACAGCCGTCCTTGTCTGTTGAGGCTTCAGTATTTTCGTCTGCTTTATGGCATCAGCGTTTTAGACATCCGTCCTCCTCGGTGTTGTCTTCTATCCTAGATATTTCTTTTTCCTACTAGTGATTTCAATAAATCTGTTCCATGATCCGTCTGTCATCGGGTAAAACAGTTTAGAAATAGTTTCCCTTTTAGTATTGCTAAGACTAGTCGTTTGTTTCAACTTATATATTGTGATGTTTGGGGACCTTATGGTTCACCTTCTTCTAGTGGAGCATTTTTATTTTTAACCATAGTTGATGATTATTCCCGAGCTATTTGGGTTTATTTATTAGTCTCAAGTCCCATTGAAGATGAAGGAGTTTTTGCACTTGTTCAGACACAGTTCCATCGTCCCATTCAGCGGGTTCAGGCTGACAACGCAACTGAGTTCCTGCCTCTGAGATCATTTTTTCTAGAGAAAGGAGTTCATTTTGAGACTTCCACTGTCTACACACCTCAGCAAAATGGGCGGATGGAACGGAAGCATATGCACATTCTCAACGTTGCCCATGCTCTTCGTTTTCAAGCTCATTTGCCGATGGACTTTTGGGGCGAATGCATTCTTACTGCGGCTTACCTCATAAATCGCACACCAACAACTGTTTTGGATGGCCGTTTGCCTCATCGGCTCTTGTACGGTCGTGCACCAGATTAAAACCATCTTGGTGTGTTCGGTTGTCTGTGCTTTGCTTCTCAGCTTCCCCAACCGCGTGATAAGTTTGCATCTAGAAGTCGGAAGTGCATTTTCCTTGGCTACCCTATTGGAAAGAAAGCTTGGCGTGTTTATGACTTGAAGTCTCGAACTGTGTTTGACAATCGGGATGTGATATTTTATGAGGATTGTTTCCCTTTTGCATCGGTTTCAGCGAAGACGCCTTCTGCCGATTCACTGTCATCTCAGTTGCCTGTCATTTTTTATGACTCCATTTCCGTGCTTTTGGACCCAGTGGAGCCGCGGATCCATGACTCTCCACGACTGGCTATTCCCGATCGTCCGCTGACTAATGTCGAGTCACGCCAGCCGTTGCCAGCGTTGCCCGATCAGCGGCATTCTCCAGCCGAGCCTCCTGCCTCGGCACCCGCCTCTCCACAGTCAGCTCCATCCGTCGAACGACCACCGCCTTCTGAGCTGCTGATTTCTATTCGGCCAGTTCGTCCTCCCAGCACTCGTATTCGTCAGCCTCGGGTTAAATTGCAAGATTACATCTGCACTGCTTTGAGCTCCATTAAACCCCCTCTGCTGCACTTGCGTCATCCCCTTCACTGTCTCCAGGTACTCGTTACCCTATTGCTGATTATGTCTCTTGTAATAATTTTTTCGTCTCACATTCTAGATTTTTAGCTGCAGTTACAGATGCCGCTAATCCAGTTACTTTTGTTGATGCTTATCGCCATGTGCATTGGCGTGCGGCTATGTCCGACGAGATTGATGCACTCAAGCGGAATAACACTTGGATTCTTGCTCCTCTTCCTCCCGGCAAGAAGAAGATTGGCTGTAAGTGGGTTTATCAGACTAAGTTTAAGTCTGATGGTTCTATTGAGTGACATAAAGCTCGTTTGGTTGTTCTTGG
>JAULKM010000001.1:14774506-14804933 GCA_032355605.1 Rubia tinctorum
TACCCCTTTTGATCAATCAAAAGGTAAGAAATACTCCCTCACAGCTCAGACCTTCATATGATACATATATGTTGTAAAAAATAAAAATGTAAGTGAGAAAGAGGAGTACAAGTGAAGTAGGATGGAAGACAAACCTTATATCATGAAAACGTTACATGGAAGATTGTTGATGAAATGGAATTTTGGTTTGGGTTTCAAGTTCTCTTTAGGCGAAGGAGAAAAATGTAACACGGGTGTTTCAAATGTATAGTAAATGCCCATTTGAAGCCCTTTTAGCCTAATTTTTCCCGACCAAAAGGGTTTCCAAACCAAAAAAAAATAGATATACATAATTTTCCAAACTCGGAAATTTATCATCTCTTATAAAATGTTGGAAAATACATTTCCAAGTTCGAAAACCCTTTTTGGGTTTTTTTTTAAAAAAGAGAGAAAACGGGAGGGTGCTTAAGAAAACCCCCAAACATGTTCAAAAATCCATCTACCAAAACCCTTAATTCTTAATTCCAAAAACCTAGAAACCCCTTCCAAACGTTGATAATGAGTTGTAAGAGCTCGGCTCCTAGGTAAAGGCAAGTGATAAGAGTCATTTCCCTTTCACGGAGATTGAGGAAACTAGAAAATTCTTTAATGAAGCCTCCGAACTAGGATTAACAGGATCCCTGACATAAAAAACCTAGTGCGTTTGAGACGCCAATATAAAGGGGTCGTTCTTCCATCCAACCCAACTTCTATTGACAAGGGTGAAGCCCAAATCCTCGATACGCTGCCCGTTGTTGATATAGACCCATTGCCATTTAACACTGGCACACGAATACTGATATAGTCAAGCTCCCAAATTTCAGAAATTGTGCCAAAATAGCATTTAAGGGCATATTGTGGATTGTCATCACCCCCACTTCCAACGTGCAATACTTTAGAGATAAGAGACACTCCACTGTTTTGAGTGACACTCTTATCATCCATTGATTTATTGGATAAAGTAAAACCATTGATGTCATAGTTGACATATGAAAGAACGGTTCCTAATGGTGTACGAGCCAACCATTTAACCTTCGAAAAATGTTTGCCGACATCAACATATTCCCGCAACCATGACGCAAATGTCTTGGTATGCAATTGGAGGACCTGAGTCTTATTGAAATTAGGGTGGACTACTCGTATAGAATTCATATGAATATGTGTGTATGTAACTACATCCTTGTGATTGAGCAGAACATAAAGATGGGCTGCTGATAAATCTTCCGCACTCGGATTAAATAGTTTCCCCTGTCTCACCCCTAAACCTTCCAACCTCTCTTTTGTATCTACCGATTGGAACACCTACTGTTTCAAATTCCTTCATAAAATCAGTGCAAAAATCAATGGCCTCTTCTGTCATGTATCGCTGCATAATGCTAGCATCTGGCCTATACCGATTTACACAAAGTGCTTGAAGATTTTCATGTACCTCTCGAATGGGTACATCTATCTTAGAAAAACTGGACCACATAGGTTTATTTCCCTCACCAAGTGAACAATAAAGTAGACCATAATGTGAAAAAATGAGGGAAGGAAATACATTTCTATACGACACAGAACCTCGATAATCATTACTTGCAACCTGTCTAACTTTGAAACTCTAAAACTTTTGCGACAAATGGATTTGAAAAATAAACAGAGTTTCGTGATGCACAATCCTACATGAGAGGGGAATGTAGGTCCAATGTCAATGACATTCAATTCCTGCATTAGGTTATGACAATCGTATGCCTTAAACCAATCTAACCTCAACTCCTCGACCAGCACACAACTGCTAAAGTTGGATGAGTATGCATCAGTCACTTTCACACTACTAATGGTCTCACAAAAATATTTCTTCTCTGATTGCGACATTGAATAGCAAGCAGGAGCCAAATAACATTCATCACCAGTAGTTATTAGCCCTAGATTCTTGCCAATACACAACTCCACCAAATCTAGCCTAGCCTTCAATTTTTCCTTCATCTTCTCAGGGGTATTTAACAATGTCCCAACCAGAAAATCATAAACATTCTTCTCAATGTGCATAACATCCAGGCAATGTCTTGCATCGAAATGTTCCCAATATGGAAGGTTAAAAAATTGGAGCATTTCTTCCAACTACCTTCAACTGCTGATTTTCTTTTCTTTTCTTTTTGTCAAAGTCATTCGGCGAATCCTTAATACCTTCATAAATATTTGTACCTGATCATGGCACCAGTTCAGGTTGTGCCTCAACTTTCCCATTGAACCATTTTTTTGCCAATCGCCATGGATTCCCCTTAGGAAGAAATCGCCCGTGCCTCTGATAAACAGTCTTACAACCATGTTTTAATTGACAAAAAAAGGTGTCCTTCTCAAAAACTGGACAAGCTAAGTGACCCTTCACAGAGTACCCTGACAAATTCCCATATGCAAGAAAATTATTAATTGTGCAAATAACAACGCTTTCAAGGTGAAGAAATCTTCACCCAAACCATCATACACTCGAACACCATCATTAAACAAAGTCAATAATTCATCCACTAGAAGGGATATATATACATCAATATCGCTACCCAGCTGCTCATACTTGATATCATCAAAGAGAACAATAAATACTTACGTTTCATGGTAAACCAAGAAGGAAGGTTGTATATGACCAACATAACAGGCTAAGAGCTATGTGGGCTACTCATATTACCAAAAGGATTCATACCGTCTGTACATAATCCTAGCCTCAAATGCCGATACTCGTTCCCAAACTCGGGGTATAGAGTATTGACTTTCTTCCATTTCTCACCGTTTAAAGTGTGTCTTATCGCATCATCCACCGGTCAAGTCCTTTACGCAAGCCAACGCAACAACTTTGCATCTTCTCTATTCTAATACAGCTTCTTAAATCGAGGAATGATCGGGAGGTATCATAGGACTTTTGTAGGTGTCTTCTTCTTTGATTTAAATGAAACGTTTGCACCCACCTCAATCGCACCTCTCTTCAACTTGAACAGAGCCTCACCGTATACCCAACAATATTCTCGATCTTGGTCTACTTCCCCCCCCCATACAACATAAAATCGTTTAGGCGTGCATGGAATTTTTACAATTCCAATCCCGTTTGCCAAAGTATTTTTTTGTTGCATACAACCTATCGGGCATTACATTACCCTCGGGAAGAAAATACCTAATCAACTCTAGAGCCTTGGTCACCGACTTATCTGTCCATCCAAATTGATAAACTACCTTTAATCAACCCCAATTAAAGGCGGTTATTGAAAAACTGCCTTAAACCAACTAAAATCTGCCTTAAATTGGAAAAAAAGAATCTGAATTCCTAATTCTGAACTCAGAAATGCCTTTTGAAGATGGTTTTCGAAGAACCGCCTTCTCTTGCTGTCTTTAAAAGCAGGCTCTCTACTAGTGGGTATAGTTCAAGAACCTTGAAGACAAAAGCATGGAAAGTTTCAAACAACTAAATGAAAAATTATTGGTTGGTTTCATGCAATGGAAAAAGTTCCAAAAGACCGGGACATAGCAACTAGAAATTTGGTAAAACCCAAATGAGTCCTTGTAGAGTATTTGGAAAGATTCAATGACGAGACTAACCAGGTTGAAGACAGGAGCAATTAGTTCTTCATGGACACATGCAAAAAATTTATGCCATGAGCCTTGTTGTGTGATTGCATATCCAATCCTTCGGGAACAATGGATGAAATGATGAATAGGATCAAGAATTTCCACAAACCGGACATGGAGTCCAATAGGAGAAAGGAGACATGCACTGGATCCGGAGGCAGAAGAGCTGACTGTGGCAAGAAAGAGGTCATGAAGCTTGTCTATGAGAGGTAAGCCAGGGCCAAGGAAGAAAACATAAGGTTTACACAGCTAATCAAAAAACTTAGGGAAGATTTCACATTGTTAACGGCCAAGAACATTATTGAACCACCTTGCAAAATCAATAAGTCACCACACTTACTAAAAACCAATTTTTATTTTCTGCAAGTATCATGATTACCATCCCTATGGTACCCGTGGTTGTTTACATTTAAAACGAGCCATCGAGGTCTGTGTCAAGAATGGACAACTTTCCCACTTGGCTAAAAATGTTAGAGCTCAAAACAAGGCCACACACACCAACATAAAACTCTCAACGGGGTTGAAAGCTTTGGCAAGACCAAAAGTCAAGAAGTATGAGGCCAAGATCGATCGCTTGACCGGAGTGGGATGACCTATAAAGGGAAAAGGGTGGCACAAGTAGAAGTTGAAAACAAAAATGATGGGTGATACATGTTGAACTGAGACTGTGATAGCTGAACCTTGCTTTGTGATGATGCTCATGCAAAAAAAACTCCCCGGAGGAGCACCGGGGAAGAAATTCCAATATTAAAGTCAGATCAAAAGTTTTTAATATGATAAATGAGAATTGAATAATTAGAGCGGATGAATACCTTGGTATTTATTGGGGTTGATCCAAGAGGGATCACCCAATCACACTAGGTTAAATATTCACTTTCCTTGTAAGAATAGTTGTCTTACCATAATAGATTTGCCATATAATTGATATACCATAATTTGACCTGAGATGAAGTAGACCGCATACAAGTATATCCCGAATAGGAAATATTCTACTTGATGACTAAACTTTGTCCCAACAGGAATTTGATCTTCCACTAAATGATTGGACTTCGTCCCGTAGGGTCATTAACTTGTGGGAGAATTAACCCGCAGAGCGCAAGATGCAAAGATAGAATTTACATTGTTGCTCCCAACTACTAAAACATAGCGTGTGGTAAGTCTGGGGTCGTCCAAAGATACACTAGAATTTGAGAGTTAACTAGGCATAACTCACAATCGAGTGTCACTTCGATTGTGTGTCAGGAATAACTAGTGTTACAAACATAAGATTGAGGGGGTTTTATCTAACTATTAATCACGCAATTCAAAAAAGTTAAACTATATTAAACTAGCCTTAGGGATATTTGTGCAACATGGTCGATGAATGAGTTTAACCCTAGATTCTATCACATACAAGATATCTAAGCCTATCCCATGTCCATGTCACATAGTGTGGAGATAGCTGGGAATTCCAAATGTTTGTCACACAAAGGTTCGTCTCCACTTTATGAAGCTAACACACTGCCTTCATAATTAGGGAAGGCACTTCGATCACACTTTTCGACACCGCAATTTCTTCCCCATAAATATCAATCCCAATGCTAATGCACCTTATCTTAAAAGATCAAAGCCTTGCGTAGGTAGAAACTGTTAGATATGAGAGTAGGGAAAATAAATCCCGAGCACTCAACTATGGACACCGATCCCTAGGTCTAGAGAGGAAAAGGAATTGGCATCTCATGATGACTCTGAAGTTCAAAAGACTCTCGTCTAGTCGCTACACGACAATTCTAGTTGTTACAAACTACTATGCTCATACTATTGGGGTACACTGAGGGTTTGCACCTCTGTTAGGGCATCTATCCTCCCTAACATGAATTATTATTACACGAAAATCCAATCAAGTTAGAGACTAACGATCAGAACGATACTCCCAATCAACATGCATGCATGCTCAAGAACCTACAATAGCTCTAACCTAACACTCCCAAGGTAGAAATACAAGCCTAGCATGATAGCATATTAAATATGAAACTACAGGTGCATCATAGAACATACATAACATGCATCTTATAAGAATATAAAGCATAAATCCAACATTAATCTTCATAGAACACAGAGATAGGGAAATCTAAGAACCTCACAAAATCATCATCTAGTCATGAATGCAAGTAAATCCCTAAGTAATAAACTAATCTAAGAACATTGAACCCAATACAATCATGGATTCAATGTCTTAAGCATAATCTAGAAATAATAAATAAGAAGAGAAGAGTTAGCCCCTTTATTTCTCTACCTACTCTTAGATCTAGAAATTAGAATTAAAAATAATGAATGATTTTCAAACCTAGTAGACTAGTGGCTACTTATATAGTAGGTGAAAATGGGCCTTAGAAAAATCCAAAACAAAGGAGAAACCATTGTAGCCACGTCGGCCAAACTGGAGAGCACTTCTTGCGGTATGAGCTGCGTGGCCTATGTGAAAGCACGAGGTCTGCTGTCTGAGGTCATCATCTTTGGCTTTTTATTGTGCATCCACGCAATTGGTTGCGGGGCACAGACTGGAGGTCCGGATATTCACCATCTAGCTGCACGAGCTGTACAAAAGGACACAACCTACACTGAGACTTAGTTGTGTCAGCCAATTGTTTAGCATGGGTTGTGTAAAGGTACACGAGCAGTACCAGTATTCACTTCCTTCCTTCATAACTTTAACTTTTTTTTCTTTGGTGCTCCCATCTACTACCACGTTTAAGCTCGTGGTCTTCGGTTTACTACCATTCTTACGAATGACCTTCAACTATCTTCCACCAATCTCGCAAATGACCTTCACTAAACTACTCTAAAGTCCTTATGAGCGATCTACAAATAAACTCTCAAAATAGAATCCAGATGCTCATAAGGACATAGTATCCATTAGATCTAAGATAAGATACAAAGTAAGGGATTTAGATATGAAGACCACAAACGGTCATCTAAATCCTTTGTAATGCAACTCACCTAAATCTAGCAATCTACCATACAAAAGATAACCAAAAGATACGTTAAATGCCTTAAAAAACACATGCATTTTACGCCTCATCAAATCCCTCACTCTTAAACCTTTACTCGTCCTTGAGTAAACAGGAAAAAGCAAAGATCTAAGCATAATATAGCATGCAAAGAATTTCCCCAAAACACCCAACATTTTATTCCTCTCATAAGAATCTCTCAAACTCTCATATCCCAAAGAAATCCGCTGGTAGCTTGGTTCGAGTAGGTTGCACTCTAGGGGGATTCTCACCATCTTCTTCTTCAATTTCCACATCTGCGGATGATAAGGTGTTGTATAAAGACTTCTCAACCCTCCATTCGGGAGATATGAAGAGATAAGAATCTCTCACACTCTCATACCCCAAAGAAACTAAAGTAATCTAACCAACCAACATACCAAATCAAAAGCGAGGTTCAATTATGTGAATGTGTGAAGCTAGCTTACTCTATCAAAAGAAGCTACCAAAACACAGGTCAAGAGAAGCATAGAATAAGTTTTGATTTCTCTCATTTTCTCTCAATTTGCATAGGAGTCCTTTCGGGTTTTCATCTTAGCATACCACATTTTTATAGCTCAAATCTCACCTCTTTTAGCACCATTTGACCTCTCGTTTTTTCATAGGTTTTAAAACCTATCCGGGCCTTTTCCATTGTTGCCTAAGTCCCCTTTTTGGATTTTCAACTTAGCCAGGTATTTTTTTAAAATTTTAAAATATTTTTTTTGTGTAGTACAAAATGCCCCAATGGTAGGTTTCATACTACAATGATAATAAGAAAGAAAACAAACAAACACAAAATAATATTTCTAGAACTCCTAAGTACCTAACTACTCCCTCCCCCACACTTAAACTTTGAATTGTCTCCAAAGCATCATACAAAGTCTAAAAATCACAAGTGGATAGGGAGAATAGTAAGCACTTACTCTTGGGACCCCGAATGACACACTCTTATGTGCCTCGTCTCGCGCCTCCTCCTTCTCTCTTCTTGCCTTTCATAGGAAACAAGGTCACGGAAACCCTCTAGCTTCAAGGCATGCATCATCTCGATCAATTTCTCCTTGTATACCTCTTGCACATCGGGTCTCACGTCTACTATGGCGAACTCTTCCCTCACTTCTCTCTCTATGGAATGTAGTCTAGTTCACCAAGCCATCATTATTGCATCCATAGAGTCAAGCCTCACCCCAAACTCCTCCATTTGTAAGCTCATACCACCTACCACGTGGCTAACTTCTGGCACCATTTAGGTTGAACTTATGAGTTGTTCCCCAAATGTGCTAAATTGATCAAAGAAGTCCGCTGATAGCTTTGTTCAAGTAGGTTTCATTCTAGGGGGATTCTCACCATCTTCTTCTTCAATTTCCACATCTGTGGATAATAAGATGTTGTATAAAGCCTTCTTGAACCTCTATTCAGGAGCTAAGAAGAAATCCACTAATATGGTGTTGTGAGTGATTATCATGCGCTCTGGTTGCGGAGCACCATGAAGTTGCACATGGTCATGGCACCATATAGCCACACAAAACGATTCTATGTGGTGGTGGTGGCGATCATAGAAGCTTTTGGAAACTTGTCCATAGTATACTTTGTCTTTGAACGACCCAAATTTGCCAAAGCAAAATGGGGAGACGCCTCATGTCTTAGGTATTATGCAAGAAGGCAGACCATTCCTCCCATCGGTATCTTTCTGGACTTCTTTTTCCCCATGAATATGCACTTGTCCACAAATGTCTCCACCAAGTTGGGATAGATGTCCCCTTTCGGATTCATAGCCCAAAGAATCTACACGTCTCTATTAGGGCATTGTGAAATCTCTCCATGATATAGAACTCTCATGGATAGAGATCAGTGCACATACCGCAAAGCCGGGTGGACGATTACGGTACTCTTGATCGACTAATTCCTATTCACGCCTGCCAAGTTCCTCCAAAAGTTGCCCAAAGAGAACATAAGACCTTGTCGATATGTCTTAGGAACTTCCTTCCCGTACTTCCACCCAAATGCTTGAGCGACTTCCATATGGGTCATTGAATACTCCTTGTCATCCAAATGGAATGTGATGGTCTTTCTTCCGTCACTGTCTGATGTTTTGTCCACGGATGCCAAGAATTCCAAAGTCCATCAAATGTAAGTCTTGGAATGTGCCTTGAGGAAACCTTCTAGGCCTATCCGACCTAGCAAGTAGGTGACGAGTTCGAGTTGTCCTAGTGCCACCAAAGTCTCTTTGCATGCAAACATGGTTTCCAAGATTGTCCTCCTTTGCCTATTGAGATACTTCTATTTTTGGGCTGCACCCTTGGTAATGTTAGTCAATCCCATTGATCTAAAACACAACACCTCTTACTGGATTTTACAGAAAAATTGGGTAGTAGACAAAAACAAACATTATGCACCAAAAATAAAAAGTAAATTAGCGTAACGACCACTTAATATCAACACATTACACTATAAAATTGTAGCCTTTATAATAAACATCAAAAATTTAAAAATAAACCTCTTAAATTGGGGAAAACAGTAAACAAGCTAATATCATCACACAAAAAGCAACAGATAACGGTTATACTGCAAATTAAAGTATATGCATCCTCGTTTGACACTGAAACTACACGTTAACAACATAAATTCAACAAAAAAACACCACCTTAGACCTTAGTAGAGCCTTCAATGGATTTACCTTTGTTCTTCTCCATTCCACTGCAATAAAACACACACAAAAAAAAAACTTCAGATCTGAAACAAAAACATAAAAAATGGAACATAAAATCAAAACGTTGAACACAAAAGGTAAAAATTACCTCACACGAACATAATCGAACAACTAATCGGGAAAATGAACGGGAAAATTGGGAGGAAATGAACATCGGAGATGAAAAACGAGATGAAACAGCGAAGAAGATGAAACAACAAAGATGAAATTGAGAGAGAGAAAGAGAAACTGGAGCGGTTGAAATTAATTATGAAAGGAAATAAACATTTATGGGTTTTATATATTTAGCGCGTGTAGTCAATTTCCGAAATTTTGCAACTAAATAACTAATTTTCTATTATTCTAATTAAACTTCATCTTTTCTCATGCCTATGAAAAGACTATCTTTCCCAAGACGTTGTCTTCCTTTTGCTGTATAAACAAAGGTAGAAAACTTGCAAAAAGTTTTATTTTAGGAAACCTAAAGTTTAGGCCAAGATTTATTTTGCAATTATAAGAATTTTCATTTGGGATGAGATTTTTAAAAATATGCTAATAAATGTAGGGACCTATTGTGCAAATTTGAAATATTATATATTACAAAATTTTCAGAATTTTCATTTCCATTTCCATTTCCATTTTTCTTCTACAACTGATCAGAAACTGCCTCCGCCGATCGGAAACCGCTACCTGACGCCGGCAACCACCATCGGATGCCGAAATCCCGCAGGTGTTTCGCCGGATTTTTCTGATCTACTCTATTCGCCGATTTCCCCCCGTTTTCCCCTTGGTTTACGATAATTCTCCATCACGAAACCACCGAATTTGAAAGATGGTTTTCAGCTTTGACTTCGACTTTGGCGAGCTTGTCGATCGCTCTGCCTCTGCAATACAACAGCTTTAAAGTTAACTCTGCGGTGGCGGTGAATTTCATGGATAATCAAAATTCTAGCTCAGTTTTTGAATTCGACGATTCAGGCTTCAATTTCATATGGCAAGACGACTAGGAGGGACGATGAGAGAAGGCAAGACGATGGACAATTTTAATTCGAATTCGACATTGGAGACAACTAGAGGAGAAGAAGAAGTTGCAGGCATCTCCATTTCCAGTGTTGCGATGAAGAAGAAGGAGCTTGGCATGGTAACAGTGATGGCGGAGGTTGACGACGAAGGCGGACGACTGAGCTTCTCCTCAGGAGAGGTGAGGTTTAATATTGTGTTTTACCTTTTTTAAAGATTTGCTGATATTTAATATTTACTTGACTGAGGATACTGTTAACAAAGATTGTATGGTCTAGTGGTTAGTATTATTGTTGTAGAGGTTAGAGGTCTGGATTCGAATCTCACCGTGACCTTTATTTTGAAGAATTTATGTTCTTGATGTATATGCTGAGATTTAATATTATTTGACTGAGTATATGTTGAATAAGAGTTTTTGGTGTAGTGGTTATTGCTCTAGGCCATGAGGTTAGAGGCGTGGGTTCAAATCTCACTAAGTCATTTTTTTGAAATTTTTTTATTCTTGAGGTACTGTAACTTTGTTGATGTTTGTAACTTTTTTTCTCTTCCGTTGATATGTTTCACTATTTGGGTGAGGTGAAACAGATATGAGTTGATGTTTTGTAGTTTTTTTTAGTGATATGGATTAATATTTGTAGTTTTAAATTTTTTCTTTTTGATGCTTTTCATTTTCCAAATGAGGTTTTGGTAATAGGAGTTGATGTTTGTGGTATCTATTTTCTTATGTTGATGTTTTTCATTTTCCTGATGAGGTTCAGGTGTTAGGAGTTGATGTTTGTAGCTTAAGGGTGATATAGGTTGATATTTGTAGTTTAATAAAAACAAAATTATTGATGTTTTATAATTTTTAGAGTGAATAATTTATACTCTTGAGGTATCATAGTTTTTGTATTGATGTTTTTAGCTTATTCTTTCTCTCATGTTGATGTTTTTCATTTTCTACGTGAGTTTTTGATGATATGAGTTAATGTTTGTTGTTTTTGGGTGATATAGGTTGATGTTTTTAGTGTTTTTTTCCTTATGTTGACGTTTTTCATTTTTTTGGTGAAATTTAGATTGTAGGAATTGATGTTTTTAGTTTTCGGGTGATATTGGTTGATGTTTTTAGTTTTTCTATGTTTTGGGTGAAAGTTCATAAATAACCTTGTAAAATCTGAAAGTGCAAAATTGACCCTGCAATTTGTTGACCAAAATGTCAACTACAAAAATGGCCGAAAATCATTGAAATGGTCATTTTACCCTTCTGCTAAAAAAATCAAAAAGTAGTGAAAGACAATAATATCTCTGCTTTATAAGAAAACCCTTCTTTCTTTTGTTTTCCAATTTCTCCATTTTCACCCTTTCCAACCAAGCCCAAATCCGATTTAACCTCTGCCACCACCGATTTCACCTCTATTTTTACCTTCGATTTCACCTACGTTTTCTCCATTTTCACCTCCGGATTCGCGCTAGATTTCTGGCCAGGACTAGGGTTTACGGTGGGCTGGGTTTTTGGGTTGGGGTTAGGGTCGAGGGCGGGGAGAGGTGGCGAGGGGTTTCTGGACTGGATAGTGGGTCGACTGGGTGGGGCGAAACGGTGGTGGGGCGATGGGATGGCAGGGCGACGATATGTTTTTCTCATCAACTTTCCTATCCTTGTTTTTCTCTTCTGGTCTCAAATTCTTGATATATTACTGCCAAGAAAAAGGTGGATTTTTTAGGGGGATTTCTGTTCCAAATCTTGATTTTTCCTGTGGTTGTTTATTTAATCCAAATGGGTTTCTTGCAGGGTTTCTTGTGAATGCAAGAAAGGATGGAAATATGGGTCCATTTCGTGTTCACCTTATTTTGTAAGGTGGGAATGTCCGAAAAGGGGGGCATTTATTGAATGCATTGAATATATTGAATCAACTCCTCATTTGGAGATACCATTTTAGTTAGAGATATGGTCTTTTAGATTCCAAGATAATGCATTGGATTAAATCTGGAAATTAGATAATCCCTTCCATTATTTTCATAATTGTGATACTAGCAGTTGTGTTCATCTCTGGTATTCTGCACTTGCTGGTAAGATTCCTGGCGGGGTTAGGGCCGAGGACGCAGGAGAGGTGGCGACGTGGCTAGGGTTGAGAGGTGGTGGAGGAGAGGTAGAGCACGACATCGTCGTGGCTAGTGACGCAGAACTCTGGCGGGTTGAACGGGTTGAGCGGGTCGTGGGTGAGGAGGGCGGGGGAAGCGGCTGGGCAGATTGGGTGGTGGGTGCGACTGAGCTGAACTCTGGCATCGTCATGGCGGAGCGTTGGTGGTGCGGCGGTGGAGCGCTGGTGGTGTGGCGGCAGAGATGGTGGCAGGTTTAAATATGAAGAAGAAGAACCTAGAATATTTTTATCTTTGATTTTTTAAGAATAGGGGTATTTTTGTCTTTTCACAAATGTCAATGCCAGAATTAGTTTGGTCAATGCCGGAATAGTTCAATTTGGGTGTAATTGCACTATTTTACAAAAACTTAGGGTTACTTCTAGACTTTCGGAATTTACAATTTCATTCCTGTACTTTCTTAATCTTATAGGGTCATTTTTGCACTTTTCCCCTTTTTATAAAAAAATTGATAATTAAAATTTTGTTGATATTTTTATAATTTTCAGTCTATGATTGTTGATATTTTTAAATAATTTTTAGTTCATGACTTTTAGTTGTAGTCGACGTTTTTTAATTTTAAATTTTGATTTAATTTTTGTTGTTTTATTTGATATTTTAATATATTTTATGTTGCAATTTTTTAGTTGATATTTTATGATTTTTAATTGATATTTTGCTAGTTGTAGCCGATGTTCATAATTTTCATTTCGATGATCATATTGACCTTTTGCATTTTTAAATTTTAATTTTTTTTTTCAGATGACGGGAAAATGACGAGAAAAATTGGACAAAAAATTCTCTGTAAAAATATTAACAATAGGTCCCTGTAAAATTATTAGACATATGTTCTTATAAAATTATTAAAGATAGATTTCTATAGGTAGAATATAGGTAGAATTGCATAAATTATGTTACTAAAAGTGAGACCATCATTCAACTTGAAAGCTTTATCAAGTTCAAAGATGGAAATAAAAAGGACGCTTAAATTTCTACCGATGATGCTTTCATTTCACTATTAGTTAGGCATGGACTCTTTCACAAAAACTTGACCATTCTTTTTTACTTCATAACAGTTTGTATATAAATAGCTCGGAACACTCATCAGAAATATGTATTCCTTGGAGGATTCCTTAAATCACACCTTTCCTTCATCAACACTTCCACTAAATACATTCGGAGTACATTACCAACTAACAAAGAAACCTAACTTGAACTTCTTGAGGGAGAAGATGATACTTGATGCCGATTTCCTCTAACGATATCTTCAGCTGCATCACCAGGTCTGATCTGTTCGCCATTCTGTCTGCAGAGTTCGTGGTGTGCGTGACAAGAAGGCACATCTTCAGCTTGTTCATGTCCTCGATTTCCTTGATCCGAAAACTGTGTTTAGCCTGCCATTTATGAGGGTTGCCCTCCAAGAACCTGAAAAATGAACAAGACAAGACAGTCCTCTCAAGTGATCAGAACAAAGCGGACTGAATCACGAACATTTCTCATTGTCGATACAGATACCTTTTAATCTTGTCCTTGAGAGCTGCCATGCTTTGGACTGATGTTGAAAAATCAACACAGAAGTCGACAGAATCGCCAAGAGGTGGACTTCGAGTATAATTGTAGATCGGTTTGGTAGCAAGGACATTGTTAGGATAGTACACAATTTGATTGTCAAGTGTCAAGAAGATTGTTGTCATGATGTTCATCTCTTCGACATCCATCTGAAGAGATTTTAAAGAATTCCGTTAGACTAAGAGGCATATATATGAATGAATAGATTTTGGAAAATACTGAGTAAGGGAATCAATCACCTTCACTCCATCAACAACACACCTATCCCCAACATCGAACGGGTGTGTCACGAATACAAACATCATAGCTTCGAACACAGTCTTGGCAAAGTTACCAAACATAAAGGCGAAGAGTAGAATCTGAGATGTGATGAGCACCAGAACTTTGGTTGTAGCTAATCCCATCAGAAGCAACCATGCTACGATGATGATTACTACAACGATTCCAGAAGTAACCTTGTTAAGCTCTTCTATGGCTGTTTTCGCATCATTGAGGGAATGCGCTAAGTACCTTCTCTCATTATACGCCTTAATCTGACACAAACTTAATTTGATCAAACTAGTTCAAACAACAATGATGAAACTCATACCAATTGTTTTGAGCATTTTGAAAAGAACATCAAAACTATTTCTTCATCCAGCCAACATTTGCAAAATGCTCAAGAAATAGCAATCTGATGAATTCATAAATCATTAAGAAAACAATGAATACCTGCGACAGAAATGGAATGCAAAGGTAAACACAGATCTTACCACCCAACTTTCGAAAGATGATTTCTCGATCGTGCCACTTTCTGCAGCTCCTGGGAACAGCATAAGCACATCATCAACTTCTTTGACGGGAAAATAACACAAAAGGTCTTCTTCATCAATGCACCTAGGCAATGTCATGGAAATCAAATTCAACAATTATTGTAAACTTGAAGGAAAAATTTTAAAGTAGAGACGGGGCGTGTAGCCTTACTCCTTCCCAGACTTCGCCACACTCTTAAATATTCTCTTAGCAACTTGCTTTGCTTCATACTCACTCGTAATCTCTTTTTGTCCGACCTCTTCATCTTCAGCACTCCTATCAATTTTATCAGAAATTGTCGACAATCCTGAAGTCCTGATCACCTGAACAAGTCCCACCATTGTCCAAGAAGAAATCATCTCTTTCTTCAGCCTGTGGAGTTTCTCCACATCAACCTCATCCCCCTTTCCTGTGTGTTTCCCTTTCATCGAATATTTGAAGCTCAGTGTACCATTACGCAACAATCCCTCACTTCTCGCGGTTCTTTTGGCAATTGCAGGGCCTGAAAATGTCTCAAGAACATACTGGTGAAAAACCGAATCCTGAATCTTATCAAAGTATGTCCTAACATGGTAAGATGAGGCTAATAATTTCACAAACAAAGTCTTGAACATCCATAAAACTGCACCCAGAAAACTAGACACAATGCCTCTGGTGATATAATCCAAAACCCTCATCGTTCTCCTAGACCTCTTCACGCTGCGATCAATCAACGACTCCCAAGCCAACAGAATCAATCCAAACCAAAGACAAACCTGGAAACTTTTCCTCAAACTATACAGAAAATAAAGAACCTTATTTTTAATCGCATAGTTTCTTTCAATCATAAAAACCAGCATATTAGTCAGCCATTCAGTGATCAAATGGCCACAGAGTATAACCAAAACCAACAGACACCACCTCCATAGATGCAACCCGGAAACATACATTCTTCGAAACTTATCAACACTCAAACTAACAACCAAGAACCCCAATATGCCAAAAAAAGCAACCCATTCAATCAAGATGATAAATTTCCCTCTTCCTCCATGCATTTCCTTTTCAGCCTGATTTGTCCATCCAGGCTTGTAGACCAGATCATCATTGTCATCCTCATTTTCACCCCCGGCCGATGACACTAACTGTGATTTTGCAGTAGTGGACCCGGCCCTGCGATTATCTACGCCGACTGGAGAAACCATTCTCCCTGAAGGCTTCAGTATGGTGGGAGGCGGCAGCTCCATGAGTCTTGATTTGGGCTTGGAGTTTCTAGAAGGTGCCAGCAGCCTTCTTCTGATACTAGTTTCAGGGCTCATTGAAGGTTCGACCTTTCTGGTATCAGAATATGAGGCACCAGCCATTTTGTTGGATTCTGAAGTTTCTTGAGGATTTGGGATCATTACTACAACTTCATGATCAGTGATTGCATCCAATTTGGTTGCTTTTCCAGCTTGCATGGAGGAGCACTTGGTTAACAATGGCTTCTTCAGGTTATCCAGATTTCAGCACTTTATTTCCAGGTTCGGGGAATGAAACTGTAACTTGGAAGTGCTAGTCTAATCGTTTATGTAAAAGCTGTAAAGTTTTGCTGATTGAACCCTTTCAGACAACTCATTAAAACTCTGCGTTTATAAAAGGGATTATGATTACTTTTTTTAAAAAAAAGAACATAAGTAATAACACAAATGGTCCCTGTTGAAAAGGAATTGTAATGGAGAAGATTTGAAACAGAGGAGAAGTTTTGAGAAAGTCTAAAAAAGTGACATTTTTTAAGAGATAAGATAATTCAGGGACTTGATTGCAAAATAGGGTATATTATGTTATTAACCTAAATTTAGGGTTTCATATAAATATCAAATTTTCCTTCCGTTTTCGTTTTTTTTTCATTCCTAGATCTCATATTTTTCTCTTCCTCTACAACCTCCTCTCTCGTACCTTCCACCTCTCACCTACGTAGCCGCAGCAACCTTCGATTGTTGTCGACAAAATCGCACTCTCCTTTCACCGTCGATTTCTCCTCTTCTTGTAACCACCATCATCGATGCCACCTCTCAAATGCGTGTTTTTATTTAAACAGTACTTGTTGTAAATTAGTCAATGCATAGTTAGATGACAATTTAAACTATCAAATTATATTTTCCTCTGTTCCGCGTACTATAACATATACCAGTTGTAGGAGAAAATGTCATGAATAGTACCCCCTATTAATTAAAATTCACAGTTTGGTACCCTAGTTTTAAATCTGTTCTAAAAAAGTGTCCATTTTTCATTTATGTCCCAAAGAGGGGTGTCAATTAAAAGTGGGTACCATTTTGGTACCATTGAGTACCCAAATTAGCTAAAAGGTACCTTTGTGCGACATAAATTTAAAAAAGTGGGCATCTTTTAAGAAAAATTACAAGAATAGGGTACCGGACTAAGAATTTCAATTAAAATCGAGGTCCATTCTGGACATTTTCTCCTAGTAGTGGGATGCATGTTTTAACAAAACTAAAATGAATCATTACTTAACTTATACACTACCTCTTGACAAAGTTTCAAAATTCATATTCACGGTTTTATAACAAATTCGTGTTTTAATAGAAACGAGATGGATAAGGTAACTTATGCATAGTCTATCTAAAGAAGGCTATAAGTTCAAGTATTCATAGGCACAAAGTGCAGATGTGAAATCCTGATTCCACTGTCTGCTGGCCTGCACAAGCCCATATAATAACATACTCCTGAGTCCCATGGAGAGCTCTCATATATACAGTTTCATCCAAAGTCCCATGGAGACATGCACTGTTAACATACATTTTATGAATAGGCTATTTTGTATACGTAGCTACAACACAAAATAAGAATCTTACAATTACTAGTTCAGAAACTAGTGAAACTACCACATCATAAATTACACATTCCTTCTGATTATATCCTTTAGCCACAAGCCTGGATTTATATCTCTCAATACTGCGTATTTCAACTTAAGCACCCATTTGCATCCAATAGCCTTCTTTCCTCTAGGCAGATCAACCATGATCTAGATTATGTACTTTGCTTCAAGAGCTCTCAACTCTTTCTGCATAGCCAAAATCCGTTCATATTGCGTGCTTGCTTCCTCATAGATTGTCGTTTCTTTCTTCGGATCAATTGAACTTGCAAGTACCACAAGGTCCCAAGTGGATAGAGGCAAAGAGGATTGATCTTATGAAGGCAAAGAGGGTTGATCTTATGGTTTCTCACATAATCAGTCATATCCTAACGCTTTGAGGAAATCTTGGAGGGTCTGGATTAGGAGGTGGATCAGGTCGGTTCGGAGAAGAGGATCATGGTGAATTAGTGTTGAGTGTCATTAGTGGGAATATTGTTTCATGAAACACTACATCCATTGAAGTGATCACCTTTGAAATCTCCAAATCAAATAATCCACGTGCCTTCTAACCTGCTGCATATCCAGTGAATCTACACACCTACTTGCTCTGGGCTAAAACTTTGACTTGTGACCCAAAACTTGAGTGAAGGAAGAATCGGTTGCATATCAGCTGCAACTTCCCTGAACTCGGTTTTTCCTGCCTTATATAGTGTTTAAGTTACAAAATACTCTACAACATTAAAAAAAATACAGTAATTGCTCGATAACATCAAAAAAACAGTCATGAGACCTTCGCATAAAACAATGTAAGCGTTCTCTATGTATAAGGGGATGACATATTGTAAAAATGTACATGAAATAAATTATTTCATCTGTTCTAGTTATACTTGCACATAATATTTTCTACGACCCCGAACAAGTATGTTCGACGGTTAATACCTCTAACTACTGTACTTATTATGGTGCCTACAAAGTTGATATTTTGAAATTACATGTTATCACGAATAAAAAAAAATCACTCATGTTATTATCGCTACTCATATATTTATTCAATTATATGATTAAAGTTTTTAAATATTAACTAAAAATATATTATTTACCTGGTTTTGAAATTGAACAAACAAAAGCACATCATCAATCATATTTTAATTTTCTTCTCTCCAGGAGCCCATAAGAAGAAAAAAAAATCCTAATTTCCTCCATTAAAAATTCTACTTGGAGAAGGGTGCCACCTCCACCAACTCCCGTGGCCTCCCCCACCGCCTTGACAAATACGTCACCACCCAACCCCTACCTACCCTTAGCACCATCTTCCCCCTCCTTCACCATCTAACCCGCATTGGATCCAAACCCACGACGTCAAACCCCACCCCAACCCCCCCCCCCCACATCCATCCAACCGCCATTTCCCCTTCCTCATCTCCCTAACCACCCTCACAACCACCTTTAAACCCCTATCAAATTTGGTGTCGGAGAAGTTAAAGTTATAATTCGTTTAATTAATTGTACTTTTGGTGATTCAGTGGTAGATTTGTAGGTTCTGTTCGCTTTAGACCGTCCCTGCTAGTCAAACCAGCTCAATCCTGATAGATTAGTTGGGGCTTGTCTAAATTTATGCGGGTTAGAGACATTTCTACCCAATTTTTTTTATATTCTTATACACCTACGAAATGCATTTTAGTGACAAAAACGGTTGGTTTCCCCTCCTACAAAAACGCATTTTGGAGCTTAACTTTATGGAGGCATCCGGATCTTTAGTAAAAGGAACTGTGAATTTTAGTTTTTGGATTTTTTTCTTGTTGTTATGGAAAGTGTTGTCAGATCAATTTTTTTGTGGTTGGCGGATCTCCATAGTGAAGGCACTTGCAATGGAGAATAAATGTCAAACTTAAAACTTGCTATTGTGACTGTTTCGAAGTAGGACATTGTCTTTGGTTGGTGTGGACTCTATCTTGTAGGTCGGTCGGAGTTGTTGGTTTGTTCGACCGTAAAGGACCGAATCAACGTCTTATCTAATTTCATTCTAGCTTCCACGAAAGTTACTGTTTATGACTTAAATTTTAGTGATTTTGTATAAATGAAATTACCTCATTTTATGTAGTAAGTATCACTGATCAAATTATAGGTATTTGATAAATCTCGTATACACAAATAATTAAATTCACAATCTCTTGGATAACGGATTTTTAAGGAAAAACAAAAAACAAAATCAAACAGTTAAATGGAATGTGAATGAAAAGTCCTTATCAATACATAATTATTCATTTATATTCAGACTAAAAGATTTCTTCATTAAGAAAACAAAACAGAAACAAGAATTCTACCGAACTAATGTGCCTTTTTCTGAAAGACCAAAAATTTGAAACTGTGAAAACCTGTTTTTGGTGTTTTGGATTTGCTCATATGATCTTTCGTTCAAGCGAGAAATTATGCTCAAACCCTCGTCAGGGGATGTGGATTCGCCTACTTTATTGTTGAAAGTTGGGATGCTGTCACTTCATAAAATTGCACATAAGTATCCCAGATCTGATGAATTAAAAGTAACCAGAATTTTTATTAAAATAATCACTAGTCGTAGGTGATTCCAGCTGCAGATTTGTTTCATGTCCCTACATTATCTCAAGTTTGTTTGTCCTACCCATCTCATTCAAATTTTCACATAATCATTTTTTAGTAAAAAATGTTGAACTTTGAACGCATGTTTGAATAAATATATGAGCGATAATTTTTATCATATGATATATGGTTGGATTCGTCATGACATGTAATTTTTAAATATTAATTTTTTTATGTACCGTTATTATCCATAACTACACATATTTACAGTCAAACATGTTTATAGGAGACCGTAAAAAAAATTTGTGCAAATTTAATTGGTACGGAATAAACGTAACAAGAACTTGTCACGGCAGGAGTTAAATTTTGTTAGAACTTTTATTAAGCTGAAAAGCCCAATTTCATAATACCTCCGATCTAGGTGTTGTGCGTAAGAGATCAACACTCGTGTAGGAACTATGTGTCAACAATGATGAAAGTGGCCATCAGACGGTGAACCATTATCTCTGTACCGCTACTGACCAGCATGCAATAATATGCAGTGTTTTCTAACCGCCGTGTTTTACTCTATACCACGGTGCTTTGTTGTGCCACAGTGTTACGGGGTCGGGCTCATCACCCAACTTCGACGCAATCCCATGCCCGCATACGCGCCACAAGCGTGCTGCGGTCTCGTGCCACTCAACACTTCATTGCGAAACGGTCTCCCTAAACCGCAACGCACACGCCTCTGGGTCATCCAGTGTCGACCGCCTAACCACTCACGGCCCGTGATGTCCCCCTTTGCACCCGCGACGCGCTGTGCAAGACGCCCGAGCCGTTCGTGCCCAACGCCTGTGCGCTCAGCGCTTGGTCGCCCGCCAGGCCAGCACCTTAAGTGTTGAGTCACAGCCAGAGAAAACACGTCTCAAGCTCCTTGTCCCGAAAGTCTTCTCTTTTGCTTGTAAAAGTTAGCTATTAGCTTAACTTAGTTAGTTCTTGGAGGACCTGGTCTGCGTACCGCAGTTTGGTTTTTTCTCCATTTTGTTCTTATACCTGGTACATATAATTACTTCCGTACACCATATATGTGGAGTACTGAGCTACCCACATCCGGTTACCTTTTTGCAATATATTGAAAACGAGCATTTACTCCCCAGTTGTCGGGTCTTGTATTGCTTTCTTGTTGCTTGTTGTGAAGCCTTGCTCCATTCAAACTCATGTATTTCCGTTGTGTACACAGTCCACGCCCCTCTAAAGGCTTGGTATGATAGGTGCAACCAAGTTGAGTGCGACGTGCATGGAAACTAGGCGGTAGTTGTGACACTCTAGCACGACTAGGTTGTTGGGAATTGATTAAATCTAATTTAGCGAAAAATCAATTATCTAATCCCTGATATCATGCATGTATTTAATTCGAATCTATTTAAGAGTTTAGATTACCATTGAAGTGTGCTTTACCGTCAGATTTGATCAACCACGGAGACGAGGATCCCAGATGTGATTCCTCTATATGTATCCACACAGCACGATAGGACCGCCTACACCGCCGTCAGCTTAGAACGTTGATTAGCAAGCAAAGACCCAATATTTATTCTTCTCTTTACGGAGAGGTTTATTTTCTGAGAATGATTGGATTGGTTTCTGGTTTCTGCCGTCTGGAACAGTCAGGGTTCTAATAATCTGATTCTAAACATTTCTGTAAAAATATCTATTTATACAAAATAGTCATTAATCCAAGAAACCCTAATCCAAGTCAATCTGGGCCTATCCCAATTAGACTTAGTGATTTCTAAACTCAATTCTCATATAAATACTATTTGGGCTCCTAGCCCTATAGTCATTTCCTTTATCCAATTTCATGCTTTGTGTGTGACCCTATAGGTTAAGTCATAATAAGCTGCAAGCCCAATATAATTGATGCTAGTTGATCGAAAGCGGTTTCCAGCTAAACATTCTGATCACTCAAAATAACTGAATTAATTATCTCCGTAATTAATTCTCAAACTATATTACGGAAAATGCACATTGACTAAAGGACACTATTCCAACAATAGTATGAGATATTTATGAGTTTAAATATATCGTTAGAAATTATACATTGTAAGAATTTATGATTGATTATATATAGTAAATAATTAAAATCAGTGACATATTATAATATTATCATGTTATTTTTAGACAACTTGGGTTTAGATTAGTCAAAAAATTAAAATCAGGAACATTTTATAATATTAGTATGTTACTTTTAGACAACTTGGGTTTAGGTTAGTAAAAATGACTTCAACATCTCCTATTGACAGCATCAAACAAACAATTTCTATTATTTGGGATGAACGGATTGAAGTCTATCAAACCATCCACTATTTTGTTAGAGCCAGCTTTCCTTGCCGCAGCCTTCGTCTTCCTCCTCAAAAACCAAAAAAAAATCTTCAATTTTCTTTCCCCTATTTTTCTATCATAGATATATGAAAAAAATAATAGTTTATTTTAATTAATTTTTCTGTTATTAAATAAGTGTGGTATTTGTCTTCGTATATTAGTTTTGTGTTCCGACCTGATCGATTCGTTGTGTTCGTGATGATAACTTAATTTAATTATTCGAGTCGATGTACTGTTCTCGATCTGTTTGCACAGATCGTGTGTTCGTAATTATGTTTGTATTTTTATCTCAAGGTTTCCATTAATTTGGATATGGAATATCTGTATTTTTCAATGTGTTTACAATTTAAAAAACATATACCATTATTAGATCAAGTGGTGTTATAACTGTAGATGATCCTTATTTGGCGTAGTGATATCGATACCTGCTACGTTTTTCTCCGCCAAGTGGCCATGTACCCGAAGGTGATGTTACAGTTTTTATTTGATCTCTAATTTGTGATAGTACAGATGATCAGTTTGGTTGACATGTAATTTAGATATCTTTTGTAGAAAATAAGGGTAATAATCTGTGTTTGAATTTATACTCTGGGATACATTATATAGAGGTACAAAGACCTATGCAGAAAAAGGAAAAAAGGAATTTAAATCTAATTACAATTAAAAGTAATATTCAAATAATATTTTTATTCCTTAATACTCCTCCACAAGTTGAAGCATGGGGATTAGAAATGGACAACTTTTCAAGTAATGAAGGAAACTGAGTTCATCCGAGAGCTTTGTGAACAAATCCGCTAGTTGGTCAGTCATGCGAATATGATGAGTAACAATAGTACCAGACTGTACAAGATCACTGTTGAAATGACAATCAACCTCTATGTGCTTCGTACGTTCATGGAACACCGGATTTTCTGCAATATGGAGAGAAGATTGACTGTCACAAAACAGTCGCATAGGAGTAGAATGCACAACACCTAAGTCACTAAGTAATGACTTAAGCCACAACAACTCACAACAGGCAACAACCATAGCACGATACTCCGTATCAGCTAAAGAACGAGAAACTGTAGGTTGCTTCTTGGTCTTGCATGAAACTGGAGAATCACCAATCGTCAGAAGGTACCCAGAAAGATAACATTGCGTAATGGGACAAGCGGCCCAATCAGAATCCCAATAAGCAGTCAACTGTAATGAACTATAGGAAGAGATAAATAAACCTTGACCAGGATGACTCTTCAAATAGTGACTCGAATCCCAGCTTGCCAATGAGGAACACAAGGAGACTTCATAAACTAAGTAAGCGTATGAACAAATTAACTCAGCTCAGGACGAGTAATGGTCAGATAAATGAGGTGATCCACCAGGTGCCGATACTGCTCAGAATCATCATAAAGGGAGACTTCAACTTTCACAAGATCATGCTATTGCTCTATAGGGAAATCAATCTATTTAGAAGCTGACAAACCTGTGTCCGAAAAAATATACAAGGCATATTTCCTTTGTGAAAGAAACATCCCATCCGGTCTTCTAGCAATCTCCATACCCAAGAAATACTTAAGTGTACCAAGATCCTTCATATGAAAACAAGAACTCAGGTATTTCTTGAATTCATAGATGAGAGACGAAGAACTACCAGCAATGACCAAATCATCCACATAAACAAGAACATGTAAAGAAATTGAGCTACGAGTAAAAGCAAATAGAGAGTAATCTGCCTTACTTTGAACAAAACCAAATGCGTGTAACGCCTGAGCCAAATTCGCAAACCAATTGCGAGGAGCCTGCCGAAGACCATAAGAGATGTTTGAAGGCGACAAATCTGGCCAGAGAGCATAGGATAGCCAGGAGATGGTCGCATAAAAACCTCTTCATAGAGATCACCATGAAGAAAAGCATTATGCACATCCATCTGGTGTAGTTCGCAACCACGAATGACTGCAACAGATAAAAATAAATGTACCAGACTCATCATCGCAATAGGATCAAATATCTCAGTGTAGTCAATTCCTTCCTTCTGGTTATTTCCAAGAACCACCAAGCAAGCTTTGTGACGCTCAATAGTACAATCAGACTTGAACTTGGTACGATACACCTATTTGCATCCAATGGAAGTCTTATATGGAGGTAATGAAGACAAAATCGACGTCTGATTATGCTCAAGCGCGTTAATTTCATCAGCCATAGCATCACGCCAATGATCATACTTCAAAGCCTTAGAGTAAGTTGTGGGATCTGCATTAGAAGTTAACCTTAGAGTAAGTTGTGGCAAGTTGTTGATGGCAGCGGGTGGCGCGTGAGGCATAGGGTCAACCGACGCCAGGGCAAGGTAACCAGTAGTGACATGGAGACTAGCGGAGATGAGGTGACCAACAGCGAGAATTGGGCCGGCGTTGGTGAGAGATTCGACGGCGTTGAGGAGGAAGGTGTCGGAGAGGTTGTCTGCGTCAGGGAGTCTTACGGGTAGAGAACATATGGAAAATGATCTTCATAAAAATCAGCATCCCTGTGGTTAAAGTAAATACGAGATTCCAAATCATAAAGACGATAATCCTTCTTTCCGGCAAGATACCCAAGAAAGAGACATCGACGACTTCTTGGAGCAAACTGGTCACAGAATCTGGGGATGTAGGAAGCTAAACACAAATATCCAAATACACGCAAAACCTTGTAGTTTTGAGATGTGCAACCATCGAGTTACTTCGTTGGTGTCTCGTTGATCAAATATGCAGGTGTAAGAATACATTCTCCCCAGAACTCAATTGGCAGATTGGCTCGAAAACGAAAAGCACGAGCAAAATTTAATAAAAGATGATGCTTGCGCTCAACACGACCATTCTGTTGGGGTGTATCAACCATTGATGTCTCAAAAATATTCCCAGATTCAGCAAAGTATGATCTCAAAGGTAGAAATTATGTATCATTATCAGCCCGGACATGCCTAACCACGCGCCCAAACTGATTCTTGACCAAGGCACAAAATTCAATAAATCTGGAGGCAACTTTTGACTTAGAAACAAATAAATTAATACAAATCGACCGGGAATAATCATCAACTATTGTCAAAAAATAAAATGCACCACAAGAAGATGGTGTTTTATAAGGACCCCGAACATCACAATGTATTAATTTGAATAAAGAATTAGCATTTGAAGAACTCAAAGGGAAAATATTTCTAGTCCGCTTTGCTCTATGACATACAGAGGAAGGAAAAGAAACATTATTTTTGCTAAAATCAAGAGTAGAAACAGAAGACAACACCGTAGAGGAATGATGCCCAAGACACCGATACCATAAGTCAGAGGATGAAACTGAAGCAACTGTCGGATTAGACTGCAAGATATGAGGACTATCATTCGTATCCAGCAGACGAAGCCAATAACCCCCATGTTGTTCACCCACTCCAATCACATTCCACGTACTGATTTTCTGTAAATTGCAATTATTTTCAGTAAACGAAGCTAGACATTTTAGGGCAGATAACAATCTAAAGCATGATAATAATTAGCTTCGTAGAGAAGTTATGTAGAACACACGAGTAAGAGTAACATCTCCAAAATTAATAGAACTATATTGTGTTGCAAATGACATAGATATATCATGCAATATAACATTCACATAATTGACAGCAGTAGTAATATCAATGAGAGAACCTTTGTCAGCAATCATGTGATATGAGCCTCCCGAATCAAGAATCTATAGTAAAGTAGAATTACTTAACCCCTGGTCAGACACAACATTAAACTAATTAAATAAATGTAGGGTCGTACTCCATAGGTCATCAGACAGAGTAGGATCGAAGTCAGCACAGGCAGAAGTACGCTGGGCAGCGGTCGCAGCGTGTCCAGGTGGGGACACAGTAGCGTCGGTGGAGATGGTCCCATCTTCTTGGATTTCCGATTCAACTCCTTGAACTAATCTGGTACACCTGTGAGCTTGAAACAGGTATATGTGTCGTGACCCTTTCGATGATAGTGCGTACAGGTGAGATTCTTGCGATCAGCTGAAGTGAGAGCAATTGTCGAAGAACCCGATGGTGGTAAGCATCGTGCAGAATATGACATAGAGTCAGTTGAAGACTCGCGAGACTGAATGATGGCTATGTGATTCTCTTCTCGAGCAACAAGAGAATATACGCGCATGACAGGTGGCAAAGGATCGGTGGTCATGATGTTGGATATCAAGTTTGATAGCCTTCATCAAGACCGAGGATAAATTGATAGATCATGTTTTTCTCACGTTCTTGGAAGGCATTAACAACATGGTTGCATGTGCACGGTGGTTTGAAAGCTTCAAAGGTGCAAACTAAATTAGGTCGGTGAGAGTTGTAATCACTGAACAGCTTCTTCAGTTTTCCAAAATAAATGGCAACAGTCTAACCGTTCTTCCGACAGTTCTGTATAGCTTCACGCATCTGCAGAATTTTTGGACCATTCCTAAGAGTAAATCGTTCCTTAAGATCATCCTACAATTCCTTAACCGTGGCATAGTAACTGGTAGATGAACTCAATGGTAGATCTAGAGTCTGCAAGATCCAACACACAAGGGTAACATTAACTCCCGGCTAATCAATTGCATCGGGATGATTATCCGAGGGTTTTGTAATGGTTTCATCAATGAAACCAATCTTCTTCTTTGCAAGCATAGCGCCATAAATTGCAGCAGACCATTCTAGGTAATTCTCTTCACCATTCAGTATGACGGGACAGATTAATAAATCGGAGTCGTCATTAGTACTAAGATAGTAGGATCATTCAAATATCGACCAACATGGAAATATCCCCAAGATACAGATTGTGATAACAATTGATTGAGCAAAGCTGTAATCACATCGGCGACATTGCGATTCTATAATTTATTAAGCTCAGCTTTAGCAGCGATTTGAGCTCGCTCAGCAGCATCGAAACTAGAACCAGGTGCAAACATGGTCGCGGATCAGTGGCAGAGCAAATCAGCGGTACGGTTAAGGCAACGAGGCGGCGCGTGGGATACCATTAGCGGCGCGTGGAACTGGGGCGGCATATTTAGAGCAACGTACAGACAAATTGGTGCAGACAACCGATTGCAACACCTGGAGGAGTGGTGTGGTGGTCGATGGATTGGAATCGACGAGCATCGGCGGCGCGTGTGACAAGCGTGTGGCTAAAGGCGGCGGCAACAGTGGCTCTCGAACGGTAGCTGAAATTTCGTAGGGTTTCAGGATTTTAGCCTCTGATACCATGTAGAAATAAGGGTGATAATTTGTGTTTGTATTGATGCTCAGGAGTACATTATATAGAGGTTTAAAGACCCGTACTAAAAAGGAAAATGAATATAAATCTAATTATAATTACAAGTAATATTCACATAATATTGCTATTCCTAAATATTAGATCACTAAATTTGTTTTATCAATTATAAAATGATCCCAACATAAAGATTAGTCGATTTAAAACAAGATTTTGTTGTATAGAAAATAATTATTTAATTTTTAAAGACAGTGCAATTAAAGTTTGTTTTTGAAACAGTGCAATTAAAGTTGTGCTTACAAATACAATTAAATTATTTTGAAAGTATATATGCGTGTGCAAATTTCTTCCTTTTTCTCGTGATTGACTTTTGTTTCAAGATATATATATATATATATAACAATTTTTCAAAACATTAAAAAAATTCATGTCATACCGTATCACTATAACTTGTATTGAGACAACGGCATAAGTAGAATTTCAAAATTTACAAGAAACATCCCATCCCATGTCATTTCTAGTTTTAAATAATTATACTTAAACCCTCGTGTCATCATAAAGTTGGGTGAGCCAAGTTTCTTTTAAATTTCTTTTACTTATTTGTTAAATAATTTATAAATATTTCCAAAATATACACCGCCTGATTGAAAAATAGACCAACAAAGGTTGAATCGGCAACAACTTGTCCCGAGTGGACAAGTTACTTACCACATAAGGTATATGACTAACTGGGCAATGATTTAACAATTGTGAGACATGCGCATGTGGTGATGTTATCGACTTTCTCGAAAGAGGCCAACAACTCCATCATCAATTAGTTGGAATTATCCTTAAAAACAAGGACGTGGTTTACGTATGAGGACTAATCAACCCTTATTTGATGCTACCTAACGACTCCCAGTCTGCTTTTTGCCATGCACGCAGCAGGAGTCAACAGATTCTTTGTACACCTGGAACTCCGCATCTTGAATAACAAGGATATGCGCTAAGGACAGTTTTCAAATGATTATTCTGTTAGAAGGCATCCTTAAGTAAGAATGATGCATTCTTTTTTTTATTAAAAAATATACAATAGTAGTAGTAAAGGTGGATGTACTTGGTGAAAAAATATTTTCTTGGGAAACCAATTTCTAAGGCCTGGACATATATATATATATATAAGCAAAACTTAGAAACAAATATAAGCATATTGGTATTTTTCAAATTCTTAATTTAACTAAAGAAATGAAGGATTTTTGAAAAAAGAAGAAGAAAAACAACACATTATTTTGGACTGGAGGCTAGTACATTGCACAGTTGTTAGCTGGTTTTTTTGACCATCTGTGATCTTCCATAGGAATTGTAGGAATGAAATTCATTAACTAGTTGATTGAGTTTTACTTGGTCACTGTATTTCTTCTTAAAAGTTAGAAGTTTGAATTTTGCAAGTTTAGTTTCGTTTTCAACGCATTTATCTTAAAGTTTTGTGTGAAACTTTCTCACAACGAGATCAGAGATTAAATTGTAAATAATTTAGCATGAAGTTTTTAATTGAAATTTTAAAAGTTTAGTGGTTAGATGTGTAATTTAGTTAATTTACATTTTACGCTACTGGAAAACAGGTACATAGGCACCGGTAGAAATGTACCGGTGTCAGAATACTAGTGCTAGTTTTTGCAATAGCACCGGCCTAGACCGTGAAAAATGTCAAGGCCGGTGCCTTTGTGAACTAATGCACCAGTATATATTGACCGGTGCTCAATACCGGTGCCTATGTGAGAAGGAGGAAGCAAAATGATTATTTTGAGCATCGGTATATTTTAAATCGGTGTTAGTACTAAAATTACGCGGGGATAAGGAAATTTCAGCCCCCGTATGGTATGTTGCACCGGTTCTAATGGAAAAAACACGCGGGAAATGATATAAACCGGCACCGGTATCAAATTTTATATCTAGCACCAACTTTATTTCCGGTGCTATTTGGTAGTGCACGTGGTGGAAATGTAATATTAGCATCGATAGTAGATTTATATTGGTGCTGATGGAAAAAACACGTGGGAAATTGTATAATTCCAGCACCAGATTAGTATTTTCGTGTTAGCACTATTACTAATATTGGTTCTATAGTGTAAAGCTGAACAATGACACCGTTTTGAACTATTAATATCGGTGCTAATGGTGCATTAAATGCACACCTATAACCTTTTTTTTGCCGGGTAAAAAGTGGAAGAAAGTAGTGCTTGTGTTCATTAATGACAATTTTTGGATGAAGAAAACATTGAATGTTCATCAATGAAAACCCTTAAAGGTACTGTATACTTTGCTTTAATTTACCAATTATTTTGGTGTATGTGGGGAATGATAGGTTGACATTTATTTTTTGCATGGGGGTACATTTGATCATTGTAATGTTGGTTCAAACTATGCATGAAATGGGTTTGCTATGTAGTGTTGTTGATGTATTAGATGTCTTTTTCAAGCATGTGCTTTGAAAAGTTGTGGTACTCAGGGGCGAAGCCAGGCGGGGGTTGGAGGGGGTTTCAGCTCCCGCTGAGCTGAAATTTAGGGGTAAATTTTCAAAAGAAAATATAATTCACCCCCTCTAATATAGAGAAAAATTGGGGGGAACTTCTTTTACATATCCGGCGGGGGGGGCGGGGGGGCGGGG
>JAULKM010000001.1:14804943-14819388 GCA_032355605.1 Rubia tinctorum
GGGAAAATTGTTTTAAATATCAGCCCCCCCCCCCCCCACTAATGTTTTCTTGCTCCGCCCCTGGTGGTACTAATGTGATGTTGCATGTTGTGGATTTTAACTTGATGTTTCATGAGTACAATTAGTTTTAGGGTAGAAGTGTATATATTTTTGTGGAACTGAAGTTGATGCATATTGATTTGCTTGTAAATGTGTGTCGTGTCATTGAGAGACGGAAGCATGTGTATGAGAACATTAGTTTGGTCAGTGATGAATTTATTGCTTTTGATGGGGAGTTTTGCATTCAGTCGTGAAAAGTGCATCTTATGTCGTGATTGTAAGAATCATAACCGTACCGATGACCGGGACTTGTTTCAACTTCATTTGTACAAGAGAGGGTTTGCAATGGATTATTTGGTTTGGACCTTTCACGGTGAGAAACCACCGTCGAAGGTGGTTGTAGGTAGTAAGGAAGAATGTTTTGGGGATGTGTATTTGGATGACATGTGTAAGGAGGTGGTGGATGAATTCAGGGGGAGGCCCGATGTACCGTCAAAATTTCTAGACGAGAAGGATAAACCATTTTATCTCGGTTGCAAAAGGAACAACATTGTCATGTCTTGTTTGATGTAGTTGTTTAACATGAAAGGTGTTGATTCCTGGAGTGATACTAGCATGAATAAGTTGCTCAAGTTTTTGAATGATAACCTTCCCTCCGGAAATGTTTTATCTGATAACCTATATGATGCAAAGAGAATTTTGTGTCCAATGGAGATGAAGTATAAAAAAATACATGCATACCCCAATGATTGTGTTTTGTATAAGGGTCACTTGTAGAAAAAGGTGTCTTGATATGTGTGTCACGTTCCTCATTATAAGGAACGGAGGATTGAGGCTCTCGATGATGGGATTGAGGTGAAGATAAGGAAATGTGTCCCCGCTAAATGCGTGTGGTACCTTCCTATTGTTCCATGTTGAAGAGGTTGTTTAAGAACGCTGAGGATGCGAAGAACATGGCATGGTACAGGGATAAGAGGTGTTTCGATAATGACATTACAGTCACCCTGCAGATACAAATCAGTGGAAGAATTTTGACATGATGCATCCACCGTTTGCAGCTGAACCTCGGAATTTTAGGATGACTTTGTGTACTAATGGTATGAATTCCTTTGGTAACATTTCTTTGAAAGATAGTTAATGTCCAGCTATGCTTTCCATTTACAATCTACCTCTTTACCTTTGCATGAAGAGGAAATATGTTTGATGCCTTTGATGATTTCTAGTTTGAGACAACCTGGGAACGACATCGATACCTACTTAGCCCCTCTCATTGAAGATTTGAAGGTTTTCTGATACAAAGGTGTTGACTTGTTCGGCGGTTATCGTGGGACCAAGTTCAATTTAAAGGCCACATTTTTTTGCACGATAAATGATTTTCGGCTTATGGTAATCTTTCTAGTTTTATGGTTAAGGGTCACAAGGCATGTCCTGTGTGCGAGGAAGGTATTGATTTCCAGCAGCTAAATAATGTTAGGAAGACCGTGTATCTTGGCTATCGAAAATTTCTCCCTACAAAGCACATGTTACAAGACGATGCAATTCATTTCGTTGGTGGGAGTGAGAGGAGGAAGGTGCCAAGAATATTGAGTGATTTTTCCATCCATAGAAAGGTGATGAAATTAAACGTTGTCCATGGAAAAAAGATAACGAAGGTGGTTGCCCCTAACGATGGACCTTGTAAGAAAAGATCGATTTTCTTTGATTTGCCGTGCAAGGAGAATTTGGAGGTTTGCCACTGTCTTGATGTGATGCATATAAAGAAGAATGTGTAAAAGAGTTTAATTGGGACTCTACTTAACATTCCTGGCAAGATGAAAGATAGCTTGAATTCACACAATAACTTGGTTGAACTAGGTATAAGATTTGATTTATCTCTAAGGGTGAAAGGTAAGTGGATGTACTTACCACCAGCCTAATACGGTCTTTCAATGACTAAGAGGAAGTCGGTTTGTGATTGTATTAAAGGGGTCAAAGTACCGTATGGCTACTGTTCCAATGTAAGTCGGTTTGTTAACAATGAATTGCATCTGAATGCTTTGAAATCACATGATTGTCATGTCTTGGTGCAACAGATCTTGCCCGTTGCTATCCTGGGTGTAATGGAGGACGAGGTGAGATTTCGAATCACGCGCATGTGTTTTTTCTTCAAATCCATTTGCAGTAAGAAAAAAAACAGGAAACAGCTTGATGATTTGGAACGTAAGGGGATTGTAGTGTTGTATTTGTTTGAGAAGTACTTTCCCCTAGCATTCTTTAACATTATTTTCCATCTTGTCATCCATGTGGTTAGAGAAATCAAAATATGTGGTCCAGTGGGGATGCATTGGATGTACCCATTCGACCTCATAGGGGCCTTTAAGGCCTACGTACACAATCGTAGCCGACCCGATGCCAGCATTGTGCAAAGGTATGCCACAGAGGAGGTCATTGATTATTGCACTTAGAATTTGATTGGGAAGACAACATTTGGAGTTCCGCAACATGTGCAAAATGGTAGGAAGAATGGAATCCCACAGTCCAAATATAACTTTACACTCCATACAATGTCGAGTTGATGAAAGTTCACCTTTATGTTTTGCGAAAAAGTAGTGAGACTGCTATATATGTTGAGGAGCACGTGTCATTGTTAGAGGAACTTCATCCCAAATGGCCATCGAATAAGATACAACTGAAGCATTCTTCAACGTTTTTCAACTGGTTTTGTAATCGTTGCAATGTGGGTGAATACGTGCTAAGCTTCCGGAATTTGCAAGGACACCCAACTGCACGGTGAAAAGATACCAGGCCTTTGACATGAATGGATTTAGTTTCTCTACAATAGACAAAGTTAGCAAGAGGTCTACGCAAATCAACGGGGTTTACGTGGAATCTGAATCCATGTGGCAGTCGAGCAAGAAAGACTTAAAGTTGTTGTTTTCAAGTGTAGATGAGTCAAAAATGATCCAGGTGTCCGTTTTGAGATGCACATGGGTTACATTGGTGGACCTGAATTGAGTCGATTACGAGAACGATAAGTTCGTCCTAGCTGCCCAAGCTCGGCAAGTATTTTATATTCAGGACGCAAACAATGAGAAGTGTCATGTTGTCCTACATGGGAAGAAATTTTATTTTGATGATGAAATCGACGCCAAGCTAAATTTGAAACTATGGAGTTTCCCTCCGCATTCCCGAGTTCGGGGGATATCGGTGGACCACCCGTATGTAGACGACCACATGGGGATGGTTTATGGGTGGACAAGAATGGTAATATTGTGGGTGGTGATGTAGTACTAAATGGCAAAGATAGGGATTTGGTGCTTCATTTTTCCTTCTATTTTGTAGGTTCTTGTATTTTTAAAGAGCCCAAATGAAATCTAAGTGGTCCCTAAAGTTCCAGATTAAAACATTGATTAGCTATGTATGTTCTATGGTCAATTTAATGTAGAATCTGTATTAGAACAGGCTAGTACCGGTGCAAAAAGAAAGAGTACATGCTCAGTTCTTTGTAGGTAACTACGTCGGGCTACCTTTGAGAGGTTTGGCACCAGAATTGTGTACAATAACACTGGTACATATACCAGTGCTCAACACTTAGACAAAAAAAAAGCTCTCTGTCCATTTACTGATTTAAATTGTGCATTTAAAGCATTCTGAAGTAGCTGCTATTTGTTAAAAAAGCACCGACATGTGATTATATTAGCACCGGTTTTTGTACCGGTGCTCACCACTTAGATTCAACAGTCTCTGCCCACTTCCAGATTTAAATTACACATTTAAAGCAGCCCGACGCAGCTACTTTCTATGAAATAGGTGCCGGTTTATGCACCGGTGCTTAACACTTAGAAGAAAAAAAACCTCAGCCTCTGCCCACTTTCGTATTTTGCGCATTTAAAGTAACCCAATGCAATTTTGTGAATCTTTATGACACCGGTTTATATACCTGTGCTCAACATTTAGAAATAAAACCCTCAGTCTTTGCCCACTTCCAGATTTAAGTTCCTCATTTAATGCATCCCGACACAGTTGTTTTTTGTCAAATAGGCACGGGTATGTTGCACTTGTTGCACCAGTAGTTGAACTGGTGCTAAGAACATATAACACTTTAAGTTTCTTCAACATTTCTTCATTTCATTATCAATAATTTCTTTCTACATCAACATCAAATAGCCTCTAGAAATACTTCAAGTGTTCTTCAATACACTTCAAGGTAATATCATCTTTTCACTTTGCCCTTCTATTGATCTCAAATAATGGAATCTTGTATTTTCCAATGAAAACATAATCAATGGCATTTGCTAATACTCCAAACTTAACCCTGGATTTTTTTGCATTCAGTTATGGTTCTAATTTGGATTCATTTGTGATTTTGTTTTAGAAAAAAAGTGATTTTATAACCCGGCCTAATTGACATAAGTGTCAATATAATCTTTCAGTGTTTGAAAATTCCAATATAACCTTACCTAGTTGACATAAGTGTAAAATTACCCATTCTGGTCAATTTTAGCTGCAATTATGTGAAATTGCAATTTTACCCCTATGAATTTTTAAAAAAATATATATGAAATGACTTTGATACTCTTAATCCTAATATTCTCCATCCAACTGTCCCCTTTCTTTATCCATTTCTTTTTCTTTCCTCTGGCCTCTTTTCTTCCTGATGCCTTTCTCCTCTTTCATCTCACTTTTTTTCTTCCCGACGCCATTTGTTCTCCTCGCCGATGCCATTGCTTCCACCATTTTCTCCATTTCTCCCATTCACTCATTCTTCGCCGTCATTCCTTGTGTCACGTCGCATTCAATGACAATCATGCCATTCGTTCATTCCTCCTGTTTAATCGCATCGGTCGTTCAATTGCAACGTCAATTAGGGTGTAATCGCATGGTTGTGGTGGTTGCAGAAGGGGTGGGGGTGGTGGCTTGAGGGAGATGGAGTGGTGGTGGTGGTGGGGAGTGGTGGTGGTGGTGGGGACTGGGGCTGGGTTTAGGGTTAGGGTTTGACTTCGACAGTAAGGGAAAGAAGCGGTGGGGGAAGGGTTGGGGTTTTACGGTGAGGCTAGGGTTCATCGTTGGGATTTCATGACTGGGCTAGGGCTAGGATTTCATAGCCGGGTTGGGGTCTCACGGCGTGGCTAGGGCAGGGTTTTTACGGGCGGAGGAAGAAGTTGTGGCAGCGAAGCTGGGGATGAGGCTGGTGGCTGAGTTGGCCAGAGAGGAGGTGGCGGCTGGGATGGGGGTGGCGGCAGAGTTGGATGGAGAGGAGGTGGGGATGGTGGCAGATTTGGCTGGAGAGAAGGTGGCAAGGGGGCTAGGAGTGGTAGAGGTGGTGGCGGAGTTGCTCGGATGGGAGTAGTGGCAGGGTTGGGAGTGGTGACGGAGTTGGTCGGAGAGGAGTTAAGGGTGGTGGTGGAGTTGGCCTGAGAGGAGGTGGCGGCAAGGCTGGGGTGGTGGAGAGAGGTCAAAATTGTCTTAACACATTTAGATTTTAGGCAAAGGACAATTTAGTCATTTTACGTGCGGTCAACGCCGGTCAATTCTGTAAATGGTGTCTTAGGGTTATATTGACACTTGATCAACTAGTTAGTGTTATTTTTGCACTAAAAAGCATCTGAGAGTTATATTGGCATTTACTCAAGTAGGTAGGGTTATATTGGTATATATCCCTTTGTTTTTTACTACCTTGTGCATATTAGATGATTATTGTATGGATAATCGGATTGTCATGCTTTTAGAAGTCTTTACAATTCTTAGTACATTGCATTGCACACAAGGTGTTTAAAAGCATCCAATAAAGGTTATAGACCCCAAAACCCAAGTAAGATGCCTAGGAAAGAAGGATTTTCTTCCCCGGAAAGTGAATCTCACTCAAACAATTTTCAAGATAGATTTGTGTCTGAGGAAGCTAGGTTGTTAGCTCAAAATTATCGGATGCGGAAGCATTATCCTGATAGGGGAATAGAAGAGAATCCACCTTTTCATGAAACTATTAGGTAGTTGGGATGGGAAAAGCTTTGTGCAACTCCACCGACCTTCAACCTGACCATCGTCGAAGATTTCTATGTGAACATGCAGTGTCAGTTGAACTCCAAAACGGTATTATTCCATGGGAAATTAGTCCCTCTATCTCCAATTATTATCAATGAATTGTACAGATTGCCTAATGTACCCAAGGATGAGGACAAGTTGTTATCATTGATGAAAACTGATAGCAGGGATTTGGACGTTGATGAT
The DNA here is from genome assembly GCA_032355605.1 of Rubia tinctorum. Lineage (NCBI taxonomy): Eukaryota > Viridiplantae > Streptophyta > Magnoliopsida > Gentianales > Rubiaceae > Rubia > Rubia tinctorum. The sequence continues at coordinate 14,811,190 of JAULKM010000001.1, forward strand.
TATAATAGAATTGTATTGTGCATCACAAGGGAAGGCACAAACATTGATGATATAGCATTTCTTGGGTGGACAAAATTACTAAATAAATTAATTACACAAAAAATGAATGTGTGGTATCATCTTATAGCATGCCGTATTGACCTTGTTACCGTGAAAACCGAAGTTCACATGTGTCGGACATTTAAGTTGTATGCAATTAAAAATAAGCTTTGTTGGAATGTTGGGGAAGAATTTCATCATATTCTTACATGGGACGAGGATAAGACAGGATCCTATACTTTTTTGCAGCCTCATTTCGTTACTGTGTTCGAAAGTGGGGGTACCAAACTATGAAAACGACACATTTGGCCATTCGATGACACCAATCTCCGTAGATTCATTCTGCAAGGTTGGACCAATGCAATATGCGCCGTCCATTGAATCCATGGTGTTGACATTGAAGGCAAGGCTTCAAAGTTTGCAATTGGATTGCCAATTTCAACGAAAAATGGTTTGACCATATGGGGGAAGCAATGAACTACCAATTTCCAGAAGCAGTGAATGCAGTTGGACCTTTCCCGTCGTTAAGAGACAATGAGGACGTGCAGTACATTCATGTGGAATCTACGTTGCAAGACTTGGAAAACACATATTAGTTTGAGTAATGGGAACCATTTTCGCGTTACTATTCGTGACTTTCAAAGATTAGGTTATGTTGTTCTTTCTTAATTCATATGATGTTTTTGGACAAACTATGTTGCATGATAATCTAACTATTTCTTGCCAAATGTTTAGTGTAACCGTTACATTTTTATCAATAATTTATAAATAATATTGATGGGACGTTGCTATATAAATTTGTGGGTTATCAGTTCCAAAGTGGTTTGAGGTAGGTGCTCATCTCAAATTTGTGGATTTTTCTATGAGAACATGTTTATGTACCGGTGCTCATCTCGAAGGCACCGGTTTGAAAATATTGGTTGCGGTAATGAACTCCTATTTGCGCTGTAATTCCATTTTTATAAAGGAAAAATATCAATTAAATTAAATTCATTGAAAACAAAGTTGATAAACCTAAAATTCCAAATATCAAGTACTTTGGAGCAATACTCCTTGTGAAAACAAAAATAGAGGCCACAATGTAATTTTATAAGAATTAGGTGTATTGATCCATGTCCTCAAACAAGGTAATTTCCATGTCACAACCATGTCCAAAACACATATTTGACCTACCATGATATTGAATTTCATTTTTGCTCGGCCAATTTCATATTTCGGTAATTCCAAGTTTTTTGGAGGGACTAAAGTGCAAAAAGTAAAAAAGTTTGGTCATGACTCCAAATGGAATTTCGCTTGAAGTTAATCGAACATTTGCCCATCCAAATTTATTTTACAAGCTAAACACAACGTTAGTATCATTTATCGGCTACAAGTGAGTCTTCTTTAACCATCTCGAAATCTCTCTGTTACTACTACATAAGCATCTATCATTTACTCTTAAACGTATACTAGCGTTTTTCGTCAAATATCCAGCAATGAACTTTTATCTTTATTTACAAAAATTATTCCTTGAAATGAAAATTCATGTGTGGGGTTGCAACAGAATAGGGCGTATTGAAGATACCTATTAGAAGGGTTTATTTGTAATTAGTTTTAAATTGTGCATAAATAAAATAATTCTCTAAAATTTACCTCGTAAACATGTGCACATGCATTGCAAAAATCAAATTATTGCTAATCAAAAAGTAATTAAGGGTCGTATAAACGTATACAATTTTTTGGGGAGGGAAACAAAATTGTTGGAAAATTATAAAACCATATGGCAGGAAAATGAAATTATCAAAGCACTGGTATGAAATTATCGAGGCATCGGTTTCTGTACCGGTGCTCATCACTTAGAAGAAAAAAACCTTCAGACTCTGCCCAATTCATATTTAAATTGTGCATTTAAAGCAGTCTGATGCGCTTGCTTTTATTAAATGGACACTAGTATATGATGCTAATGGCACCGGTCTCTATACCGGTGCTCAACGCGTAGAAGAAAAAAAAGCTCAGCTCTCAGTAGAATTCCATATTTCAATTGTGCATTTAAAGAAGCCTAACGCGGCTTCTTTTTACATAATAGCAATGTATGTTATTAGAGTGGCATCAGTTTATATCGGTGCTAATGGCAGATTTATATACATAAAAAAATTAGCACTAACATATTCACTTATACCTTTGCGAATGTTGAATATAATAAAAACCCTCGAAGCCAGACCTCCGTCTGTTGCAACTTCAACGATGGCGGTTCCGCTTCGCATTCCGCCATTAACTCGCATTCCTCCATTAACTCCTGCCCGTTTTATCCTCCCACGTCTTCCCCATAACTCCCTCATCCTATCCATTACTCTCCGCCAATATATTTAAACAAGGCGACTTCTCCATCTTTGCATAACTCTCCGTTGTCGACTAAGGCGACCGACTCCATATGCATCGTCGTCATTAACTTTAGATCCCTTTCGGCCATTCCAAACCTCTACATCGTGCTCCGCCGTCTCAAAGCTCAACCTTCTCCGCCGCTTGGGTCTCGATTTCCCAGCGAAAACTCCATCTCCACCATTCATCTTCCCAACGCTGGTGAGTACTTCATCTCTGCCATGCAACACAACCCATTCCCGCCATATCAAATGTTAGTTCCCATTAACATTGTGGATAAAGTTTGTGATTTTTCCATTACATTGTCAAAATTGAAGGCTTGATGTGTTAGAGTATTTAGGTTTGATGTGGCACTTGGATTATTATTCCATTGTGGTTTAATTTTTTTCAATATCATGCATGCCAATGTTTTAATGTGTTTATTGCAACAATAGTTTCTTGTTTTTGCCTTTACATTGGTAAAATTGATGGTGAAAATTGAAGGCTTGATGTGATAAAGTATTTAGTTTTGATGTGGCACTTGGATTTGTATTCCATCATGGTTTAATATTTTTCAATACCATGCATGCGATGTTTCGATGGCTTGATGTGGTACTCGACGATTTGGAATGTTATGAATTGTGAATTCAGATAGCCTCGGTCATAGGAAATGTTAGCTTGGTTTGTGGATTTGGATTGCTTGTTTGAATGGATTTAATTTCTTATCCATTAATTCTATCGTGTTGATCATTGTACATGCTCTCTATTCATGTGGTGCCCCTAACTAATTAATGTTTCTTCTATTATGAAAAGTGCAGTAACATTTGCAGAACTCCACAAATTTAAATGTGGAGATTTTACAGTATATGAGCACCAAGTAAACATGGTGTGTTTAACATTTAATGTTAAATACATAGTTAAAACATAGTTATACACACTGTGTTTCCATGGTGCTTAAACACTGCATCATTTTGACATTTAAAATAGTTTTCTACGACAATTCAAACCGTGCACAAATTTAATGGAATAAGCATTAGTTAGAAAACCCAAACCCTAATCAAATAAAATTCTCCTCTCCTAATAACCCTCATTTGGTTTATGAATTTCGGATACTCTTGGTCCTTGGAAATGTTAGCTTGGTTTGTGGATTTGGATTTCTTGTTTGAATAGATTTAATTTCTTATCCATGAAGTCTATTGTATTGTTCATTGAATATGCCTCCCAAGGGAAAGAAACTCACGGTTGTGGCCAAGAGAAAGAGGCATGTTGCACCTGGCGAAATTGACGAACAAATTGAATCTGCCACACCCACCGTTCCCCTAAGCAAACAATTTGAGGAACCAGGTGAGAACAAAGATGCAGTATCGTCCTAGAATATTAGCGAATGTATAAGTTTGACATTTCATTTAGAATATTGATTATTATTTTGACATTTCATATATATTATTTTAAGATGTGGATGGCCAATAATATTACTATTTTAGGAAATGGGACTAAGTAAGATTATGGCCCATGTCTGTGAGAGAGACGTGCGATCGGTCACAAAAACAAACGACGTGGGTAAGTGAGAAAGGTGTGCGGCGTTGATCATTCATGTCTGTGAGAGAGATGTGCAACGTCGGTCACAAAAACAACAGATGTTGGTAAGCAAGAAAGTTGTAACGTCAGTCATTCGTGTCTATAAGAGGGACGTGCGACGTCGGTCAAAAAATTGTCGACGTCGGTAAGCGAGAAGAGCATGTAACGTCAGTCATTCATGTCAGTGAGAGGGATGTGCAACATCAGTCACAAAAATAGCCGACATCGGTAAGAGAGAAAGGCGTGAATATCAGTTATTTAAGACTTTTTACCTCAATTTTTTTGACTGAAGAAAATAGTATTACTTACTTCGTTGTTTTTAAAAAACTGAGGTTAAAGAATTTTTTACCTCGGCTATTTGCCAAAGTCCAAATAGCCGAGTCAAAGGGCAAAGTAATAGGTGCTATTTTTTTCTTTGTTTTGATTGCCTTATACTCCCCCGCCTCACCATTATTGACATATTTACTTTTTCAAAGTCAAATTTTTTGACTCTAAATATGAGCTAATATATATTTATAATAAATAGATAATGTGAGATATTGTTAGATTCGTCTTAACATCTATTATTTTTTAAATGAAATTGTTATACGTAACTAGAGTTATTTTGATGGTCAAACATGATCATTGAAAATCATTAAAAAAGTAAATATGTCAACAACGGTAGAACGGATGGAGTAGTTGATTAGAAGTGTGGATGGTACATTTTGTGTGTGTTTCATTTGATGCTACGATGTGACTGATTTTGTTTGGTTGTATCGGGTAAATACTATTTGACAGCTACACAGTGAAAATCACTTATGTTTCATCATTTTTATTGATACTTAGGCCTTAGTTTAGAATTTTCATTTTGACTAGTGTCTTTGTATATTTATTTAATTCTCACTAAGACTTTAGAATATAATTGTAATATTTAATTAGTCACATATAGGTCCCATCAAATCACGTAAATATCACTTAAATTAATGAAGGTCTTTTGGTCATTTTGATTAAAACAAATAAGTAGCTAGATATCCAAACATCCTGACATTGATGGATTTAATTAAAAAATATCTTGCCAATTTCTAGTTGAATCTAAAATGAGAATCACACATTTATATATCAATAATTCGGAAATTGTAATCTTAAGAAATAAGTCAAAATTTGTTTTACGGACAGTTTATTTGAAACAGTGGGAGCCTAGTTAGAGAGTTGAGGTTCCAAGAAAATTGACAAATCAATTTTATATTATAGAAACATTTAAGAGAAACAATACATAGAAATACAAGAAGAGCAGTTGAGATCGAATTAATTAAGCAATGAAATTCTTTGTGGAACAAACTGAAACCAGAAACTCAGTCTTACACTTGAAAGGGCAAAGAAGCCTTGCGTGCATGTCCTAAACTTTATTACTTTATAAGGAAAAAATATTGAGAAAATTACTAAAGCACACAATTTATTTAATCTAAGTCAATTGATTAGTTAATGACCCTGCAGTTCTTTCTAATCTCTCCACTAGAACCGGTAAGAGGGCTAATGTTACCCATCTTAATCATGGCAGCAACAAAGTCTTTTCGAAAAGTAGCTTCATTATTGCTGTAAGTCCTCACCAAAGCATCTTGAGAGCCGCCATTAAAGAGTTCTTGATCGGAATGAAGAAGCCCCTTCTGAGCCACAAGGTCCTTGTAGTATTGCCTATCAAACTTAACCGGGGTTTGATCTAGCGGTGCCAAATTGCTATTGCTACCGGAAACCGAGCATTTGGCCTGGTTCGCGGTAGCAAAAGCATTGTTGATGTTGGTGTCGTTGTAGATGGTGCTCTGAAGGTGAAGCATTGGGCTTGGCCGATGGTGTGACCGCCGGAGAGCGCGGTCATGTCTCGAGCGTTTAGGCCCTTGGCGCTAAACATGGAGATGAGAGTTGAAAGAGACGATGCTGGACCTGGGATTTGGGTGTTTGCTTTGCTTAGACTTGCTGATCTTGCATCCCTCCTGCCTAGGGGTACTGTCCATCTCGGTCCTCCAAGCTATACCAAATGAAAATAATAATCAAACAATGCAAATAGAGTTGGGACGGAGGGAGAGTATCAAGCATATATTCTAAGCTGGGCCGCCCTGTAGTGAAGCAAATGAAGGGATACCCCCAATTTAATAATTAATAAGGGACCTCATTTTTTGAAAAATATACAAGGCATATAAAAAAATTAAAGAACATTACAAGTTCCAATTACTTGCCTCAACAAAAAAAAAATCTTGTGTGAGACCCTATTTTACAAGTTTTACATACAATATATAATTTATGGGAGGTCCATTTTTTTTCAATTTGGCTCTTACCCCCAACATCCTAATTAAAATGTCAGGGCTGACACTAATTCTAAGATTATTAAGAAAATGACAAGGACCTTAAGCACTATTGACATAGAATAATTACAAACATAATTTATTATTAAATGGATAAAAAGACGAGGAAAGAAGAACGTACGACTTAACCGGGTATAACATTAACGTTCAAAGAGGAACGATAAGATAAAATCCTTGGTTATTTCGAAAAAAATAGATAATTAAAACCTTAGTCCAAACATAAGCTTTTATTTGTTTCTTTTCACCAAATGCATGCATGCACTGTCGTGGAAAAATCATCAACTACTAAAGGGGCTGAAAGCAATAAGAGATTTGACTTACCAAGACGACTCCATCTCTAGCTGCAAGAGCAAGGATATCTGCACAAGAAACCTTAGCATTACAACCAGCTTCAACCTTAGTTTTAATGGTGTCAATCACATCGAACCCTCTCGCTGAGTTTCTGTTTGGGGCTGCATTCTTTCGCTTTGAATCGACGACGAATCGTCCAGCAACAGGCTCGCATCACAGCCCTGTAAGGAAATCAATTAACAGAACGTGTTGATAGTTGGAAATTGAATGAGGGTTAAAATAATTAAAAGGTTGAAGTTCGGTCATCATTTTGAGTGAGACCCGAACTAATCTGGGGTCGGTCTATACCAGGGGCGGAGCCAAAAAATTAATTTGGTGAGTCATAATTTGATTTGGTACCTCTATCTTAGAAATTTGTGCTAAAATTTTGCAAATTTAAGGGTGCAATGGGTCTAAATTTTCAAAAAAATCCTTGGACATTAATAAAAAAATCATATATTATTTAACTAAAAAATTAAAAATCTATGTTTTTTAAAAAAAAAAAAAAAGTAGGGCAATTTCCCTACCTTGCACCTTAATGGCTCCGCCACTGGTCTATACGTTCAACATTAATAATGGTATCAATACATTTTTCTACGACAAATCTTCTTTTCTTTAGAGATCCGCATTTTTCATTTACTCACATTAACAAAGCAGTCGTGGAAGAAGAGACGAAGGATAGAGGCACCCATTCTTCTCTCTTTGCTAACCGCTGCTGTCATGGCGTTGCGCACAACTGTTTGGAGATTTGGGCAAGTTTTGGCGTAGAAATTAGTAGAGAGCTGTGCGTTTGAGGAAGAAACAAGAAGTGAAGCTATCAGAATAGCGAAAAAGCATGCCAATCTTGAGGCGCCAGCCATGGCTACAAAAGTATGAGAATAATTGGTTCTTAATTGGATATTTGGTTTGGTTCTTTAAATTGCGTGGCATCTCACCCTATATGTAGGCGCACAACCAAGTATATATATATTGTATGCGTACGTTACGAGTTAAAAGATAAGGTTTTTAAAACATTGATTGGTATTACTACGATACACAACAAAATGGAATATGTTCTCTTTACATCATATTTTCAACATTACCTACTGTGATTAATTAAGAGCTGTCTTTTCTGGAAGGGGATTTTCCACTCTTTCTTTAGTAAACAATGTTATTTTAAAGTGAGAAAATGACATATTTGGTACCCATTTTTACGTAAATTAAAGGTTTTGTTCCTCTTTTTAAAAATTTTTGCTAAGACGATCTCATATTATTGTGAAATGTTCTCAATTGATTCTCACATATTGTTAGTCGATTTAGGGAGTCAAAATTGGGTCAACATTTCTCTAGTGGTGATAGTGTCACTAGGGGAGAAGGGGTGATTAAAGGCATGCAATCAAAGGCGGTTCTCAAGAATCGTCTTTGATTGAGATCCGAGAGAGGTTCCAAATTCGGAACTCCATCCCAAGTCACGCCGGACATTTTAAATTCAGTTTTAAATTAATTAAAGGCGGCTCCGCCTTTAATGAAAATCATAGAACTGTCTTTAATTGGGTGCATTTGTTGAGCCTTTTAACCCTATATATATACATATAAATCC
>JAULKM010000001.1:14821363-14842413 GCA_032355605.1 Rubia tinctorum
CCCAACCGCATAGTTCCAAATATTTTTGAACTAAATATATTACTATGCATATAGTCAAAATTAGATTGATTATGGATCAATCTAATTGTCGGTTATTTTCCTAGTTGATTATGGATCGAGCTATGTATATTATTTCTCGGGTTGAATCGGTTACAAGTTGATTATACGTCAGGTTGAATTGGGTTCAAGTTGAAACGTATTCTGATTGAATTATGTTTGAGTTGGAATAAGATTCCAAGTTGATTAGGTCGTGTTGGGTTTCCAGATTATCAGGTCATGATCGGGTTTCAGGTTGAGTTCGAATCGAATCGGGTTTGGGTTTGGACCCAGATTATCAGGTCAGAATCGGGTTTCGGGTTGAGTTCGCGTTGAGTCGGGTTCGGGTTTGGACCCAAATTATCAGGTCAGAATCGGGTTTAGGGTTGAGTTCGGGTCGAGTCGGGTTCGGGTTCGATATTTTACGGGTTAGGATCAGGTTCGGGTTGAGTTCGATCGAGTCGGTCCGGGTCGGGTTAGAAATTCGGGTAAAAAATTGCCAGCTCTACTTGGAATGGACATTGTAAAAAAACAGTAAAAAAGAGGGAGATTGCGACTTGGTGTGCATATAAACAAAGCATGAATGGCAATGAACGAATGCCATTCAAGCTTAATCACCAGTTTAGACCAAACTATCAGCAATTTTGAACGCGGTGACGCAGGCTTGCGCCAAGAACATTATACAACTAGTAATTAAAATGCTTTGCAATATATTCTACACTCCTCTGATTACCCCCAAAGTCAAGCTCTTGGTCATGTAAATTCATATTCTAGGCATGATTTTCGATGGGTTAACCATTGTAAAAGTTGATAGATTGTTGATGGTTGAGATACACACGCCAACCTGATCAGAAGAATCTGCCCACTGTTTGTTCTTTTTCAAATGAAAGACAATATTAACCAATTTAGAAAATGCAAGAAACCAAGATAATCACCAAAATATATATAGGGAGGAAAAATCAAATTAATTGATCTAGTCTACTACCATATGGATATCATTTCCAAGGAGAGCTCCCAGCAAAACAAGTACACACACCAAAGGTCCGCCAATTGGTCTCTGAAATGCTCGATCTACCACCCCTAACAAAGACATTTTATTACATCATTATTGTACCCATCTTTTTGCACATATCATTTCGGAGAAATTCTTGATTTCCCAACCGCTATATTGTCTGAACTCCACATTTTTGGGACATCAGTTTCAGTTAAGCATCCACAATCTCTGAAGCATTCTCTGCAGCTGCAAGAATGAGCTCTGGTGTAGTGGAGATCTCCTCACCGTCTAGGGCATTCGAGTGTCCCAAGGCCTTCAGTGCCAAGTGTGCTGCCTTCTGCCCTGAGATCATCATGGCTCCAAATGTTGGACCCTGCACATGATCACAACCCAAATTTTGTCACAAAATTGTTAGAATTTCCTCCCAAAAGGGGCAAATCATAGCATCAAGATTTCGCAATCAAGAAAGTATGCACAAAACAAGAACAACCCCGTTCTCCCGATCTGATTTCTTACTAAATCGAATCGAAATTAAAGATATAAGAATAATTGATTAAGACTAAGTTAAATAGTATCGGTTCAAAATGTAACTGAACTAGGCGGTATGGAACTGATATGCTGGATAGAATCTGAACTTATGGTGTGTTTGTTGGAGTTGTGTGTGCTTATAAGCAAAGATGACTTGTTTTAAAATGTAAGGAAATACCCTTTTCACAAAATGACTTAGTTCCATTTGGCAAAACTGTGCTTATAAGCAAAGTTGGATTATTTTGAAACCGCAAGAGACTATCTCCTTGGTTGTCCACCAAAAATAGCTTCTGCTTTCAAAATAAGCTCTCTTTTATTTTTAACACTTTACCAAACACCGTAAAAGTGTTTTGTTTAAAATCAAAACACGTTTATAAACTCCGCCAAATAGAGCCTCCTACTTTTGAAATAAGCAACTTTTTAAGAATTCAATAAACACCAAATCTACTCAACTTATAAGCAAACACACCCTTAATTTGGTCTGTCAAATTTGAACCAAACTCTAGCAAATGTTTAGGTGTTCTTCTGAAAGTGTAGGTGTGGAGCCTCTTTCAAACATATATCTAGTAAATCATTTTCAACTAGTGTTATCTAATGAATCAAAGTCAAATAGTGTTGTCAGTTTTTAACTTGGTAATACATTTTAGTGATACAATTTTTAATACACTTATTTTGAGTTCAATTCAGGAGAACGGAGCCTTACCATTCTCGGGGATCCATCAATCTCCGCAACCTCCATGCCGGTGACGATCATCCCGGGCACAATCTCCCTCGTGAGCTTAACAATGGCGTCCTCCGCCGTGTTCATGTCGAGCGCCTTCATCCCGGGCACGCTCTCGATCATCCCGATGCTCCTCAGCCGCTTCACTCCGGTGGCCCCGAACGGCCCGTCATGGCCGCACGAGCTCACCACGATCTTCGCCTCCATCACGTTGGGGTCCATGCACGACTGTGTATCATGGTTCATCGACACCAGCGCCCAGTTCGTCACGACTCCCGCGACTCTGCCGCCCTTCACGATCAGGTCCTCCGCCGCCACGGCGTTGAAGAGCTTCACGTTCGGCCGCGCGAGGAGCTTGGACATGATCGTGGAGGTGAAGAGCGCGGCGTGCTTGATGACAACGTAGTTGTCCTGTTCGTCGTATTCGATCTCGAGCTCGTCGAGGAACTTGTGCGCCGGCTTCCGGACGACCATGGCGGAGAAGAGCTGGCCGCCGAGCCACGCGCCGCCTCCGGGGCTGACGGACTGCTCTATGATGGCGACGTTCACGTTGGGGTTCTTGCTGATCTCGTACGCGCAGGAGAGGCCGGCGCTGCCGGCGCCGACGACGACAACGTCGGTGTCCGCGTACGTGATCATGTCGGTCATGTAGCGGCGCGTCATCTCACGGGCCACGATGGACTCCTTGATGGGGCTGAACTTGAAGTCGCCGAGGTCGTACGACTGCGTAGAGGCGGCGGAGGCGGTGATGGAGAGGCTATGCGCGGCGGCGGGTTTTAGGGTTTGGGCCCGGGAGAAGACCGGAGCGCCGTTGAAGGATGTTTTGTTGTCGAAGAAGGAGAGTTTGGCGGCGGAGGAAGAGAGGGCGGTGGCCATGGCTGCCATGGAAATGGGAGTGAAGGTGTGAAATGGGGGTTTTGATGATATGATGATGAGGAGGATAAGGGGATGGATTGATTGGTGAATGGTCTTATAGGGGAAAAAAGAAGGGGTGAATGCAAAATATCTGAAGTTGTGTGGGGTAAGAATGTAAAGTGCAATGAGAGGAAGATAGAAATTGAATGACTCACAATTGGAGATGATTTATTGAGTTCTTTTTTCTTCTATTTTTGTTGTGATTGTTATGATCATGGGCACTTGGAGGAGAGGCTAGAGGTGTCTGGGGAGTAACTTTTTCAATTGATGATCTTTTAACATTTATTTTATTGAATAAGTTATAGTGTTGTTTTCATACAATTCTTCAACCTGATAGATTACATTGTTATGTTTATTATAATTGCTCAATCTAATTGTTCGTGTCGATGTATTTTGTCCAGTCTGATTTTACAAATCGTGTGTTTGTAATATTGTTTGTGTTTCTCTATCACAAGTCATGTTTTCGATCTGTGTTTTTCAAGGTGTTTGCAATTTGATAACATAAATCGTGTTTTGGATCAATTAGTGTTACAACTGTTGAAAATCCTTGTATGGCAAAGGATGATATTGATACGTAATACGATTCGTTCTGGCAAGCGGTCATGATTTTTGCGGGAAGCGAGTTAATATCTCCAAGAGCGATGTTACAATTTTATTGGATATCTAATTTGTAATAGTACAAACGATTAGTCTGGTTGACATGTAATTTGGATATCCTTGCAATAGATTGTTATTGCTAGAGGTTACATAAATTGGATATCAATTCCACTCATTGTAATCTCTGTTGGACGTTTTTCCCAATATCTTTAAGAGATTAATTTTTTTAAAAAATTGAAAAATGAATTTATTAAGGAATTTTAATATTATGTGAATATTACTTGTAATTGTAAATAGATTAGAATTCTTTTCTAGTTGAGTTTAGGTGTTTTGTACTACTATATAATGTACCCCATAGTATGAATACAAACACACAATTATTACCCCGTAAATTCTTCATGGTATTAGAGCCTAAAATCCTGAAAATCTAAAGAAAAATTTTTCGCTGCTGTTTTCCAAGCCATCGCCGCCAATCGACGTCAGCACATTGCCTCACGCGTCTCCGTATCCACTGTCCGTAGCTCGCTACCTGTCGTCGATAGCCATCTGTCATCGCTGCCGTTGTCGACGTTCCTCTTTTGATGTTCCACCATTGTCGTAGCCGCCGATCTCAGCAGCCCGTCATTTCAAGCGCCGCTTCCGATCAAACGCTTCCGATCAGCCGCTGTCACGCATCTGCTGCCGATCTTCCATCGTCGATCAGTCTCTTACGGTTGTCCTTATGTTGTCCGCTTGCGCGTGTAAGTCACACGCCGTCGTCCCCAATCTTGCGCCACGATGTGAAGTTCACGCGCTGCCACGTCGCCTGTACCGCTGATCTGCTCGCCGCCGCTGAGCCACAATTATGTCCACTTCTGGTTCTGGTTTCGATGCTGCCGAGCAAGCCTGCAATGCTACTAAAACCGAGGCTAATAAACTGCAAAACCTCAACGCCACCGATGTAGTTGCAGTTTTACTCAAACAGTTGCAACTGCAATCTGGGGCTGGGGGGTCTGTTCCTACGGGTCGATCTATGCATGACCCTTACTTCCTCAGTACTAGCGATGAACCTGGTTTCTCAATCTGTCCCTCCATAATTAAAGGAGAAGAAAATTATCTTGAATGGTCTGATGTCATTTGTGGTGCTATGCTCGCTAAGAAGAAGATTGGTTTCATTGATGGAACCATTACCAAACCTCCAGATAATCATCCTGATGCGATTGAATGACCTGGAAATAATGCTACCATGGTGTGTTGGATCTTGCAGACTTTAGATCTACCATTGCGTTCTTCTACTACCTACTATACCACAGTGAAGGAACCGTGGGATGACTTCAAGGCGCATTTTACCCTTGGGAACGGTCCTAAAATTCTGCAAATGCATGAAGATATCTAGAACTATCGGCAGAAGGGTCAGCTCGTTGCCATTTATTTTGGCAAACTGAAGAAGTTGTTTGGTGATTACAACTCCATTCGACCTCCTTTAGTTTGCACCTGTGAAGCTTGTAAATCACTGTGCACTTGCAACCATGCTGCCAACGCCTTCCTAGAACGTAAGAAAGATATGATCTACCAATTTCTCATAGGTCTTGATGAAGGCTATCACACCTTGCGATCCAACATCATGACCACCGATCCACTTCCACCAATCATGTGTGTATATGTTCTTGTTGCTCAGGAGGAGAATCATAGAGCTGTTGTCCGGTCTCGCGAGCCTTCAACTGACTCTCTAGCATATATTGCACGACGTCCACCACCTTTGGATTCTTCGCCAGTTGTTCTTACTTCAGCTGATCGCAAGAATCTGATATGTACACATTGTAATCGCAAGGGTCACGACAAAGATACATGTTTCAAGCTCACGGGAGTACCAGATTGGTTCAAAGAATTAAACTAAAAGACCAAGAGGACGGTGTCGACTCAGCCGACCGCCGCTGCCGGGAACGGCTAATCGGCAGTCGAAAGCCGCCCAGCTCCACCTCCCTTCACCGAAGCCGTCGTGTTTTCGCTTGGCCACACCGCCACTGCTGCCCGGCATACTCCTACCCGATTTGATTTTGGTCCTGCTCTGTCTGATGACCAATGGGGTACGGCCTTACATTTATTTAATCAATTTCATGTTGTGTCTGACTTTGGGTCAGCTAAGTCTACTATACCATGGATTTTTTATTCGGGAGCCTCAAATCACATGACCGGTGACAAGGGTTCTCTCATTGACATTACTACTGTTCATTCTGTGAATGTTATATTGCCTAATGGTTCTGTGTCATCTGCAACCCATTACGGCTCTATTCGCTTTGGGGACATTACTCTTACTCATGTGTTATACGAACCTTCCCAGCAATGCCATTTACTATCATGTTCTAGATTGTTATCTGCATTAAAATGTCTAGCTTTGTTTACTGAAAATTGTTGCATTTTACAGAAAATCAGTATGAGGAACGTGATTGGTGTGGGTGAACAAAAGGAGAGGGGTTTATGGGCTTTCTTCTGCTGGATATGAATGTTCGTCATCATATCTCACGGTCTATTCCGACAGTTGCTTTAGTTTCTTCTCCTGATTTATGGCATCAGCGTTTTGGGCATCCTCCCTCTACTGTGTTGTCTTCTGTTTCTACTCTTGATTTTAGCACAAATAATGTTTATGTACCTTGCTCTGTCTGTCATAGAGCAAAACAGACTAGACATAGTTTTTCTTTGAGTTTTTCGAATGCTAGCTATTTATTCGAATTAATACATTGTGATGGTTGGGGTCCTTATAAAACACCATCTTATAGTAGTTCTTTTTTTACTATTGTTGATGATTAGTCCCGATTTGTTTGGGTTTATTTGTTAGTTGCTAAGTCAGAGGCAGCATCTAGATTTATTGAATTTTGTGCTTTGATCAAGAGGTAGTTTGGCCGTGTGGTTAGACGTGTCCGGGTTGATAATGGTACATAATTTCTACCTTTGAGATCCTACTTTGCTGAGTCTGGGATAATTTTTGAGACATCCATGATTGATACACCACGACAGAATGGTCGTGTTGTGTGAAAGTATCGCCATTTGTTAAATGTGGCTCGTACTTTGCGCTTCCAAACTAATCTGCCAATTGAGTTCTGGGGGGAATGTGTACTTATAGCTGCTTACTTGATCAACCAGACACCCACGAAGCAACTCGATGGGTGTACACCGTTTGAATTGCTCTATGGACATCCTCCAAATTACAAAGCTTTAAACGTATTTGGTTGTTTATGCTTTGCTGCCTATGTTCCCATATTTCGTGACAAGTTTGCTCCAAGAAGTCGTCGTTGTCTGTTTCTTGGTTACCCTACCGGAAAGAAAGGTTACCGTCTTTTGAACTTGGAAACCCGGATTCTCTTTAACAGTCGAGATGCTGATTTTTATGAAGACCAATTTATGTATTCTGCGACCCCGGACATTTCCAAGCCGCAGGCCACCTAGTCACCGTCGTCGGTCCTTGCTCCACCGCCGGCCACCAGATCACCAACGATGGCTTCTTCTCCGCCACCGATCGCTGAGCTGTCACTGGTCGTACCCGTCCAACACGCGCCGGACGCTTCGTTCAATGCCGAGTTTCACACGCCTTGTTTTTTGAGAGGTTTTTAGAGAGAGGAGTCCCGTATCACTTTCATAAGAGTATTATATTAATTTTTCACAGCATAGTCCAAAACGAATTCATGACTAAGAGAAAAATACGAGTGACAAAGATAATAATCATATTGTTTTGTGTTATAAATTACAGCTCATAATGTGTACACTTCAGACTCCAGAGGACAGTAAAGAGGACCAAGAACGCTATTCATAAACTTTGAATTACAAGCAGAATGCTTCTTCACCCACAACTATGTGCAAATAAATCACATTTTCCTCAAATTATCTAATCTTGCTTGTAGATCACTATCAATGCCAGTATCATCACCTGGAGCTGACTCTGCTTGAGGAACCCTAGTCTTTGCAGCCGGAGCAGCCACTGCCGATGAGGGTGCATTCACAAGCTGGCATTACACGGTAAAACAGAAACGGCTTATTTTCTATTGCTCACCAAACACGAAGACTCTTAACACATATATAAGCAAGGAGAAGTGAACATCAGATGGATTACCTCTGAATTGATGTCAATGCCAATCTCATCAAGGACCTGGTTAACTAACTCTTCAGTTTCTTCCTCTTCCTCATCCCCTTCTAGAGCATCATCCATTGCATCACCCATCATCTCGCTCGTCATTTCCATCTTCTCATTCTGTCTCTCGAATTCCTGCATAATTTTCTGCAGTGCAGGCAGGTTCATCTGCCTGTTCATCTGGCCCATGGCCTTCGTGACACCTTTCATTGCATCTCCCATTGCTTGGGTGGATTTCAACGTCTAAAATGAACAATGAAGGTTGCTTGAAAGATCAGAAAACTAACATAAACTCCAATCAGCATAAAAGCAGTGTATGCTCTCATGGAAATTAAGAATATCCAGCAAACGAATTAAAATAATAAATATGGGCTAAGAAGTTGGTGGTTAAGAAGTCAGTAAGCATTTAATCAGTTGGTTCTTAAATGCAAAATAATCAGAAACCAGATGATAAAGAAATATTTTGATCATAGTTAACTCCTTAGAGAGTAATGTTCTGAATACTTCTTAATTATTGATGCTTACAACTTTTGACACACCAGTAAGAGTCCAAAAATACTCATACATATGAACTCGGAGAAGATCTAGGATAGGAAAAACAGAAAAGCAGAAATCAATGACAAACTAAAACAAAGAACTGTGAAGAGGAGAACACAATTATCAGTCTTTAATTTATTAATTACCTGAATTCTGAGGGATACACCTTGAAGCTGAGATTTGAGCTTATAAAATTTTTCAACCTGATGTCTTGTTCTGATAAGATCCTTTGCCATTACCCTAACAGCTCCCTGGAATAGAATCAATTCAAATGAGGACAAAGTTTTAACAGTGCAACTCAAAACGGGCCTATGTGTTACTCTTACATAGCAGATCAATTGCACTTAACTAGTAGCAACATTAAAACCAAGACCTCAACATCTTATGGAAAAATGAGTACTTTAACACAGTGATGCAAAAGCATTTGCAATGCCAACTTGCATCTTAAGTTTGGAACAATGCTCGCAACTAAAGTAATACAACTCCAAGCCTCTTCATTTAACTAATTATTAATTACAGCATAGAAAAACATAATGGCGGGGCTCATGCATAGGAACAAGAGCCACAAACCATCTATAGTTCTGTAGAAATCTATGTACTGCTGCTGCACAAATACCTTAAACTACTTTCCAGAAAATGAATTATTCATCAGAACATACTCACAGATCAAGCTTCCAAACTCACAGATACATTAAACACATTATGATGAACCTTCACAAAAGCAAACAAGCAAGCAAGCTATCATGAGAAACAAGCAAGAAAATGGACAAACCATCTGCCCTTGCTTTGCACTTTTCTTGATCTCAGCAATGAGCTTCTTCTCCTGAGTCTGTAAACCTTGTCTCTCTCTTTCTATATCGCGAATCGAGCGATCGAGCATCCGTTTATTCTCCCGCAAGAGCTCTACACATCACAGTGACACATCAATGATCAGGAAAAGAAAAGATTCCCATCATGAATACAAATTGTTAAGTGCCAAATCCTGCAGCTACTCTTAGGTGAACCTTAGAAATAAGAAAGACAGTGTTGATACTGCATATCAATGAATTTGGTACTAAATTACAATATGTCAATAGCAATTCCTACAGAAATACCACCCGTTCAAAAGGGAATTTCACAAATCTTGATTCAAGGCAACTCGATCACACCCTAATTAACAAAAGAACACTTCCTCCGTCTACCAAAAATATCATTGAATACAACTCGATCTCTACCCAGCAGGGAGCTTAGAGTAAATCATAAAAATGAAAAACTATACCTGCGGGAGTTTTACGCTTGCCGAAGAGGAAACTCATGGTGAGAGATGATTCAGAGATGAATTTTGCCTTCAAATTTTTTGACGCGTGCCGAATCGTCGATGAAATTTTCCGGGAATAAATATACAGAGGGGGGATTTTCAATTAAGTCAATTTGTCAGGGAATTAGTAGAAATTTTTATAGTAATATTTTGGAAAAAACCAAATTTTCATGGAGTTTAATTAGAATAATAAAATGGTAAAAGATTTTAGTATTAATATTAAAATTTATTGTACGATGAGCAGTAGTTATAAGTTTATGATCCGATTAATGCAATTCGGAAATTTTATCTTCATTTTTTCAAATTTGCAGTTTTAAGCTTGGTTCTTTCATAATTTATGGAAAAATTATCTTTCAAAAGACGGACTCAATTTTTAGAGTGAATATTAGACCCTTTTTTCTTTTCTTTTTGCACATATGGAGTAGTCTGTTTTAGGCATGACATTTTTACAATTCTTCATTTTTCTTCACATCTCATGTAGCGACATTTCCCCAATTATTTCTCAGTGAGAAAATATGGGGAGAAAAAATTGTAAAAAGTTTCTGCCTGAAGTTTAGACTTAATCACATTTACTCTAATAATCTCATGTTGTGTTAAAATAATGGTAATATGCTCCACCAAGATCAAATCAGTTTTTGAAACTGAAATGCATGGCTGCATTGATTTTACTCATTCGACACAGCTCCATCATCGATTTCTAACCAATTACATCAACTATGACCATGAAGTAACACAAGTCTAACACTCCGCCAAAATCAGTTAAGTGTGATGACCCTACCGCATGGTTGTGTTAGTTGTTCACATACTTATTCACACATTATTAACCTGAACGCTCCATCCCAGTCACTCAAGAAAATACAACCAGATTAGAGAATACGAACCAGATTAGAGCGTACAAATTATATTAGAGCGTACTATCATATTAGAGTATGCAATCAGATTAGATCATACAATCGTATTAGAACAAGGTAAATCAAATTAGAGCATACAACGAATTATAGCATACAAACCCGATTAGAGCATATAAATCGGATCAGAGCATACTATCATCATATTACAGAATATAAATCTTATTACCTCGTGAAGTTATATTATAGCATACAAACTAGATTAGTGCATACAAACCAGATTAGAGCATACTATCATATTAGAGCATTCAATCAGATTAGATCATAAAATCATAATCCAACGAGGTAAATACAATCGGATTAAAGCATACAAATCATATTAGAGCATACAAATCTCATTAGCTCTTACAGTTAGATTATGGCATACAAATCAAATTAGAGCATACAAATTAGATACTATTATATTAGAGCATGCAATCAGCTTAGATCATACAATCAAACTACAACGAGGTAAATCAGATTGGAGCATACAATCGGATTATAACATACAAATCAGATTAGAGCGTACTATCAGATTATGAAGTATAAATCATGTTAGATAGAACATACAAATCGGATAAGATAGAGCATACAATTATATTAGATTGAACTATTTGAAGCATACTTAAATAGGGCTTATAATCAGGATAAACAGTAATAAATATTACGAACTGACTCACACACACAAAGTAAAAAACACAGCCAACACGAAGGTGGCTCATAAACACAGAGTTATAAACACAGTCAATACAAAGTGCCTGATAAACATGGAGTTATAAACACAGCCAACACAAGGTGGCTCATAAAGACAAGAATAAACACCACTAACACAAAGTGGCTCATAAGAACATAAAAAGAAGGAACAAAAACAGTTTGAAAAGTCTTATCTAATACAAACATATCCAATTGAAAAGTTCATATATTCAGAAATTGTCCAATTTTTAAAATCTCCACAATTGCAAAGTTAACCTTGCACTGGGGGCAATTATGCACCAAAAGTCCAACATTTAAACATTTAGGTCAGTTCCCAAGAACTAAAATCTACACAAACATAAATGAATCAGTTAGTAGAATATATGCAAAAACATAAATACAACAAAAATAAAAATCATGTAAATGTATAGGATTGATACAACCTTAGGGAATGGGTGCCTATTTATTTGGACTTTTCGGCTCAGCGGAAGCCTAGCCCTTTGCAATAGTCTTCTCAACCATAACATACATTTCCTTTCAAACTGAAGAGGTAGCAACAATTTCCATAGTACATGGTCTTTTGGATTTCCCTCTTTTAGACCAGTTTCCATTGAAAAAGCAAGCACCATATTTATGAAATTCGGCCTCACCAAATTTTATGCTGCGAGAATCAAAGTTCTCTCCATGTTCGGGTGAGGGTTCAGAAAAGATAAAAACATGACTCACTGTATTCGAACACTCACATTCAGACAATTCAGAGAACTCAAGCCAGAAAATTAATGGAAGAGCAATGGGTGGCCACGGGAATATCTAAATAGGTGAAAGAGACAATGCAAGGGTGTGAACCACTCTCAACATCATCATGTTTCAGCACCAAGGAGTTGGTTGCTCCGGCACATGAAACTGGGATTTCACAAGGACTTTCAATTGAGCCAAGAGCAATGGATGATTGCCCTACCTTAACCCGGTCCCCTTTTTCCTTGTTCATAAGCTGTGACAAAATGGCACACAATCAAGTAGCAACCAACCACACCAAAAATTATCTACACAATAACCATTCACTAAACCCGAAACACATTTTATTTTCAAAGTTGGGTTTACAAATTGTTTAAAATTGAATAAACTGAGCAAAACCATTTCAGTTTCAAAACCTTTTAGATCTTATTAAATAAAATGCATACATGAGTTTAAAGATGGTAAAACTGAGTAGAGAAATGAATTTGCAGATCATTTACATGAGTTTGTTGTATTTTGCTAACAACAAAACATAAAAACTAAAGCATAAAAAATAAAGGAAACACAACAACATGAATAACAAAAGGGGCATAACAACAAAGGCATAAAAATGGCATAACCACAAAGGCATAACAAAAAAGGTTTAAAATGGTATGAAACCTGACACCTTAAACCGAAACAAAAAAATCAGTGACGACTGAAAAAAAAATGCACATCAGCAGAACTAACATCTAAATCGTAAAAACCCAATCATAAACTCATAAATTAGCAAGATTTACAACATGAATCGAAGCACGGTTTGACCCAAAAACTCACATTCATGAAGATTTAAACATTTTGAACATTGCAAACCTCTCATGCATCCAAATCTAACAAACCCTAAAGGTTTTAATCTGTTAAAAAAAACCCCGCATGCATTCAGATCTAGAATCCCCTAACCAAACATGTCATCAAAAAATTGTGAAAAACACATAACCACGAAGAGGACAAAATAGACGAACAACATCAGAGGCTCAAACATCTCAAAATAAGACCCTATTACTTACATATAACTTCAATTAGACCCTTTTTATCATAAAACAACATGCATGCGTTCAGATCTAACAAACCATACCAAAACATAGCAAAAGCGAAGAACAAACCATAAATAAAATCTTGTGTAGAAAAACATCAAAACTCATGCCGATACCACATATTTCTAAGAGTGTCAAAACCACAAAAAGGAAATGATAGGCGAACAAGATTACAGACACGAGCATAACAAAACAAGAACAAATTACACTCATATAACATGAATTAGACCCAATTAAACAAAATTAAACCCACATGCATTCGGATTTATGAAACCTACCCAGAAATCGCAACAAAAAATGAAGAAGAACACAGAAACTATGAAATCTTAAAATGACAATCATCATAACTCATGATTAAACCCAGGGGTTTCAAATATTTACACAGGAACTTACTAATTCGCGGTGAAAATGGGGATTTAAACCCAAGACAATGATGAATACGAACAAAATTAGCAAAAACCGGCGAAGAACAATTCAACAAACTAGGGTTTGTGGTACTGTGAACGGGAGAGATAAGAGGATTGAGAGGATAAAAGATGAGAGGAGATGAGAGAACAGATGAAGATGGAGCATTGAAATGAGAGAGAGAGAGAGAGAAGATTCGAGAATGAGTGAGAAGACAAGAGAGCGAATGAAAATGGAGTGTTAGATTGCGTTGGATTTGTGAATGAAGAGATAAGGTTAGGAGATTTTAAAGGATGGTGGGAGGCAAAGGGTGGCCCACACAATTAATTAAGGAGAGGGACGGTTGGATTTTTTTTTTTGAAATGGCCACGCGTAGATTTTAAAAGAAGTCTGCTCAAATTCAGCTTCCTCAATTCCCTAATTAACAGCCCAGCCCACTTTGTTAAATAACCCAACTTCAGGGCTTTTTTCGGAAATTCTCACATGGTCAACTGGGCTTAAATTGGAAAAAAATAAAATTGTGAAAATTGAGCTGGGACAAGCCAAATTAGAAAGTGAGAAGTTTAAATCGGACGGGGGAGTATATTACTTTCCCTAAAAGAAAAATGCGTCATTCCCCAACGGATTCTTATCTTCTTCACATCACCCTCTTTCGCATCATTTTCTTCGTCACCCACTCCTCTGTTCAACCCACCCATTCTATGATCAACCACTTTGATAAGCACTGGTACACGACCCTTGTTCTTTCCTCTATTTTCCCCCTTTCTATCCTCCAGTTCCTGCCCTAAGAAATTCATATTTTCTTTCATGGTAACTACAGTGAACCAACAATATCTCCACTATACGGGTCAATTTCAAGTGAAGTATGGCGATGGATTTAGCTCCTCAACTTCGTCCTTTCACGGAGAGCAAGCAGACGAACTATTTTACTATAGATTAAAATGCTTAGATGATCCCCAGTTCCGATGAAAGTGCAAATATAACATTCAATTTTTTAAAAGTGCAGATATACCCTGACTGACCAAAATATGTAAAATTATACGCGAGTGCTCGCTTAGATTAGCGAGAATATGATTAAGTACAACTGCCCACTTAGATGATTTTGGGCACAACTGCACTTTAAAAAAACTCAGGGTTATATTTACACATACCAAAGAATTGAGGGTTATATAAGCACTTAGCTCTTTACTATGTATATGTGATTCTTTTAGCTTCAAAGTTTGAACTAATTGCGGCCGAATGATTATGACACGTGTTTTAATTTGTTTATTGTTTTGTCTAACAAATAAGTAATATGCAACTTTGATTTCATTCCTTTATTATGTTTCTCATTGTTAACGTTTGGTTTGTCCAAATTGTCAGGGCAGTGCGCCCGGCTAGGTGCAACCCGGTTTCAAATCTCCCTCTCCCTAAAGTTGCATTATAATGATTAGGAGTGGTTAACCGGTTGGTTGGTCGGTTTGTCCGTTAGGTGGTTAATCGATCTTGGTTCCTATCAGTTTATAAAAAATTAGAAGGAAGCGAATAACCGACCGATAATATTCTTGGTTTTACCGATTTGGTTAGTATCGGTTTCGGATGATTTGTCGGTTATTACCTTTTACATATATATCATTTTTTTTAAAAACTTAAATATAAATCCATATTAATATTGATTGGTAGTTAGAATCGCAAAACAGAAAATAAAAGGAAAGAAATTTAGGGATTGTATAATTATGATGCATGAGAGTTGAATATTTTTTTCAATTAATATTAAAATTGTACAATGAGCTGCGACGATAATTTCTAGTTTTGGGCACAATTATTAGCTACATTGGTTTTTGTTTGCATAAGTATCTGCTTTGGGTATAATTTTATATATATATATATATATATATGAGCTAATAATATAGAGGTTAAATAATACTTTAATTTGGCCTAGGAATCTCAAGGCCCAAAGTTTAATGAATTATTTTTGAGGGATGAAATTAATTAATTAATTACTGTGCTTTAAAATCTCTTACCGGTTATCCAGTTAGACCGATTATCAAATAGTAAAATCGATAATGGAACCGGTTAATCTACATAACTGGATAACCATAGCTGATATTAACCGATTAACCAATTAATCAATTAACCAAGTTTAATTCTAATTCTGTTTTTGACTGGTTATCGATTGTCCGATTTTTTAACAGCCCTAATTATGCCTTTCCAGTCCTAGGTTTGGGATGACTTCTAGTTCTATACACCAAGTTGGTGTGGGTTGCGGTGGGAGGCTCACCCCCTTTATTGTGTGTGCCGAATAGAGAGTCTCACCTCTTTGTGTGAGACACACATGAATAAAGTGTGGTTGTAAAAATTTTAAATAAAATAATTTAAAAAGTAAATGTTTCTCATTGTTGCCGAATTACGGTTTTGAAGTATATTTTAAACGAGATTGAAAAAAATATATTAAAACGAAATTAATTGGTGTTTCGATATTCAAACGTTGAAAAAGTCGCTGTGTTGATTCTACTGCTTTGAATATGTGGTAAATATTTAATTCAAAATACATGCAGCTGAAGTTTTTACAATTTTGGAGCACATATCTCATTACTTCCCAACACAAATGCACCTTGTTAGCTGTCATTGTGAAGCATTAGTGAATGTCATAAAACTGTAAATAATCATCAAAAGAAATAACAACATTTTTTTTTAAATGCCGACTGTTTAATGTCTACCGACATATTAAAATCCATGATCAACAAACTCGACAAATCTAAAGCAGGTGTGCAGTTCTTTTTCATTCTTGAGAAGGATATAAAAAAAATAGTCTGTCGTCGTCTATCTGCACACTTTCCTTGCTTAAGGACATGGAAGTTGAGTCATTCCGTCAGTGACCCTGCAATAACGAAAAGAATCCTGAGATATGAACACCAACTTCTCACTGTACCAGAAGTACAAAAAGATTGCTGAAAAGAAGTCACTTAAATTACTACTCCCTCTTGTTCCAGAGGAATTTGCACAAACACTATTCATTTAGTCAAAATTGGTTGATTTGAAAAGTAAAAATCAAGTAATATATAAGATAATATACTATCATGTGGGATCTTGTTAGAATCGTCATAACATCTACTTTCATAATATCAATTTTTTATTATTTTAAATGTGCATAAGTAAAGATATTAACGGTAAAAAATAATGTTGGTCAACTTACAAAAGTCAACACATGCAAATACAGTTGGGACAGAGGGAGTAGTACGAGTAGCAACAAAAAATATTGTATTTCCCGCGAGGAATAAGATGGCAAAGCAGTAAGATTGCAGCAGCATTTGTTCTCAGAAATACTAACTTAAAACTAGAATAGAAGTACCATGCCACTGCCAGTGGGTAATACTCAAATGCCAATAAGAACTAGTGCTATCATATATCCACAACTTCTCTATCCGTATTTTGTTAACTCAATAATCAATATGACACAGCCAAAGTTTCCTAGTCAACTATATTTGAATCAACTGCATCAATGTTTTATCTATTCGTATTTTTATTTTTACGCGTAAAAATATTCTGAAAAGATAATAATTTGAAAATATATGTTATAATAAATTCAACAATATATCACATAATAATAGTCTTATATATATATATAAGAATTTAATGGTCGAAATTAGTTCACCTTCACTTTGAAAGTCAAACTAGCCAACTTCGACATGGATGGGGTAATACTAGATTTCCTGGCTAATAATGCGAAAAATAAAGTGAACCCATATAAGTGAACTGCATAAATGAAGGGTGAAAAGAAAACATTAGAGAAACAACCTACTTCTTTTGCAATTCATCAAATCAAGAAGCCCGCATGCAGTAAAGTCCCAAGGTTCAAAGAGGAAATACTCATTCAACTTTTTAAAGACATGTTTGATCATCGAATCTAATGATATCTCACATGATGATATTATAATATATATATATATATATATATATATGTCATTTGAAATTTATGGTCAAACGTGTCTTTAAAAAATTTACTGAAAAGGGCGCCAATAATGAAAAAACAGAGTTAGTACTCCCTAAATGCACTATTCTTCAAGCTCAGGCTAAGCTGCATGGCTCTGGGGTGAGGAACTGAAACTGCATTATAGTATTAAGCTTGTTCAGATGTAGGATCATTTATCCTTGTTTATCTATTTTTCATCGTGAGGACAAACTTATCACTGCTGGAAGGGGAAAAAAAAGGAGAAGCCTACATGCAATGCAAATTCGATCAATTCCTTCAAAAAAACAATTAGTCCGAAAGCACTAGAGTTAAAGTTAGGTCATACTAAACAAAAATACATAGATTGCTTTGGTGTTTTGACGTGGTCAAATGCCAAGGATATCACAAACAGCCAACAGAAAATATTATGAACAAACACCTTCATGACATATTGACAAGAACACTATGAGGCAGCAATAAAGTTTAGCCAACAGCAGATAGTGAACAACCACCAGCTCTCTTTTTTTTATAACCACCACCAGCTCAACAAAGGCATTTCTCAGATGATCACTAAAGGTGGAAACAACATATTGAAACAGCATACTGAAACAACAACTATTACCACAACCACTGCAACAGCTAAACCTTATTCTACGATGTTTTGACAGCATCAGATGATAAGGTCAAAGATAGCATCTAGAAAATATTATGAAAGAAGGACAGCAACAACTAAGCCACAGGCCCTTATCCTACAACAGCATTGAATGATAAAGTCAAAATAACCTCTAAAAATATTGTGAATGAAGGACACAATGAGGCAGCCACCAAATTTAACCAACAGTCCATACACTAAGCAATCACAATCTCAAGCATCATATCTCACAGAAAAAAGGCCAGACTGAAGGCAAAAACAACAATAAGAAAAATTATGCCTCATGTATCAATGTGGCATTAAATAAATGAAGCAAACATATCTTGCCGTCGTGTTAGGTAGAGGTAGAGCACTAATATTGCAGCATTATATCAAAGTTAGCTTCTCACTTTCTTCCTCACCTTTCCATAAATAAGCATATCCTGTTAAGGATTTGTGCTTTCGAATTTTCGATTATATTATCAGTAATTTGGCACAATTTTCAAATCAGACTGACTCATATTTATCAAAATCAGACAGATTAAGTGAAAAGGGAAGTATCAAAGCACATTGTGCTTTATCTGCACATGAGGCAAACACAAACTAAAGCTTTTGTATTGTGAAAAGAGCAAGAATGGCAATTTACCTTTCCAGCTCAGGGAGTCATCATTATTATTGCTATTATCCTCAGACCCCTGTGCTTCCTCAGCAATTGCATCTTGCCTTCCAAGTAAAACTAGTGACTCTTCAAAATCACAAACATAGAAGGACCGTGTGCTCCCAAGAACTCCAAGCCCTTGACTTTTATTAGACATGGGATCAAGTACAACCAGCTCTCCTACCTCCTTTGCCAGAAAAATATTACCGCTCCCGTGAAATCCAACAACTCTATCCATCATTCCAACTAAATCAACAGCAAACAACCTAGTCCACGACTCGAAAACTCCATATTGCCTCATCACCCAAATGGAACAAGACGAATGTGGCACCAGCCTATGTTTCGCCATAACGGCGAGATTACCCTGGCAGACATTTATAGCTAAATCTGCAACGGGTAAGCAACACATGTCTTCAGGCAACATCATCTCAGTGAACACCTCCTTCTCCAAATCAAAACACAAAAGGAGACTACTAAGAGGACCGCCATCTCTATTCCTACGTTGCGCGTAGGAAATCCAATGCAAGGAGCCATTTAGAGATGCCTGCGCTGAGAAGAACTCAGCCATAAAAATATTGACACTAACATTTAAAATCCTTCTCCAATGCCCCGTCCCAAGACTATAGACCTCCACCTCAGGGGGTAGAATACATTCAAGTAGGCCATTTTTATGAAACACAATCCTGACCACCTTATAATCACCGCGACGATCAATTCCAAACCCCAACACAAACATATGCGGCGAATGGGGGTGAATAATAGGTGAGGGTAATTCAATATATTTTCGAACAGAAGGGTTCCATAAATAAATGGGTTCTCTAGTGGTAAACATATCATCTGACAAGCAAACTAACCCATCGCATCCGCCCACAACTCTCATGTACCCAATCTGCGATTTCAAAGGGAAGCTGAGTTCCGTGACGGATTCTTCTTCATCATCTGAATACACCACGTAGTGCTCCTTCTTGTCTGAATGCGTGTAGCCTCTGATGAGTAGTGGCGAGGAATTGCTTCGGATTTTCCGTTGATGGATACGGTTGAGATGGGCGTCCTTAAAATTGGAGCTTGTAATCAGGGTGTACCATGGTTTTGAGACTACCAGAAATTTGACAAGGTGTTTGACGGGAACTCTGTACAGAATTTCAGTCACCAATTCCTCAGGTAGATAGATTGACATTGTGATCTTTGTCCGAGTTCTGGTGTACAAGCTTCGATTTGACGAGCGTTCTCTCTTGTAACAAAGCGCACTTGTACTAAGATTGTGCGGTACAGGAATTTCTACCCGACCCGATCAATATGACCGAATTCAACCAGAAACTCGGGAGGTATTGACCCAAA
The DNA here is from genome assembly GCA_032355605.1 of Rubia tinctorum. Classification (NCBI taxonomy): domain Eukaryota; kingdom Viridiplantae; phylum Streptophyta; class Magnoliopsida; order Gentianales; family Rubiaceae; genus Rubia; species Rubia tinctorum. Next base: position 14,841,442 of record JAULKM010000001.1, read on the forward strand.
CCTGAACAAAACATGATTGAATTCAATTTTAAACTCGATTCTTACATGATAATTTGAATCAGAACTCAACACAAAACTCAATTCTAACCCAATAATCTGGAGCCGAATCCGAACCCGACATGATCGAATTCAACCCGAAATTAAGTTCTGAGCTGATAGTCGATAGAATCTTAGCATAATAACGAGCTATGTGATCTAATACTACCTATAATGTATCCTTATACATATTTTGCTCTAATTAAAGATAGGGATAAATACATTTATAAGTCCAATTTTAGGTTGAAAGTGTCAATATAACTCTGCAATCTCAGAAAGTGTCAATTTAACCCTAACTAATTATTGTATCTGTCAATCTAACCCTAACTTTCTAAAAAATTGTGCCGATATAGCCAGCCTCCATAATTCCAACATTGACCAAATGCTTTCCAGCATCAGCTGAATTATTTTTCCTGTTTTACCCCTCTTTTAAAAAAAACTAGTCTTCGTCCTCTCTCCCTCCTGCCACCACTTCCAAGGCGCCACAACTAGCCATCCGCCTGGAGCATAACTCTTGCAAGCCTTCACCCTCTGACAATAAAGCTCAGATTTCTTCGCAAGATCTTCAAGGCTCTTCACATTTTCCAGAGATGTAAAAGACTAAGATTTCCCTTCATAGTTCCTCGAATGCCCTCTCCTAAAGAATCCAGAAATTAAACATCAGCAACACAAAATATTTGCAATCACAAGATTCATAACATACGAACTTTGGTGAGAAATCAAAATGGTTGCTTACTTGATTGGGAGTTGGTTCATGAGATCTGATAATTCATACAACGGTCCGAACTCAGCTAATGATGAAGCATCTTCCTCCAACTTTGGAGAGCGTTTCCCCAGCCCCGGAGCTCTTTTCCCTAGCACATCTCCCCCCACCCCCTTACTGCCGCCCACCGTCGTTCCCCCCCCCCCCCCCACTGGCCACCGCCGAAAACCCTA
>JAULKM010000001.1:14842513-14854786 GCA_032355605.1 Rubia tinctorum
GAACAGATTAAAAATAAAATTCACAGAGACTGCCATAGCTATAGGTTTCTAAAACTTGAGAGAAGAGGAGAACAAAATAAAAGGCAATACCTGAATTCTGAGGGATACGCCTTGAAGCTGAGACTTTAACTTATAAAACTTCTCAACCTGATGTCTTGTTCTGATAAGATCTTTAGTCATTACCCTAACAGCTCCCTGAAATAGAATCAAATCATAAGAATGACACATTTAAGAAGAACTACAACTCAAACACAATTCCTTCATTCCCCTTGCAAAGCAGCACAGGGTCTCGGGACTAGTAGCATAGAAGTTCGATGTTAACTATAAAGACAACGGTCTACTAGATCATTTTGATGCAACGTCTATGATATAAACTTGAGTGCAAGATTTGGATTCGCATCATGAAATAGAAGAAAAATGCTTTGATCCTACATTCCACCCCCTTTTTTCCACCCGTAGACAATCACAAATTCGAAGAAACATAATGAGCGGATGATAAGAAGATGCAAATCATCTTAAATGTTTGTAGTCAGGTAAGCAATACAAAAAACTTCAAACCAAAGGCTCCTAAAGACGATCATTAGCAGCAGAAAACACACAAAATCGATGCTGATGAAGCCTAAACAAGCAAATGATGGCGAAAATATAGCACGAAAGGGAACAAACCATCTGGCCTTGCTTAGCACTTTTCTTAATCTCGGCAATGAGTTTCTTCTCCTGTGTTTGTAGACCTTGCCTCTCCCACTCTATATCTCGAATTGATCGATCCAGCATTCGCTTATTCTCCCGCAACAGCTCTGAAAATTACAATAAAAAAACACCACTTCAAGTACAGAATAATCCCAAAACTGAATCAGGGCTTCTCTAATTTCTCAACACCTTAGAAATCCCAAATTTTGCAAGGATCATGCACAAGAATATCTTAGCAATAAAACTAGAAACCTGCGGGAGTTTTTCTCTTGCCGAAGAGGAAACTCATGGTAGCGGATGACGCAACGATGAAGAAGATCCGATGGGTTTTGTCTGAAAGCTTGGCGTTGAAACACTAAAAGCAACCGGGAAGGAAGGACTCAAAATGAAGGAAACGCGGTTAAAGGGTTTTATTATTTATACTTGTTAACAATGTGGAGTTTTATTATACGTCGGCCAGTTTTATTATAGTAGAGCCGAAAGAATAACGCGGATAAGTATTCCTTTTCTTTTGGGTAAAATACATTTTTAATGCTAACTTTTATATTGAAAATGTCAATATAACACTGTAAAATAATAAAGTGCTAAAATAATCTTATATTTACGATGAATTGCACCGATATAATCTTTTGGCCTGAATCCAACGTTGACTCAGCAATTTGAGTGTTGATTGGACCCACAATGACAAAAATAACGTCATCCTTTTGAGCTAATTTTTATTCCCATTTTAGCCCTCGTTAACATATATATATTTCCGACACCTTCTTATCCCCTCTCCACGTCAACCCCTCCCTCTTCCACCTGCTACTGCCCGCAGCCCGACCGCTGGAACTAAGAGTTGAATCACAATCTAAAATTCTTCCTAACAAACTAAATAATATCGATATTCCACGATATTTCAATAGAAAACAATCGTCCACTACTCAAGGATACTCAGGTGACAAAATGTCACTCTGAATCATTTTGGGGAAGTACAATATTTCAACATGAAACTAACAAAACTCATTGTTGAAGTCACTGCATATAATGTATATGTTCATCCCCTGGTTATGGGTTGAGTACCAAATTATAATATTTTAATCTCTAGTTAAGACATTTGTACGAAACACCAACCGACGTCGCCCCTCCCTACTATTTCTATAATTATTCAAGAACATGTTTTTACAGCAAAATCAGAAATAAAAAATATAGGAATCCGCCACCATAAATTTGTCCCCATGAATTCGCCACCAGTCAACGGGAAGTTTTGTCCCCTCTCCCGCAACCACCGCGCACCATAAATCTTTGTCGAAATCCGCCACCACCATCCCAGTCCTCCTCAATTTTCGTCGGAATCCGCCGGGTCAATTTCGGATTTTCAGATTACTAGAATCTAAAAACCCCCCAAATATATTGCTCTCCATACCCATACCCCAAATCCGCTGCTCCTCTGTGGTGGGTTACTGCCAGCGCTTCGATTTCGGAGGCAAAGGGGATATAATTTGAGACAAAATTTTCGAGAAGAAGAAAGAGAAACGAGAAGAAGAATGAAGAAAACAGGATATTTATGTCTTTTCACTTCTTTTTCTTTTTCTTTTTTTTTAAATCAGGGAGGAAATGGTCAATTCACCAGATTCCGGTCAAATTTCCCGTTGACAATTGAAGTCAACGACATTCAAGGTTAGATTGACACATATAATATAAAATTAGGATTATTTTGACATTTTCTCATTTTGCAGGGTTATATTGGCACTTTCAGTCTAAACTTAGGGTCATTTTAACATTTACTCTTTTCTTTTTCTTCTAAACGACTTCTCATTTGCGTTTATTCTCGAATCCGACCTCTCTGCTTGTACTTCAACGTTTAATTGAAGGGTTTTGAACGACTCTTAGTTAATTGCTACTCCCTCCATCTTAATGTTCTGAATCACTTTTTGCACAAAGTTTAACACAAGTTTATATGACATCTTTTTAATGGGTAATGACGGTGGGCCAACATAAATCAAATGAGAGAAAAATTATGACCATATATTTATTGCTAGATATAGAAAGTTTAGAAATAGGAAGTTATTAGTGGGATGAACAAAAAAAGAAAGTAGGAAATTTTTAGTGGAACGGAGAGAATATATAATATGATATTTATGATTTTAATTTTTTATGAAAGCGTCCAACGAATCATTTGTCGGAGTCAAAGTGCGGTACTTAAATCTTCCAACCGACTATTTAAATTTATGATGGATTTTTTTACGAAATTAATTAATGAAATGACGAAAGTGACCCTTGTGTTTTCTTTTCAAAAAAAAAAAAAGCAAAATGCATTTATACATCTAGTATTAGATTATGTGCCATCTGGGGATTTGATTTTTTTAAAAGTACTACGGACTGTATTTAGCATCATTAAAAAAAGCAAAATACATTAATACATCTAATATTATATTATGTGCCATTTGGGGATTTGATATACATCGTCAATGTTGGACATAGGACTAATTGCGAATAATTTAAAATATTCATCACAGTATTCCATGGATCATTAAAATATTCATTACAGAGGGTCTAGTGTTTTTACCTCGGTTTTAGATCGACGCCGGTAGGTTTTGTGACCGACGTCAGCCCAAGCAAGAACACCGATGGTGGGAGACCATTGTTGTGACTATGTTCAGGCTGACGTCGGCATGTATTGTGACCGACATCGGTTAGAGCAAGAAGACAATCGATGGGAGAGAAAATGTTGTGACTTTATGCATGCCGATGTCGGTGTTAACTACATCGATGTCGCAGACGCTTATGACCGACATCGCATATTGTGGGGTAGTCATGTCGTGTGTATGTTGATGTGGAATGATAACCAATACGGCGTCATTTTGATGGGCCGATGTCACACAAAAAGTACCGACACCGGTTTATGCAACATCAGTAAGGTGTCGTCGTTGTACCAATTTGTGCGACATCGCGGGCTAATCGTGAAGACATCGATTCTCATTCAATATTATAATATTTTATATATGATGACATAAACAATCGTTCGTCGCTAGCCGTTACATGCTCTTTAATATTCCATTACTCATAAAATGGTTAAACATCATACAACAATCAATTGTTGTACAATTAATGCGGAAATGAATGACATGTTAAAACCCACAAAAATATCACATATATTACAAATATATGTTTCAATCTACTAAATTACATAAGGTTGATATGAAATTGAAATATTAATTGTATTAAACCTCCATTGTCTACGTTGTACGACATTAACACTGTCAAGATGATTAATAAATGAAAAGTTCATCCATGTACATGCTGAAAGTTCATCGATAACTGTTTTTGTCCTATTACAACCAATCCACATGAAACAAAATTTATGTTAGAATTGAACAGTCCCCAAATGAAATATCTCAACTGGAAAAAAGTAACTGATCTGCTTTAGTGCGACGTCGCATACATGCGTCTTGATGTCGCACCAGCCGACGTACTTAGCGATGTCAGACATTCATAGATATTTTAAGCATTTCCTAAACTTGTGGGCGTTGGTCTTTGTTCAGTATTGATCTACACATAGAATCATGTGCTAACCAATGCATTTAATGCACTTACTAGTATCTTTTGTATGATTGATTACTATGTTTAGTTGGGTTTACATCACAAAGGGTTTAAATAGCCTTTGTTGATTTTCTTGCTTAAATCCCTCATTTTGTATATTCACTTAGACCTAATGGATGTTCTGTCGTAACTAGCATCTAGATCCTATTTTGTGAGCTTCATTATAGATCACTCGTAAGCACTTCGGAGTAGAAGACCATTTGCAAGAATGGTAGTAGATATTTCAAGGCCATTCGCAAGAATGGTAGTAGATCAAATGCCACGCGCTTAATTGTGGTAGTAGATGAAAATGTGCCAAAGAGAAAGGAGTTGAAGCCCAGACAAATTTGAAAACTGGCACGGCCGTGATCTTCTGCAAGACATGTGCCAACCAATATGGTGGTGCGGCTAAGTAAGGGCACGAATCGTGTGCTTTTACACAGCCCGTGCCATTCTTATGGATCGTGCGGCTAAGTAAAGGCACGACTATGTCCTTTTGCTTGACACTTGCACCTCGAAGATCAAGATTTGAAGATTCATTCAGCGCCCTACAATGTATTGCATGGCCGCGCCATCAGAATAATGAAAGCTCAGCTTCAGCATGCGGCCCGCACGGATCTGCACGGGCCGCACCGTTCAGACAAGCCAGAAGACCCTTCCAGTTAGAGACCCACAGGGATTCGCACGGCCTCGCCGATCAAAAGGCCAAGAGACCTCACCCAGTCGGCGGACCATGTGCCATTGCACAGCCCGTGCCGCCGCATCACTTAGGGTTTCTCCATGTTTGGGCCTCTTTAAGGACCATTTCCTACCTACCATATAAAGATCCTATGTCTACTAGGGTTTAAGAAGTTAGAAAGAGAAACATTAGTTGTAATTTCTATTCTCCTAGTTTCTAAGAGTAGGTAGAAAGAGAAAGAAAATAACCCTTCTCTCTTCTTTTAATCTTTCCTAGTTTTCCCCAAGGACATTGAATCCAATGGTAAAATTGGGTTCAATGCTTAGGGAATAGTTTATTTGCTTGGGGATTTAATTTTGTATTCATGAGTTGGTAGAGATTTTTTGAGATTTTAGATTCCTTATTTTATATGTATATGAATATTATGCTTGGTTTGCTCTTTACATTCTTGAAATGATGCATGTTAATTTTACTCTTTGATACACCATTGTTGTATGTAACATGAATCGCACTTAGCTTGTTTCCCTTGGGAGTGTCCGGTAGGATATGCAGGATCGCAAGTCTCGGCTATGTAAGTGTGTGTCCATAGGCCGTGAGAACCAAATCAACACGAGTGTATGCTTAATTTTGACTGGGCTATGAACTCCGAAAGATAAAAGCATAATGGTTTGCAGAAACTAGAGCTGTAGTGTAGTGACCATTGTTATTTTGACCCTAGAGTCATTATGAGATGCCGATTCTTTTACCTATATAGGCCTAGAGAGAAGCGTTCATAGTGGAGGCCCGAGATGTAATTATTTTGGGGAAATAGGAGCGCATATAGATTGTACTATTTGACACACTTTGCTAATTACGAAGGTGGTGTTCATTGAATAGACGTGGGCACATTTGTGTGACAGACATTGGGAAGTGTTAACTATCAACCACACTATGTGACATAGACATTGGGATAGGCTATATGTCTTGTATTTAATAGAATGTTGAATCAAAATCATATACCGGTCATGTTACGCAAATATCCCCAACTCTTGGGTTAATATAGTTTATTCTCTAGTTTTTCATGTCCAATAGTTTATAGACAACCCCCCTCCAAAACCATCTTCGCAACACTAGCTATTCCCGACACACAATCTAGCATCTCTGTAACGACCCCGGACTTGCTACTAGCTGCTCTTCGGTAGTTGATAGTGAGTACGGGAGCAACATATAAATTTCTATTTTTGATCTCTCAGCGCTATGCAGGTTAGTAGATCTCCCGTGAAAATGATCGGTTTATTCACAACCTCGCGGAGTGCGGATCAAATACCATATTGCAAGGGCCAATTAAATGTGACTAACGCCGAACATTCAAAGTGCTTTCTTACGAAAATGTAATTATTGTCCACAGTCAGCCCTAATCTAAGTTTTTTTTTCTCACTCCTTACAAATATGGCATTATCTTGGCAGCAAAAACACTATTCACTATATAACATGAACGCAATCATCATACTTCATGAAAATATTCAATCTTTGTTCCATGAGAAAAAAACATATACAAAATCACTAATAAAATTGTAAAATGATTATGGAATGGATGGAAAACTACCTCAATTAATTTAAATCCGAAGATGCTCCATCCTTGGATACTTGTTGATGTTTGAGAGGAGCAATTCAATTGAGCACTTTAATTGTTGTAATGGTGTGAATGGAAAGGATCTTTTGGAGTTGGATTTGGAGGAAGAGTGTTTGATATGTGAAATGGATGTTGGTGCTGAATAATAATGAGATAAAATAGGGTTGGGGTGGGATTTTAGCTTAAATTTTGGTTCCCGCTGGAATTTTTCAGGTTGACCGACGTCTGTTGTGGGTCGGTTTTGGATTAGTTTTAATTGATAATCTTGCGATGTCGCACACATGAAACATAGTCTAATTTTTGAAAAGTGTCGTAAAATACTTTGGTTAAGATTTTGGGCCCTTCCGTTGATTTGTTGATACCCAAACTGGAACAGCATTGTCCTGACAATGTGAATTAAAAAATGGCATCTCTAATATTGCATTTCAACTTCTCCCATTTTATTGGAGAAACCTAAGTGCAAAAAGTAAAAGAGTTCACTGATTGTGCCAAAATCGAGTCCGATCATCCCGAAAAGAAACCTTATAGTCCCTAGTCAAACTTATAATAACCAAGAGTAGTAAAGAAACTGGTCTGATTCCACGTAGACTTCCACAAGTTCTTCTGAAAAAATTTGTATACTTATAAGTAATCATCTACAATGTACTTTAGACCACGTACTAGCACTTTCTAAAATTTCATGGATGAAATTTGCGTACTATCCTCACATTTGTATCTAACGGTTGCGACCTACGTAAAAATTAGTTCCTTTGGAGGGACTCATTAGCATCGTTAGTGAGATGATGAGGAATGAATTGCGGTATCGAAAAGGGTGATCAAAGCTCATTCCCTAATTACGGAGGCTGTGAGGTGGCTCTTGAAGGGCGGACAAACCTTTGTGTGATAGACATCGGGAACTCCCGACCACATCCACACTATGTGACATAGCATGAGGATAGGTATATATGGTTATATAAAATAGTATCTACGATCTAAGTCATCAATCAGTCAAGTTACATTAGTACCCCCAAGGCTAGTTAACTATAGTTTTAATATCTTTTGCTTGCATGCCCTGTAGTTGTCTGACACAAATCCCCCAGTTATCTGTTACAAATCACTAGCTATTCCTGACACACAATCAAAGTGATGCCCGATTGTGGGTTATGTAAACTTAAATTTTTAATTCTAGTATCTTTGTGGATGACCCCGGACTTGCCACTAGCTACTCTATAGTGGTTAGTAGTGAGTACGGGAGCAACTTATAAATTTCTATCTTTAATCACGTAGCACTCTGTGGGTTAATTTCTCACCCGCAAGGTAGTTAACGACCCTGCAGAGTGCGGGTTAAATATTAGCGCCACTTCCAGGGATACTAGTGTAAGTTTAATTTTTAGCTTACATAAGTAGTTGATAGAAGTAGTTTGTGATTTTAGTTTTGTAGTTTTTGTTTGTTATTGTAGTTTTTGTTTGTTATTGTGTAGAGCTCTTTAATAGCTTTTCTTGTTTTCTCCTAACTTGTGTGCTAGTGTTTTTGTGTGGGCTAGTAGTGGGAAGGAAGTGAGAGAGGCCGAGAAGGAAAAATTGCAAGAGGATGACAAGTTGGTGAAGAAAACCAAGTTCGTACTGAAAAAGAGATACTCGTTGAGGAGGAGCCCGCACAAGATCCCTCTACCACTAAGGTGAAAGAAAGTTAACCCTCCACCTCCATTCCCAAGTGCTTTGAGGGAAAAGGCAAAAGTGGCGTCCAACGAGAAGAATATTCGACAAGTCTTCAAGAGGTCCGAGGTTAGTATCCCACTTTTAGATGCAATTGGTCAAATCCCATCTTATGCTAAGTTTCTAAAGAATGCATGTACTAAGAAGAGGCATTAGCCTATAAAAAAGGTAGGAAAAGTGAAAATACGGGGAATTGCCACATTAGCTCATAGAAGGCTACCTAAGAAATGTGATAATCCATGTATGTTTTCCATTCCTATGTATTTAGGTGGTATGCTAGTCAAGGATGATATGATTAATCTTGAAGCCTTCTATAAATGTTATCCACTTTAGATTTTATGAAACTCTTGATTAGGGAGAGCTTAGGGAGACTATGGCAGTTTTCCAATTGGTCGATCACTCTCAAGCTAGTCCTAGGGGTCTAGTTAAGAATGTGATGGTTAGGGTTGGAAAGCTTGTTTTTCATGCGGACTTTTATGTCTTCGATATGTTGTACGATGGAGGTACACCCCAAATTTTATTGGGGGGACCATTTTTGAAGACATCGAAGACCAAAATAGATGTTCACCTAGGAATCTTGACCCTAGAAGATAACATAGATAGATTTGGTTTTCAAATTCTAAGCCTAATCATGGATCCTCTAATTATCCTCTTGCGTGGAATGGTATAAGAATTTATGATTAATTTGATCAATTGGATGAGTCTTGCATAAGTGGTGATGATGAGAGTCCTTTCATGATTGATGAGGGAATGCATATTGTAAGCTATGATTTTGACGAGAATGTTAATGACTCCAGTACCTTGCATGATGTTAGTGTTACTCTTTCCACTGCAAATTGTTTTTCTATGCATTTGAACACTAATATACAGTGGGTTATGGAGCGTGGCAAGGAATTAAAACCTCCTAGACCACCTCTTAAACCCATGGAAAGGGCTAGGGACTCATATGCTCTAAGAGTGAACATGAAACCCCGATTGGTAAGAATGAGCTTAAAGGTAAGGGTGACTCTTTGTGGCTTTGTGGAGGCCTCTCCACAAATATGTCATAGTGGGCGGGGTCGCGGATGGAAACTCCAAATACCCAACGATAGGTTTGTTTTGAATTTCAAAGGGATGGAAAAAAAGTCATGGGGACGAAAATAAAAATACGGTTCTCTTCTTTGTTCAAATATTTTTAGTCGTAAGTTGTTTTATTATTTTGTATGTCGCAAAAGGGATTTTGTTTGGAATTCTAGTTGATATTAATCTAGATCGAGTCCTGTTGTGTTGGTTAGGTGAAAATATGATTTGGAGTGAAAAGTTAAAAATTGGCTGAAAAATTGCCCTGAGGTATCCAGGGGAGCACGAGCCGTGCATGGCTCGTGTGGGAAGAACTAGCACAAGACCTTCATATGACATGGTCATTGCAGGCCTCATTATAGATGAATGTCACTGCAATTGGGAAAAAATGTAGAATATCGTTAAAATAAAACTTTTCCAAAATAAGCATTTTTGTCACATTAGATCTATAGTCGTGTTCTTCCCCAAATTGGTTAGTACCAGTGTTACCACACCAAGCAATAACACCTTCTCTGAATTTGAATTCATGAAGTTTTTAATCCAAATATTTTCTTTTTCCCCCAAACCATTTCTACCTTCTCTCTCTCTCTCTCTCTCTCTCTCTCTCTCTCTCTCTCCTAAACAACCCATTTGGGAAACATCATATTAAATCTCTGAATCTAAATTCAACATATCTCCCTCGGCAAGGTAGATCACTTAACTCACCCAATAACTCCAAAACATTCACCCTCATTTCACAATAGCAAAAAATAGAATTTGGGTATCCTCTATCAAGGGAGAGCCCTCTTTGCTTTTTCTTGTTTCTCCATGTGGGTAATTAGTTAAAGTTTTTGTTTACTTGCTTTCATTGGCATTTGTGTTATATAGGGTGGTAAGAGGGACTTCAAATTTTAAAAAAATTGGATGTTTTGTGCGTGTATGTGGGTTATATGCATGATCTTAGGTTTAACTAAGTGTGGGGGGAGACTATGAATCTTTAGTTGAGATTATATGATGTGCTAAATGTTGGATGTCTAGGAAGCATGATTCTAGTTAAGTGATTTTTGTACTTAAAAAATTTGTGCCTTGCCACTACCATTTTCGCTTGTGTTGTGATAGAATGGGTCCGAAGAGGAGTAGACCGGAAAAAGGAACTACTCCAAGTTAAGAAGGGGAATAGTTTGACCAAAGTTAGAAAACAAGAGCCAAAAACACCTGTAGCTCCTACTCCCGCCATTGTTGACAAATTTATGGGGTTTAAGAACATTTTCGGGGGGTGCAGCTTGGAGATGGAAGAATCTCAATAGGCCAAAGAGGGAAATCTTGGAGACCAAGTTTGCGTGCAAAGTGACATTGGAGACACTAGGCCTACTCCAACCCGTCACCTACTTGTTAGGTTGGATAGGCCAATAAGGTTTCCTCAAGATGCATTCCAAGACCTACATCCATTGATCTTTGGAATTAGCAACCGCGGAACAAACATCGAAAGATGAAGTGAGGAGGACCATCCCATTCCACTTAGATGACAAGGAGTATTCAATGACCCATAGAGAAGTCGCGAGAAAATTTGGGTGGAAGTACAGTAAGGAAGTTCCAAAGACACATAGAAAAGGTCTCTTGTTCTCTTTGGGAAGCTTTGGGAAGAACTTGGCATGCATGGATATGAATTGTTCGGGAAAGAGTACCGAAATATTCCACCCGATTTTGAGAGGTCTCTCAATGCTATAATAGAGATGTGTAGATTCTTTGGGCTATGACTCTGGAGGGAAAATTCTATCCCTACTTGGTGGAAAATTTGTGGAAGAGTACATATTCACAGGGAAGAAGAAAGGTGGAAATATACCAATGGGAGAAATGGCCAGTCTTCTTGCACAATACTTAGGAGATGAAGCACCTTCCCGCTTTGCTTTGGTGAACTAGGTCATTCTGGGATGAGGTACATGAGGAAGAAATTGGCAAGAGCATCCCTGATCACCACTAACACAACGGAAGACCGGTTTGTTTGGCTATATGGTGGCGCAACTGTGTGCAATTTAATGGTGCTTCCACAACCCGAACGCGTGGCCATCACTCATGACACATTGGAATATCTTTTCATAGCATATGACCCAATGTTCGAGAAGGATTTCTATAACATCTTATCAGCCCCTGATGTTGACATCGAAGAAGAAGAAAGTGAAGACCCCCTAAAGTACAACCTACCCGAACCAACTTACTAGTGGATTTCTTCGATCAATTTAAAAAATTCGGGGAACAAATCATGAGTTCAACCCAATCAGTGCAAGAAATGAGTCATGCGGTTGGAGAGGTGAGCATACAATGGAGGAGTTTGGGATGATGATTAAATCGATAGATGTGACCATGAGGACTTAGGAAGCTATGCTTGATTCCATCGAGCGAGAATTGAATAAAGAGTTTGCCATAGTGAATGAGAGAGCCGAGGTATAAGAGCAGGCGATGGAGCAATTGATTGAGAAGATGCATGTCTTGAAGCTAGAAGGTTTTCGCGACCTCATTCCCTATGAAAGGTAACAGCCGAGGCAAGAAGAGAGAAAGAGGAGGCCCAAGACGAGGCGCTTGAGAGCATGCCTAATTTCCTACCATTCTTCGTACTCAACTTTTTATTTTAATACTTTGTATGATGTATTAGGGACAATGCAAGGTTTAAGTGTGGGGAGGGAGTAGTTAGGTACTTAGAAATTCTATAAAAATTTCTTTGTGTTTGTTGGTTTTCTTTATTCTCCATGTAGTATGAAGCCTACTTTGGGGCATTATGTGCTACACAAAAAAATTATAAAATTATAAAATGAAAAATATATACCCAGCTAAGTCAAAAACCAGAAAGGGCCACTTAGGAAACAATGGTAAATATCATGTTGGTTGTTTAGATTTGTAAAGTCACGTGTGATGAATTAATTTGAAGAGATTGTAAAGACACGTGTGACTCTTGGATTGTTTGATTGGCAATTTGTGAACTTATGGTAAAGAAGAAAAACTT
>JAULKM010000001.1:14854886-14866610 GCA_032355605.1 Rubia tinctorum
AACCCGGTTCATACAACCCGAAAATTTTATTTTAATTTCTTCTAATTTACACTTTAAACCTTGGTCTTTCCATAACTAATGGAAAGATCGTCTTTCAATAGACATACTCTTCACATATTCCTATCTCTCCTCTATTTTTCAAAATAAAATAATTTTGGGTAATTCAAAAAATATTAATAAACCAAACTTATTTCATGAATTAAAGAATATTTTTAGAAGTAATATATCACATTCAGCATGATTCATTTTCATCCTTTTATTTTAATTTCTTTTTAATATAGTAAATGCGAAGTTTAAAATTTAAAATAATGGATGCAATTTCAGTTTTATTTTTATTGTAGAAGATTTGAGAACACATTCAGCGAAATAAAAATAAAAAAATTATTTTTCTCCTTTTTTCAAAAAAAATTGAAAAAAAATTGTTTTATTAGAGGACGTGCTCTCATTTTTTTTATTTTCACCTTACTGCAAAAATGGACACACAAATTTATTAAAAACAAAAATATTTATAGCATCCTCTCTTCTTCATTTTTTCACCTTAATGCAAAAATGCATAAACAAATTTGACTCTGTCTCTTAAAAGACAGTCTTTCCGTAACTTATGGAAAAACCAATGTTTAAACTACAAATTTAAAGAAAATATAGTAAAGTTTTCGGGTTGTATTAATCGGGTCATAAACTTATCACTCTATATGTTCCATAATAAATTTTTAATATTACGACTAAAACATTTTACCTTTCTATAATTCCAATTCAACCTCGTCTTTCCATATGCCTATGGAAAGACGGTTTTTCCCAAGAATTTGCCAACAAAATTATTAAAAACAACAATATTTAATTTTAATTACAGCAAAATTGCGGAAGCAAAAAATTAATAAATAATAGCAAATGCGTCCTCTTATTTTTATTTTTTAAATAGTATTGCCTTATATAAAAAATCATGATATAAAATGAAGAAGAAAAAATCTATTAGAGGATGCATTCTTTTTCTTTTTATAATATTTGGACTACCAGAAAAAATAGAGATCGTCTCCTGTGAGGCAGGCCAAAATTTAGTTAGGGGCCTTTATGCAATTCTAGCTATATTCTAGCTCCAGGAACCTATCTATAATAATTTTACAGTGACCTATCTCTAATCATTTTACAGGGACCCATCGCTAATATTTTTTCAGGGGCTTTTTGTCTAATTTTTTTCCCATCATTTTCCTGCCATCTGTAACCTGCAAAAAAATTCAAAAAATCAGGAAAAAAATATTTTTAAAATGTAAAAAATTAATATGATCATCGAACTGAAAATTATAAACATCAACAAAAAATAGCAGAATTTCAACGACAAATCATAAAACATCAATTTAAAAATTGGAGCAAAAAATATACTAAAAATCAAATAAAAATTTTAAAAAACGTCGACTACGACTAACAAAACATCAACTAAAAAACATAAGAAAACATCAACAAAGGTTCAATTATCATTTTTTTTAAATTACAAAAATCAACTAATATAAAGCTAAAGCTAAAAACATCAATTCCTATCACCTAAACTACACCCAGAAAATTAAAAACGTCAACATAGGAAAAAAAACACTACAAAAAATGAACCTATGTCACCCAAAACTACAAACATCAACTCATATCACCTAAAATTATCCGAGAAAATGGGGAAAAAACCAACATGAGAGGGGAAAAAAGAAAAAAAATATCAACCCATATAGCCCAAAAAAACTACAAAACATAGACTTATATAAACTAAAACTCACCCGGAAAATGAAAAAAATCAACATGAAGAAAAAAAACATCAACAAAAAACTATGGTACCTCAAGATTATAAATTATTCACTCAGAAAAACATAAAATGTCAACAATTTTTTTATTAAAAACTACTAATATTAACCTATATCACCAAAAAGATACAAACATCAACTCCTAACACCTGAATCTCATCCGAAAAATGAAAACCATCATCATCAGAAAAATAACTCTACAAACATCAAATCCTATTACCAAAAACTTGGTCGGAAAATGAAAAATATCAATATGAGAAAAAAAATAAAAAGGAAAACTGCAAATGTCAATTCATATCAACCAAAAAAGGACAAAACATTAACTCATATCAATCAAACTTCACATGAATATTGAAAAATATCAACATAAGAGGAAAAAAATTACAAATATCAGCAAAGAGCTACAGTACCTCAAGAATAAAAATTCTTCAAAAAAACAAAAAAAAAAGACAAAACATCAACTCATATCAATTAAAATTCACATGAATATTGATAAATATCAACATAAGAGAAAAAAACTACAAACATCAATAAAGAGCTACAGTACCTCAAGAATAAAAAAAATCAAAAAAAAAGGACCAAGCGAGATTTGAAGTCAGGACAATAACCTCAAGGTCCAGAGCAATAACCACTACACCAAAAACTCTTATTTAACATACACTCGGCAAAATAATATTAAATCTCATAATGTATATCATAAACATAAATTATTCAAAGTAAACGTCTCAGTGAGATTCGAACCCCATACCTCTCACCTCAACAACAAGAGTACCAACCACTAGAACAAACAAACTTTGTTGATAATAAGTTCAGTCGAGTAAATAGTAAACCACAACAAGTATTCGAAAAAATAAAATACAAAATTAAACCTCACCTCTCAGAGGTCGAAGCATAACCGCCACCCCCTGCCATTGCCATATGTCGCTGCGTCACCGTGGTCACCTTAGGCCGCGCGTGAAGCAGACGCGTCTTCTTTCTTGGGGGCATGCATCTCACGCGCTTCTTCATCGCGGCACTATTTCATCCGCGTGGCACTCCTCCACCGCAAGGATGTCGTCACCTCGCTGGCGAAGCTAGGGTATAATTACAGAGGTGTCGAAGCTAGGGCACAGCGGAGACGTCGCTCTGCTCGTAATCAGCGGAGCTATGGAGTTGCAAAGACGTCACCGGCGACTTTGAAAAGCGAGTTGCGGTGTCGCAAAGCAGAGCGGATTTAGGTCACGGCGACTTTGAAAAGCAAATCCGGCGACGTCGCCTCGATCCTACACGATTTTGATGATGATGCGCCGTCGTTGCACAACGCCAGAAGAAGGATGAAAATCCCTAGCTCCGGCGATTTGCCGTTGCAGAAGCGAAGCAAGGTAGAGTGATTGACGAGCTCGCCGGAGGAGAAGAAACGTCGATGAAAGCCAGCGGTTTCGCAACGGGAAACGGTGGAAGAGGGGCCTGAAATCCTGCAGAAACTGAGGGGGAAACCAGCGGACATAGCAGATCGGTGAAATCCAGCGAAAAACCTGTGAGATTCCGGTGCCAGGCAGTGGTTGTCGGAGTCAAGTGGTGGTTTCCGATCGAGGAGGCGGTTTCCGATCGAATGCAGAAAAAAATGAAATCCATATATTTTTGTGGTATTTATAGCATTTTGATAATTGCATAATAGGTCCCTAAATTTATCTGCATATTTTAAAAAAAAATTATCCCAAATGAAATTTCTTATTAATTGCACAATAAGCGTCTGAATCTCCACAAGGGAGAGGAGTTTAAAATTTAGTCTGCGTAAAGCAAAACTTTGTGGAAAAAATAATGACAAAAAAATTTAAAAATAATTATTAGAGGACTCATGCCTCCATGTTTATTTTCGATTTTAAGGTGCACCCATTTGCATCCGGGTTTGAGTAAGTAAGCCCAAAAGGAAAGAACTCGAAGATTATCCGTTAGGAGTTCACTCAAACAGGAAAACTTAGTCCTATAATGAGAAAAAACCAACTAAGCTTCAATTAGTGATCTTACAATTGGAATCCAATATACAAAGCCTGAATAATGACAACATAAGAACAAATTTAGGAATTGTTGATGATGTAAACTACAAGTTAATCAACCTACATAACCAAAACCATTAGCAATGGCCTGTTTTACTTTCAAATTTGTAGTCCCATACACAGGCAACTCCTCCGGATGAGCTCCATGGCCGCCATTGATGTTCTGAAGCTCGAACAGATCTGAGCTTGCACACGAACTCTCCCCATCATCGCTCTCATCCTTGTAAAACTTCTTCTTCTTCTTGCTCTTCTTCTCCTCATAAACCCTGAAGCTATCCATGTTCTTCTTCAGGAAATGGCTGCTGATCTTTGGCATTGGTGTCAACATGGGATCATTATGGTTATTTGGGTATGTGGTTTTGTGCCCACATGGCTGGCAATCTTCATCAACGATGACACTAACAGTGCAAAATCTGACAGATCTTTTTGATTTGGAAGATGATGGAGAAGAAGGCGTTGGGATTGGAAGTACATGATGTTTTTTCATCAAGCAGGACCTTGGAGATGGATCTTTCACTGATCTTGATTTCTTCATGCTCCATTCTTCGGGAGCCCCTTTGTGGTGCTGTTTCTTCAGGTTTCTTGGGGTGAAAATGGAGTTCAAGAAGTTTGCAATCTTCCCACCAGGTGAAATTGGCTGCTTCACCTTTTTCAGCTCTCCATACATTTTCATTGCTCTGGATTTTGTCCTCGTGAATAATTTCCCCTCCTGTTTTGGAGCAGATATATCCCCTGCTTTTGGAGTGGATTTCGAAGCAGGGTACTCTGTTTCTGAGGAGAAAAGGCTGGAGTCATTTGAAGAGCTCGAGTCCGAATTCATGTGCCGCGTTCGCATGTTTCGAACACTATTGGTGTTTCTGCTTCTGTTGCCATGGCTCTCCATCCATTTTTCGACCTTGATCGCGCGCCGGAGACCCACAATCTCTTCTTCTACTTCAAAGGGGTTGTTTTTCTTGCCATGGCGAGCTGGAGCTTGTTCTTGGGATTCGTCGATGGAGTGGTAGATTGCATCGAGGAGAGTGGAGGAAAACGACGGCGTTTTTCTGCTGCGCGGCGGCGGCGGGTGGTGGTGGTGTCTCTCTTCTCTAACGGGTTTCTCCCACATCGCCATTTTGGAAGTTCTTGGTTGAATGTTCTCTCGGAGAATAGAGAAGGGGAGAAAGAAAAACACAGAGCTATCGGTATTGAATGGGAAGAAACAAATGAAGAAAGAGTGGAGAAACTGAAGAGCAAATCATGGAGTTAGACAAGAAATATAGACATGTTTCTCTTCAAAACATTGAGATGAGAAAATGTTGAATAGAGAAGAGAGAGAGAGTGTGTGTAGAGATTGATGGTTAGAGTGAAGTTTGGAAAGCCAAATGCCACGGCTTAAATGATGGACTAAATAAAACTAGAAAGACTGTAGAAAATGGGTGGGTACCGATTGTAGTACACTAGGGCTAGTATAATACCCGCTCTGGTTTTCTAACATTGACTCCGTTTGACTGCAAAAAAAAATTAAGTCATGTTTAATCATCAATAACTTTAATTGCATACGATAACGCACGTCATGTGTGGTGTCTTTGGATTCTCCGTAACATGTAGTTTCTAAAAAGTAAAATTTTATAGTCCGTTTTTGTATGAAATGAAGGTTATCGGTGGTCAAATATATCTTGAAAAAAATTCAAAATAAAGAGCCATTGTTATGAAATCAGAGGGAGTATACTAAAGTTACCGAGTTTCTAACTCAACTAGCTAGTACTCCCTCCGTCCCATATTTCTGGACCTATTTGTTTCTTTAAAGTCATACATAATAAATTTTGATCATAAATATTAATTTATATATCTACAATAAAAATATTATGTGAGATATTATTAGATTCATCTTAACTTCTAGTTTTAAATATCAATTTTTTATGCAAAATTATTACATTTAATAAGAGATTTTGACGGTCAAACATGATCATTGAAAATCGTGAAAAAGTAAATAGGCCAATAATTTTGGGACGGAGAGAGTATATCCTAGTCATTAAATGTCATGAGTTTTGAAACTCCTCTGTTTTTTGTCTTCTAAATTTGGCACACTTACCATTTTTTACTTCCTTCGGTCTCTACATATTGACACACTTTTTTGTCTTTTAATATTTGCACGTTCCTTTTTTGGCAAAATTAAGATTGTTTTTATCCATTCAATTTACTTTTTACTCTCCCAATACAATTTCCTCCACTAATTTTACTTTTAAAAATAAAAAAAGTACCAATTAGATGGGTGCCAATATTTTAGGACCAGGAGAGTATGTTTTATTATGATCGACATATTTCATTTTATGACAAAAAATGAATCATTTTCAACCACCCATTGAACTTTTACTCTCTTCACTCAATTTTCTCCATAATTTTTAATTTAAAAAATAATACCTAAAGTTATGATGCCAAATATAACAAAATGAAGGGAGTATCTCTTTCATTAAGAAAGAAAGCTACAATACTACTCCCTCCATTCAATTTCAAGCGGAACTTGTATTCTTGTTTTTAGCATAATCTTCAAGAAATATGTTTGATTGTCAATATGTTTAATCAACTATAATAACGACAAATAAAAAATTGATACTTATAAACTACTTGTAATAACGAATTCAACAATATCATATACGATAATATTGTTGTTCATATATCTATTCAAATATGTAACCAGAGTTTGATAGATAATAGTGTAAAAAAAGTAAAAGTGCAAATAGATGTGGGATGGTATTTTTGTAGGGTCGTGACTCGTGAGGAAGCTTCACCTTGTAGTTGTAATTTTTATTAGGGAAATATACAAATATAACCCTATGTAATGGAGAAAGTGCAGATATAACCATGAGTTATTTTTTTAGTGCAAATATAACTCTGACTACAGAATGAAAGTGCAAATATAACCCTGTGATACCATTTCCGGCGCTGACTCACCTTTTCCGGCGCTGACTCACCTTTTCCGGCAGTTGACCTTCATGTAAAGACCATATTACCCTCTGACTTATTAGCTGAAATGTAATTTTCTGTGTTTTGCCCTTATTATATTGAGCCACACATGAAAAGTAAAAGGTACAGATCTGCCGTCATCACCTCTGCGCCTCCACTACCGGCCGCCGCCACCTCCACCACCAGCCGCCGACATCACCTTTGTGCCTCCATCACCAGTGCGTGCCTCTAAGGTTGCGCCTTTGCGCCATCTGCCGCTATCACCTATGGTTTGCGCCATCGTCACATCAGCGCCATCTGCCTCCATCACCTCTGCCGCTATGAAGCTCTGATCTGGATCCGCCACCATAGCTTCGAACTCATAAACTAGAAGTTCTGATCTGGCCGCCGCCATCACCTCTGATCTGGCTATCGATCCCATCACCTCTGAATAGGCCGCCGCCATCTCGAGTGCGCCCTAGAAGCTCCAATCCGGATCCGCCGCCATGGCTTCGAACCCATCAACCAGAAGCCCCGAATTTGGGCAGTAGGTTGAATTTGGGGATCGGAACCCATCAACCAGAAGCCCCAAACCCTAAAACCCTAGAAGCTCGAGTGCGCCCTAGAAGCTCCGGTCGCCGCCATCTCGAGTGCGCCCTAGAAGCTCCGATCCGGATCCGCCGCCCATCAACCAGAAGCTTCGATGTACTGTAGCCAAAATGGGTATGGGGGCAATACGGTCTATTTCTCATTGGGAGTTTTTCAGCTATTTTTAACAAAAGTTGTCAGAGGTAAATTGGACATTCCACCAAAATCCGGCATCCAATTGCCTGAAAATGTTATATTTGCACTTTATCTCATTATGTAGGGTTATATTTGCACTTTCGGAAATAGCAGGGTTTTATCTGCACTTTCATCAATTATGTAGGGTTATATCTGCACTTTGCTCTTTTCATTAATAAAAGTGAAAAATAATGCAGTGATATAGAGATAGGGTGAAGAGTGTGACCACGCGTGCGTGTGTTTCCAGTACAGAGGGTGTCCTAAGGGTACAGACTACAGGGTTAGCTTTAATTTTGCCATCCTCTTTTTACATTTCTTCTCGTTATCTTTTGTCTTCATTCTTCAGTGCTCAGAAGAGGTTAAAAGCTAACGTGCGCACTGGTACTTGAGCATGCAAATTAAACTACTGCTAATTTTGGCACTTGCAGTTGTAGCCGTGCAGGTGCATGTGCGGGTGCAGGGTGCGGTTCAGATTTACCACTCTTGGACAACACACACTAACATACACATATGACATGAGAATATGTGCTTGTGCTTCTGCTTCTGCTTTATCCACTGCTACGCAACAAATCAACAACCATAAACTAACCACACAACAAAGCATAAACAAAACTGTCTTTCAACTGTCCTAGTATGCAACAAGTTCATATGAAAGACAAAATCATCCCATTTAATAGCACCAGTAAATTCCAGGAGAGGATTTGACAAATTAGCTCGTGCCGATGGTGTTTGATCATGATCCAACTAATGAGTGTGGCGCGATCGTTCACCACTGGAAAGGGTTGGGTGGTGTGAAGTCTTCCGTATTATAGGTTTACCCCTCACTTTTTCCAGAATTCAGCCGTTGCACATCGACCAACTGATAAAGATCTCCTCTCCTTTGCTTCTGGAAGGGAAGGTAGGTTCTGGATGCCAAATATGAAAGGTGACTTGGTGAGACAAATCAAAACGAGAAAATTTCAAAGATCAGATGCTAGGTTCGTGTATTTTCAGAAGTCATTTATTTCATCTTATGAATATAACTTCCTAATTTCATTCTATCAGTCCAATTTTAATCCAGTTCATCTTATGGATGCAGTAAATCCAGTGAATTCCTTCTTCTATCTGTATAATGTATTCAATTTTAATCCATCACACAGCAAGGTGTATCAAGAAAGGACAGACGGGCATGTTACCTTCTTTGTTCAATTAAGGAGTAATCAATCTCTGCCACCACTGTCACCTCCTCATGCTCTGTTGTTGCAAGTACTTCCCCAAACTGCAAGATCAGTTCAATTAATGTTCTGGTAGTAGCAATTATGAACGAGAATTTATTAAAAGCAGATGTAGGAGTGGCCACTATTAATTGTTATCTCATCCCTAGCATTGATATCTGTCCTACAGATGTTTAATATGCAAACTGATGAAGGTTCCAACACTTCGCTAAAATTGCAGGGCAAGTACTATCTTAGAAAAAAGAGAAGCCTTGAAAAGAAAGAAAATAGGAAGTATTTAATTCACTTACAGGCCCAACAAGAGTGGAGTGTCCCCAGGCAACATAACTACCGGTACTGTCTCTAGCAGGTGAGCAAGTGGCCACATACAACTGTAATGCGGATAGCAGTTGAGTAAATGCACAAATACAAAATACTCCATAAAAGCTGGACATAGAACAGATCAAAGTTTCATATGGATCACAAAGTTAATCAAATTTGTAGAGATGCTGGAAGGAAGCAAGTATGAAATAGGCGTGGTTTCTCAAGGTATAGGCCTAAGAGCTAGTTAAACAAGGATTCGGGTTCACTGTTTCCTAACCAGATTGAGCAGAATGTTCATTGTGTTCTACCAAAGAACGAATTCCATCCACCACGACATTACATACAGAAAAATATTTGATACCCATCACATACCTGACAATCTGCTGCCCTGCAGATTAAGAGAATAAAGGTTAAAGTATTAGTGCATGAAAGATCAACAGAAAGACTTTGATCAGAACGCTAAGATTCCCAGATTTCACTCTGCTTCCATAAATTTAATGAGTTTATTACCTAGCCCTTTGCAGTAACTCCCAGTGCAATGGGCCAGTTGTCATATTAAAGGCCCCAGGATAACAAAGCAGGTGAGCACCTGGTACAGAAAATCTGAAGCCTTAAGCGGTAAGATCTGGTAGTTCTGATAAACAGATTCACCCAATACGTCTTGTAAAGATTAAACTACAAGTCCAACTATGGTTTTATTGAGAAGATTATAAAAAATTCAAATTGTCAGCTTATAAAATAGAGGGTAACCCGATCAAGTTTTTCACCAGCTCCAACCTCTTGAAAGACCAAGGCTTGTCAGCATTATGAAAGTTGTCAAACTGATAAGCAATGAAATTTGTCGCAAGATTCTTCAGATTGGAAATCAGAGCAAAGTTTTGAGATTCCTCTAACAAATAAATTATATACGTAATAGGAACTGCAAAGTATACCCCTTGCTGCATAAATGGAAGCTAGTTCTTGGAAGCGAATGTCATAGCATATGCCTATTCCAATGCGCCCAACATCTGCATTCGAAAGGAACGTTACGAGATAGAAAAATTTATTGGAAAAATGAAACTAAAATGCACAACTAATACAACAACATCACAATATGCTGTGTCCGTTATGTAGATAATATCTTGGTTCATATTCAGTTAAGAAACCTCGCGTAATTTGCACTCAAATATACATGTCTTTCTTTATATTCTCATTCCAGACCTTTGTAGATAGAAATCAGCAATAAAATCTTCAGATAAACGAGGATTTGAGTAAGTGTAACCATAGCTTCAAGACAATTAAACGAAACAAACATCAAGTTTACAGGTCATTATGTTGCAGAACACTCAGGTCAGAACCTGTTATTCCTCCATACTGATTATAAAATTTAAAACAGATTTCAACAATTCAAGTAAACAAGAGAAAGCAAAACAAACCCGTGTCTACAATAGTCGGACTCTCCCCAGCCGTGAGAGTCAGTGATTCCACAAAGGTCATCTTGCCTGGAATATCAATATCAAACAGATGTATCTGTATAAAAAAAGAAGCACTTTCCCATAAATATAACTAATCCCAAAAGATAAGCTAATATTCCACACTTCACATCATAAAAAGCCAGACCATGGTATACCTTTCGATGCTTTGCCTTGATCTTCCCATCTGTGCCAAACACACAGCAAGTATTATACAATCTATCTCCACTGCGCTCGGGTATGGATCCACCAACAATGGTGATCTTCAGTCTCTGAGATACTTCAGCAAGCATTGCGGTTGAAGGAGACGTGGTGCCACCAGCATCTATATCCTCCGCGTACACTGGAAAACAGTCATTCGAATACGGACTGTTCCATATCTCCTGAACAACATTAATAAAAATACAGTAAACAAAACTACCCTAATCAGAAATGAGCTTTAAAAGAAATGCAGGTTCACTCACAGGGAGAAGTACGAGCTGAGCTCCCTCCCGAGCAGCCTCCTCGATGGCGGTGCGAGCACGGGCAATGTTTCGGGCCTTGTCATCACTCACCAGAAATTGGCAAAGACCGATTTTGTACTGGAAACATATAACCCATTGAAATTATCGAAAATGTAGGAAGAAAATTAAAAAGATTGAAATGTGGTGCGGTGGTGATATGCTTGCCTTGCCTTTGTGATAGGAGGTTTGGGTAACGTAATTGAGGGCGGAACCCTAGCTTCCTCCGCCTTGTCAGCGGCGCTCATTGACGTCGACGACATCGCGACTTGCGATTGAGAGGCTTTGTTGATCAATTTAATGGGATTTGAGTAAAATGGAGATTGAGACTGGTAAAATTTTGAGCAGTAGAGGCGTGACGCTGAGTGAAAGTAATTTGGATTTTTGCCGACGGATTTGAGCGCTGCCGGTGATGAGAACAACAGATCAGTGGCAGCCACGGCGGCGGTTCTCATAGTACCTTTTGTTCTAATTTTTATCGAAATAAGTCGCGGCAGATGACTGAATTAACTGCTAGTAATTCATTTCTACACTTCTTTTGTTCTGCGATTTTCCTATTTGAGAAAAACCCTTGTCAAACAGTCTTGTTAGGGTGAGACGAGAGATCATACTAAAATTAATAATAATGGAGTTAAAAAAATAAGACCGGAATGCAAAAAGAGTCCGTCTCTTGAAAGACGGTATTTCCATAAGTCATGGAAAGACCAAGGTTTAAAATGTAAATTAGAAGAAAT
>JAULKM010000001.1:14883283-14917523 GCA_032355605.1 Rubia tinctorum
GGGGCGGGAGGGGTATATTACCCTAGTCACCGGAGGTTTGGGGGGCGGCCGCACCGGCTCGCCCCCCTAGTTCCGCCGCTGCATGGTGGTGAAAGTCGGGTTATATGGTCATATACCAGTGAGTCTCCAACATAAAGTTCTAACTTCTTTGGTTGTGGTGAAAGCCTTTGGTGAATTCAGTTTCATTTCTCTATATGGCCTGTTTATGACTTTATATTTCTGATTACTTTCATATTTTTTTTCAAGTACAGCAAGCACGGGAATCATATTCCCGTTTGGACAGCTATTCCTGGTTGTGGCGGAAATGAATGAAATAATGATGAAACTGAATTAGGGATATAACTCTTGTGTTGACATGTTTTTAGGGGGTTATCCTCACCTAGTAGAAGTATGTATCTAGTTGATTCTTCGGATAGGAAAAACCAATTCTCGTCTAAATGAACACATTTGTACATTGATTTGAATCTAACCTTTGATGACTGTTGATCAAATTGCAACCTTGAGCATGCATATAACACCCGATCCACCTTGTTTTCATTACTAAGCAGTGGTTTGATAACATTTATATGCTTCCTTAGTGTATCATCTTTGATGCATAGTTGGATTGTGCTCTTGCTTATATTGCATTGCATTGTTGCCATTCGATATGGTTTTTTTAGTGGCAAAAGTTTAGCTTTAAAAGATTCCTTATCCAACACTTTCTTTTGTTTTATTTGACTAGGTTTTCTGCTCATGACGTTCACAGGTTTGCCCAGTTGCGACTTGCTCTTTCACAACTTTCCAAATGTTGTGTACTGTCCTAACACCGATGCCCCCATTTTGCTGCTGCCTTCGTAACCCGATCATGGCCTATGCGCCTTTCATTTTGTGTGCACAACAGGAACTGAGCCACTGAGTTCCTCTCCATGTCAGTCAAATTCTTGTCTCTCATAGTTGTTCACTACTGGCTCAATGATGGTTCCTAAGAGCCCATGTTTTTTTATGTTCATATCTGAAAAGTTTCTCAAGGAAGAAGAAGGGAGGATGGGAAGGAGAAGAAGAGAGGATGATATTTGGGTTGTTGTATCAGCTTTTAAAATGGTTTGATGATATGAATAGGTTAGGTGGGTAGAATAAGCTTTTGGTTTTTTTATTATTATTTTCCTTGTACTTTTCCCTCCATTTTATGTAAAAGCGCAGGAGAAGTTAGAAAAATTGAGGGCACAATTTGGGCCTTAAGTAATAAAATTTTGGATTAAAAAATTGAACTTTTTACACAGTTTAGTGACGTCCGTTTTTTATTTTACCCCTCTAGAAATGTGAGTCCCACGTGCCACGTCAGCATCGTTAAAAATTCGTCCAAAAGCACATAAGCTAATATTACCGGGATGGAATGAGTATGTAGTACTAAAATTAGTATACACAAATAATTGTAATTTTGAGTATATTAACCATATCAATGGATTAAAACAACTATCAACCATACAAAAGGAATAAAAATTAAAAGAATTTCGTCGATTTAGCTTCCAAGTATGTAGGAATTTATGTGAGGGAACAATGAATTTAAAAGGTAACAAAATGCCAATTCAAAAGACAGTAAATTTTCGGACCAAATTAAAAGATATGTAATGAAAGATAATTTAGTAATCTACAATACTTTAAATATGATTTGTTCCAACAAAAAATTTAAAATTCATCCTAGAAATTCTTTCATTTTAAAGAATTTTCATATTTATATGGAATAATTGTTAGAGAATCTAAAAATTAAAAATATGACATGTTTGCTTAGTTCTATCTTTTCTTTATTTTTTATTTTTTAAAATATGATTTTGACTTTTTGAAGTTAAAAAAACATAAGTTTGATTGTTATTATCTTTAAATATACATTATTAAAAGTTATAAAAATACTTTTTCATAATATACACGTAGAAATCTAACAATATTTTTCGTGAAATTTTACAATAAAAGTGACGCACTTTTAACTTTAAGAAGTTAAAATGGAAGTTATATTGATGCCGGAAGCCTACAATTCATAATTTTTATTACAATTAAATTATTACATTGCGCCGACTATCTCTTGGAGTGAGAAAATAATAATAATAATATTGATAAAAAATTTAATTTTAATTTATTATTTTTGTATTCATAAAAATATTTATTTATAAAAGGGCCCAAAATTATATTTTCGCTCAGTCTGGGTGTTGAACAAAAAAAATTCGATGGCTATGGCCATTTCTTGAAGATTGTTCCCGCAGCATTGACTGTAGAAGTTTTCAAACACACTTTCTTAATATCAGTGATATAGTACTCCCTTTGTCCCATATCAGTTTGCAAAGAAAGTTATTGGCCCAAGAACTTTTACATTAAAAAGAGTACAAAAAATTGAGAATTGCCAGTCCAAAAGGTTACTTTTTGTGTCGGTGAATAATGACAATTTTGAATAGTAAATTGAATGTAAAATTTTCCTTGCTTATAATCATTCCCTCCAAAAACTTAAAATTTGGCTCCAAATTTTTAAAAATTGGAGCCAAAAGCACAACTTGCCGCCATAGTTCATCTGAATTCAAAATCTAAGTTCAACTGTAAACATGGCATTTATTACATGACTATTTTCACATCCAACTTTTGAGTTCCCTTATATCTCTCAGAAGTTATGGCTGGTTCATTTATGAACCAGCCAATAATATGGGGACCATAAAATCAATTCATCATAGAGCTAGGGAACTTTTTTGGCTGTGAATACTAAAGAAAATTTTAACCAACATTGAAAGGATAGATATAGCAACATTTATGTTGTAGCACACTGAACATGGTTTAATCAAGACCGGTTTTAGAAAAGAAGCTGGAAAAAATTAGGAGTTTGAGTCCAGACATTATGTTACATATGGTCATGGGTAAGGCACCAGTTGAAGCAAGGAGAAGCTGTGAATTCTCGCTCTCATCGTCATGGAAAAGAAGACCTCAACATGAAACCATCAATCTTGATGCATTAATGGCATTGCCATTAAGTTCACAAAGAACCTGCAGGGGTACTGCTGCTGGGTTGCAACTTGGTAAAAGTACAATTCATAGAGTAGCTGCAAACAAAGAGAAACACAAATGCAGTTTATCCATGTTTAACAGCAACATGAAAGGACCAGAGTTTGGAATGTTTTCTAAGAAAGTTAGAGTGCAACATGCAATTTGAAGACATGCATAATGTCATACATATTGACGAGAAGTTATTCTATCTCACGAAAAGTACAACAAGGTACTTACTCGTCCCTCATAAACCTGAACCTTATAGAGCTACCCAAAGCAAGCATTACATTCCCAAACTCGTGTTCAAGTGTGTTGTTTGTAGACAATTTTTTTGACTATTTGAGGAATGTTCTATTTGATAGGAAAATAGGAGTATTTTCATATGTAATGTACCTTCCAGAAAGAGGTATCGGTATAAATAGGCCATAGGCCTAGGGGAACAATGGTTCTAACACCCATTAAGTCTGTAAATAGGGATATCATTAGGAAGAAATTATTCTATGTGTTAATCTCAGCTATTAGAGCAAAGTGGCCTACTTGGGCAAGTAAGAACATAAGCATTCAGCAAGATAATGCAAGCTCCCACATACTAGCAAATAACCCTGAATTTGAAGCAGTAGCTAAACCAGACTGTTTCAGTATTCAAATGGTGTGTTATCCAGCAAAGTCACTAGATTCAAACATATTGGACATGGGTTTTTTTTTTGGCTTCTATTCAAAGTTTGCAGCATCAAATTCATAGTTCTACATTAGATGGTCTACTACATGCAGTTGAGGATGCTTTTGGAAGAGAAGAATTGAAACACTGGACATGATTTTTCTGTCTCTACAAGTTGTGATGTTAGAAATCATGAAATGCAATGGAAGACACAATTTTCGACTGCCACATATGGGGAAAGAACGGTTACGACGACTATGAATCCTACCACATAATCTTATTGTTGATTTTGAAATTGCAAGGGTTGTTTTACCCATCTGAATTATGTGGGTAAAACAGCAAAGGTGGGAGATTCAATGCTAAGTATGAAAATGGGGTAGAGCAGCAGATTAGTTTCCTACTTTTGTAGGGTTGTGCTTCTATATTCTAGATTATAGGTTTGTGGTAAAGATATATTTTGGTGTGTAAAAACATATTTGTAGGGAGACCTTGTATTATAGAAAAGAATATTTCCCCATTTCTATGAGTGAAAAATGCAGTTTGAAAAGATTTTTCAGCCTTCAATCTATTCATACACAGTTCAAACATATTTAACAACTGAAATACAAAGATGCTGGTTTAACACACCGAAAATTATTAACGAAGGCAACAACCAATCATGGAAGGTGTCATCCGAATGTTTTTAAATGAAAACATGGTTGCATCTATTCTCACGGTTAACAACTTGTCATCATATTTAGCTAGCTGCTCAATAAAGGTACATTTACACAACAAATTTTAGAAGTTTTTCAGTCTCACAATCGCCCTGTCAAGATCAGTTCGGTTTTAATACCAAACTGCATGACTGCGTTTCCAAAACAAGTTTCACAACATCATCATCAATCATAGCAAGCAACACTGCCACGATGTTCAGTTTTCAATATCTGGGATTAAACTAAAAAGATCTGCCATAATCAATTGAGATTTTAAACTCAATTGCATGGCTGCTTCACATACACATACAGTCCAGTCCTATTACAAAGTCCAGTTAAGAATTTAGGCAGAATTTATGCACACAATGCACCACCAGGTCGCCAAACCACAAAACCTAGGAATAACATTCCTTAACATTATTAAAAGGAACGTACCATCACAATTCAATTCTCAGAAACTGAAGGGCCAGCACCACATGAACAAGGAAAAACAATAAATTAGATATTATTTAACATAGTAATCAACAAGAATATTCAACCAAAATGATCAAACTAATAACCTCACATTCAGAAGTTCCAGGATGTGGCTCCCGGTCTGAAGGGGGGCACCCATCCCTTCTTTACTGCATCATCGTGAATTTTAAACATTTCACGTAAAGATACAGAGGTTGCATGGATTGCCTAAGATGGTTTCCGCTTCAATCATTTATGGTGGGCCGATTCTCAGGAAAGAGACATGCCTCAAATTCATAGAATCCGAGCTGACCATACTCGCGGTCATAAACAAACTCATCAATAACGTCTTCACTCCAAAAATCATCCTCTAGGGCTTGATTTCAGTTTCAGCTGGACATTTAGGGGCAGTGATTTCAGGTTAAGCTGGGCATTCAGTTAATAGTGATTCGGGGTCAAAATCTCAGCACATTGCGAAGGTCTTAGTGGACTGAAGTGTGTAGCGGCACGGATTTCAGAGAAGTCACTACTATCGGTCTAACGTATAGAGTTAAATGTGCTGAATCTGACCCTAAACTGAGATGATTTTGGTTCCACATTCTCAGCCCCTGATCCGGACTGCACACTAGAGGAAAATTCCCTAGCACAATCACCAAGATATTTCTGTTGGCTGTTCATGTGAAGTTGTTCAGAGTTATTTTCCTACTCTTGTTTAACACAATCATCAGAAGCCATGCATGTTACAGATTAGGCTGTGAATATAAAAATCAGACATTAAATGTTGTGATTATGTTGAAAGTTCGGAACAAAACGGTTTAAGGTCACAAGCTTTAACTAGAAAAGACTCAAAGCATATGTTACAGACCAACAAATAGATTTGGATGTCAAAAAAACTGAAGGCTAAACCAGTAAAGATCACATAAGTGAAATCAGGCTCAGGTTACAGACCAAACAATTATGAAGTCTTAGGCAAAGCATATCATGCAATTTTTTCAGCACAAACTGACTCCTGATTGCACATGCAAGAGATATTCATCTAAGATACTGATCAGGATGAACAAAAAACACCATTAAAAATCTTATGACATCGCAGAGTAGTCCAAAACATCATCATGCATTAACTTAATTAAACTAGGGTTTGTTCATCATTGTGTAATAATTAGGAAAAATCATTCAAACATTAAATCAACACCTTAACGCTAAATCATGAAGCAGCGGAACAAAAAAAACTACAAATATTCACCCAACAACATATTCGACATGCCAATCACATAGGTCTGGGGTTCATTTATCACATGCAATAATATTTCACCGAAAAATGGATTTAAAACACAAACAACTTTAAAACAGCGCGGTTTCAATGAAGTGTTGTTTACTGAGATCCTACCGGTAAATAATACATAGTACTTTTTAAAAAAAGGTGCAAATATTCACCCAACAACATATTCGACATGCCAATCACATAGGTCTGGGGTTCATATATCACATGCAATAATATTTCACCGAAAAATGGATTTAAAACACAAACAACTTTAAAACAGCACGGTTTCAATAATATCTGATCCTAATATTTTACATGATATATAAGGATTAAATATATCATTCATGATATGCTAAAATGGCCGGAAACCATAGCCTAAATACCTTCACACGGCTTAAAACAGCTGACATTACAGGTTGCAATACCTAAACAATACTTCATTGAAACCGGTTGCACGAATCTAATCTATTAGTCTTTCTCTTACAAGAGCATCATTATTGGAGTAAGAGTATTTGCAGATAATATAGGCTTATTAGCCTATCATTAGAAAGATTTAAGAACAAAATTTAAAAAGAAAGGATACCTGGGTTATACCCAATGCGAAGGAAATGTGAGAATAATATGTATTATTTACTGAGGGAATTTACAATGGTTGGTATAAGGGTTCCAAGACTTGGTCCTAAGTAATGTGCTCTCTCTTTTATAAGAGAAGGATAAGCTTCTACAATTATTAAAGCGGAAAAAGTACTTTACAAATTATTGCAAAAAAAAAAATTCAAAAGTTTCTTTATTAAAGCGGCTTTATTAAATCTGTCTCTCCACCCACCCTATGATAATGTAGTGGGGACTTCTTTGTCTCCACCCACCCTATGATAATGTAGTGGGGTTTTCTTTATCTCCATCGATGATGTAGTGGGGTATTCACACTCCATTATTGATGGATCCTTCTCTCCACCCACTCTAAATTAGTGAAGTGGGGTCTTCTACACTCCATTATTGATGGAACCTTCATTCATTGATTATTCTAACATTTTTTTCTTTCCTCGGGATACTTCTTCCTTGGATTTTGCTTTTAGCAACACTGCTCCTATTAAGCTGACAAAAAGATCTTCTGTTGTTGGTTCCTCTTCCTGAAGCTGTGATTCTCCAGCCAGACATCCATGGGGATTATCATTTTGAGCGTCCTTCATTGAGGAGGTGGATGACTCGGAATATGGGCTGTCGTCCACCTTACTTTTATTTTTTTTATGAAATCAACCTTAACCATTTCAAGGTAAGCTGTCATCAAATCTTTCTCTGAAACTTGGGGATCCTTCATTCTCATAGCTTTCTCAAGATTGGAGAAAAATGAGTCTGTATTATCCACTTGCCCTTCCCTGTTATAAACATATTTAAAGGACTTAATCAAAGAAATAATTTCTTCCTCTAATGAAGAACCATACTTATTCAATGGATTCTCCTTGTCTTGTTCCAGAAGCTTGTTCCAAAACCTAGCAAGGAATTTTCTCTTTAGGCAAAGAAAGCCTTGAGAGTTTTTCCCTGCTTATGGAATCCATTTCCATATCCATGGGATACCTGTCTGCTTAAAGAAAAATAATTATGCTAATCCTTCAATATAATCAAAATGATTGTTGGGAGTAACACATGGTGCCACTTGTACCCATTTTTTGTACAAACCCATATAAGGGTCTGGTAGGATTTGAATATCATGACCTATAAAATTCCATAATGGAAATATCTATCCAGAAAGATTCTGGCCATTTTGGCTATTTTTGAAATTTTCTAGATTGAATTTAATCATCCATGTATGAGCATGTTTTTTATTTTTCATAATAAAATGTATGAATAAAAGCATCGATATAATCGAAGTAATTAAAGGTCATTCTTATGTCAGTCCTATGAATTGTGAATTCCTTTCATCTGAATGGGCTGACCTCATTCATAAGGAGATATTAGGGCATGTGCAGTGGTGATTTCTTAATTTTAAAAAACCGCTCTAGAAACCGAAAATACCCACAGTGATGATTTCTAAACCGATTTTAAATTAAAAAACCGGTCCCTAGTTTCTTATGTGGGAACCGGTCTAGAAACCAGTTCCCTGACCATGCGCTGACACGCACATGGCCCTTCTCCTGCCTTGGGCGCTTGATTTTGTTGACCGGTGGGACTTCTCTTTTTTTAAAAAAAACTTCAGCTGCAATGGCTCTTGAAATGGCTCTTAAAATGGCTCTTGAACTCCTTTTTTTTTTTTTAAATTTTAGCCGCAATGGCTCTCCCCCTTTTTTCCCAAAATTTTTTAGCAGCCCCATTTTATTAATATTTTCTACATAATTTTTGCAAAGAAAAATGTTTCCTATTATTTAATTTTATTTAGTAATTATTTAATAATTACTTGTCAAAAAAATATAAATGGATAAACAAATTTATTAAAATGGATAAATCGAAATTAATAATTTTAAAAAGGATGAAAATTAATTGGTAGAATTATAATTTAATATTAAATTTCACATTCAACTTGTTTTGTGTGTACAAATTTAAATAAATTAAATGTTAATAGTAAAATTAATGAGTATAATAGAGAATCAAATGGGGTCCATGAATAGTATAAAATGATTTCTTACCATTGTGGAGGAGAAATTGAGTGGTTTCTTAAATGATTTTTTAAAGTTAGGTGGAAGAGAGAGAATGAGAAAAATAACATATTTAATTAGTAAGAAACCGGTAGCGGTTTCTACCATTGAACATGGCCTAACCCTTTAGACCATATTTAATGGTAGAAATCGTTACTGGTTTCTTACCAACTAAATATATTATTTTTCTCACTCTCTCTCTTCCACCTAACTTTAAAAAACCACTTAAGAAACCACTCATTTTATTCTCGCAATGGTAAGAAACCATTTTATACTATTCATATACCCCACTTGATTTTATCTATCCTATTCATTAATTTCACCATTAAGATTTAATTAAATTAAATATGTTCACTCAAAATAAGGTGAATGTGAAATTTAATAATACATTTTCATTTTCAAAATTTAATTTCGTTTTTTCATAAATTATTTAATATATGGCGAATAAATATTTTTCCAGATTTTAAAAAAAATCAAGATTTTTAAAATCATATTTTTTATAAAAAAAAATCATTAGTGGGACATGTGGCCCACTCCAGGAGCGACACGTGTCCCACTGCTGGTCAACAAAGTTGGGCGGTAGGAGCACTGCACGACCCATGTGCATTGTGTTAGGGAGACCGGTTTCTTGACCGATTTTCACACAAGAAACTAAGGATCAGTTTTTAGTTAAAACGGTCTAGAAACCACCATTGTGGGTGTTTTCGGTTTCTAGAGCGATTTTTTAAAATTAAAAAACCACCACTGCACATGCTCTTATGCTCACGCATAAATATGAATACATACACCTCCTTTGATCGCCACCGGCTTTCGATTGTCGCCAACACCGATCGCCGATCGATTACAACCACACATTTGTCGATCGCCAGTTTTCTTCGCGATCAGCGCCTCTTCATCGCCGTTTATCCGCCACTCCAAAGATTCCTGAGGTCGATCCTTTACTTCCAATCACAAGCTTGTTGTGTGATTGGTATGATCTGCCTCCCCTGCTTTTTTTTTGCAGACCTTTTTTGCTACTTTCCTGGTGCTTTTTCAGTTTCAGCTGTTGTTCACCTATATCTCCATCAAGTTTGATGGAACCAATTACATGATTTGATGTACGCATGTTGCTTCTCTGTTGAAATAGTTTGATTTTATTGGATTTGTTGATGGATATAATCCTTGTCCTGATCCTCCATCGACTTCCTCAACTTTTGCTGAGTCCGAAAAGTCACCGACTTCCCTTAAGCGTCGTTTGAAGACTATTCTGCAAGGATAAAATTGGGTCAGCAGATCACAACTTTTTTGTTCTCATCTCTCACTGTTGCCTCTATGTCTCTTGTTGTTAGTTATCAGACCTCGGCTCATGTTTGGAAGGCCCTGCTGATGCATATCATTGTTCAACCATGAACCGCCATAATATGTGTTGAACCACTTTCAAATCATGTAAATGAACTGCCTTAAATGAGTTGAAGTAATTTCGCTCAACCATTTTCAATGTCTTATTTCACAGATGATTCGGCCACAAAACATCATGAAATAAGTTGAACCGCCTACGAATTAGTTCCAACTTTCAATCCCCTCTTTTAAAATACGATTCAACCACGGATCATCGTATAATATTATTAAACAGGCTTCAAATATGTTCTGAAACCTTGAAACTCTTCCTTTAAAGTAAATTCTCAGCATTTTCATGGCGAATCGCTTTAAATTGACACATTTAAAGTCCACTAATGATTCATCCAGTCCGACCATATATATATTCCCCATTTTTACAATTTACCAGATAAAATATTAATTTACTATTTGGTGTTGGGTCGGACTAGCACGTTTCATCGACGTAAACATGAAAGGAAAGTGTGGTGTGAATCTTTTCCCACTAGCGAATTCCTGACTGGCCGGAAATCCCCTTGCATATTTGCATATATGCACTCTCCTACCACTAGAGGCATGTATTCGATAATATGTGTGTCAAAGCTTTTTTTCTTTTTCCTTCCATGAAAATTTTCATCCTACTACTGATAATCAGAATAATCATTAAAAAAATCATTTAAAAGAGAGAGTCTCAGGAAAGGCGGTCTATCCATAAGATTATGGACAGGTGTTAGAACTTTACTCACAACCTAAATTCTTGTTCTGATTTAACCAACGATCCGTGAGGGAACGAGGTTGCACATGTTGTAATCTCACAAAGAACACTCAAATTTACAGAGCCCAACCCCAACCTTTATCTTTTTTATCAAAGGAAAGTTCTTCGGTTGGCAAAACACACCATCAGAACATGGATGGTCTTTGCTCTAACCGGGAGTATTTATAGGCAAATGTACACTTGGCGGTTAACACCCCTAACCACCTAAAGGGAAGCAACTCTTCAGGTAGTTCCTAATAACTACCTGGCTGTTACACATAACAGTGAGTCTTTTCGCATTTTTAGGGCCAACTAGCTCTCTTCCAAGTGTCAGCTCCCTTCAAGGCTTAACCCAAAACAATGAATCTCTTAGCCGTAAAGTTTTCATCCCACCCGAGTAACCGTCATTCCATCAATTACAAGGCTGGAGCACCGTACAAAAAATGGATCGATCCTTCGACCTTTATCTGAAACAAGGCTGGAGCACCGTACGGAGCCTTCGAATATTGTAGCAGCCCACCTTCCAACAATTCATCCAATTGCTTTCGAGCTCCATTATTTTCGCTGGGGACATGCGGTAAGGGGCATGCGCTGGTGGTCTGGCTCCCGGAACTAGTCAATCTTATGATCAATTGCCCGTCAAGGTGTCAACCTTTTGGGAAATTCAGCCGGTATCACATCTGCAAAATCATCAAGTAAATTTTCCACTGCTGGTGGGACATCCTGGAACACGTCTGGCTTGAGTTCGACTAGCACGGAAAGAAACGTTTGTTAGCCTTTCTCCAAGCCTTCCTTTAGTTGAATTTCCGACAACACTCCCTCAATCTTCCTCTTTGGTCTTGCCTGGATTTGCTCCCTCGAGTAGCAAGGAATGAGGGTCTGGGACCTTTCGTCCATGCTCATAAATCCACTCAAATGAGGGATTGGATAGGCCTTATGGATACACATGAAATCCTTGCCTAAAGTTATTTCCAAATCATCAAGGCACCTTAAAATAGTGATGCCTATTACACCAGAACATGTGCCTAAAAAGAATTCCGCATCAGCCCGACCTAACACCTTCCTGGGTTGTGCATTCACACAGTCTTCATCTCACAATTGTGAGGAACCACATTTAATTTCAAATCTTGGGCTAACTTACCCGACATAAAACTATGCGTTGCTTCATAATCGAGCATTGCAATTACGGGGTACCCATTAATTGTGCCCAACACAAACAACAACGGATTTAATGGGACAGAGGGACCCACCATACCTATTGTGTTCAGGAGTTGTATGTGGTTCATCCTCATCGGGAGTTCCTTGGTCTCGCCCGATTCAGAAACAGTGGTAGCGTTTACTCTTCCCTCTTTCCGTGGGCACTCGCAGGCAAAGTTTGGACCGCCATACTTATAATAGCCGCTCGTCTTCTTCCTTTCCTCCTTAGAGCCATACTTCCCTTGGCTCTCCTTCTTTGGGTCCCACTTCTTGGACTTCCAGTCCTTCTTTTTCCTGTTTTCCCTCTTTTGTCTCCATAACTAGTGGATGAGGCCTTGAAATCCACTAGTTTTTTTTGCTGCCGCAAAGCCTGGGCTAAGTTTCACCCGCCTATGCAATTCAGACTTTGCCCAATTTTGTAAACCGTCAACAAAGGTAAATAACTTATCTGACTCTGACATGTCAGTCACATCCAACATGTGGGAAGTGAATGCCATCACATAGTCTAGCACTGAACCCGTTTGCTTGAGTTTGTTCAGTGCCTCACGAGCAACCCATGCAGCATTGGTAGGCATGAACTGGGCCTTCAGTGCCTCCTTTAAATCATCCCACGTGGAGATTGGGGTTGTTGCACTGTCCATACACCTAGTTCTTCACCAGATTTTTGCGTCCCCAATCAAGTACATGCTCGCCACATTCAATTGTTAGCCCGCGGATATCTTCGCGGTATTGAAATAATTATCAATATCCCATAAGAAGTTCTCCACGTCTTTGGAACTTTTGTTTCCATTGAAACACTTGGTTCAGGAACTTTGATTGCATCGACCCTTTCTGGGCCTAGACCAGTGACATGGCCATTAATAATTTCTTGCTTTAACAGCTTCACTTAAGCCACCAAACTGGTCCAAAGAGGATTTTCTTCATCGCTATCCTCTTCGCTATCTTCCTCCTTAGCACTTTTTCCCTTGAAGTGGAGTTTAAGAGTCTTCACATCGTGGCGAAGTGCATCTGGTTCTGCCGTTATTTCTTTTGTGGAGGGACTGGGCAAATCTGTGACTTGCTTCTCTAGGAATGCATAATTTCCATCCAATTTGACAAGAGTCTCCTCCATGTTGGCCACCTTGTCCTTCAAGAGATCATTCTCGACTTACAAAGCTTTGATCTTTTTGCTGCTTGTTGTTGACATGGTTCACGCTACTTCATCGTAGCACCGAACCTATTGCTCTGATACCAACTTGTTAGACCTTTACTCATGGCCTAATCTCTTGTTCTGATTTAACCAACGATCTGTGAGGGAACGAGGTTGCACATGTTGTAAGCTCACAAAGAACACTCAAAGTTATGGAGCCCAGCCACAACCTTTATCTTTATTGATCAAAGGAAAGTTCTTTGGTTGGCAAAACACACCACCAGAACATGGATGGCCTTTGCTCTAACCTGGAGTATTTATAGGCAAATGTACACTTGGCGGTTAACACCCCTAACCGCCTAAAGGGAAGCAACTCTTCAGGTAGTTCCTAATAACTATCTGGCGGTTACATGTGTTGTTTTCATGCTGACAATACTTTAGTGTCATATATTTAATTGAAATCAGGAAAATTTACTCCTGTGTTTGAAAACAAATAGAATTCCTAATGTAATTAGTAGACGTTGCAAGGAATCAAATGAAGTTCACGTGGAAATTTTTATTAAAAAGTTACAAAATTATATAACATATTTTCTGTGGTATACTATAAGAAATGTAAAGTCATGTGGATTTCAATAATTATTGAGTTGGAATTTGTGAACTAATATTGAAAAATAAAAACTTTCATGTTGGAACATACGGAAAGATTAGGATTTGATTGATGAGAGAATATTGCGTGATATTGGTTTATGAAAATTTGGAGTTTATGCAATATTTGATTCAGACGTGTTGAAGCATAATAAATTTATGGAAAATTCCTACAGTTGTAGAATTGGTTTTATGGAATATTTGAAAGAAGACAAATCATTTTATTTATGGGATTTGGATATGCTTCAGAAGCATATAACGAATAGGAATATTATGGAGATAATCTTGGAGAGTTATGATCTTCCCTTGGAACTATTTATATTGGACACCATGGCTGCAACATACACGAATTTAATTGTGAAAATCTGCACTCAAATTTTCTATCTTTCCGAGAGTTCTTGCGAGAGCCTATATATATGTTCTAACATACGTGACCTGTTGATTAGTTTAGAACATATACCTTAATTTATTGGGAGGAGGAGATCCAGTGTCGATGAGTTTCGAGGTCAGAGAGAGTCTAATCAATGCGGATCGGTAGCAAAGGGAGCTTGCAAAATCCACACATAAATAATTATAAAAGATAAGTATAGTTGTATGGTGTACTTTGAACTGTATCTTTCTGATTAGTGGATTTATTCTGAACTGGGTCAGACCCCGCAGATATAGGTGGATTTCACCGAACTGCGTAACCAAGTTGTGAGTGCTCGTGTGCTATTTTCTCTACATACTTGGTTAGATAGGATATGTTGGAACACAAGTCTAATAATTAAACTAAAACGGTAAAACCAAAATTTCAAGAAATACTAGTTGTAGGCTAACATATTCATGTTTTAACAAAACGAAAACGATTCATAAGGTAACTTAGGCACTACCTCCTGACAAAGTTTTGCTATTCATAAAAGAAATTGGCATTTTTAATTTGTTTAAACAAAACATGTTCTAAAGTAATCAATGCACAGCTAATATGACAATTTTAAATTGTTAAATTTTAACTTAACTTATATATGATCTCCTAGAAAAGTTTCATAATTCATATTTAAGGCTTTTAAAACATGTGCAGATTTTAATACAAACGATGCGTATTGTAAGGTAACATGTGCATAATATATAGGGTTGGATTCGGTATGGTTACCATCACTTTTTACTAATACCACGTATCATACCAACAATGTTGGTATATTGTTTTTAAAAACCAATACCGTACCAAATCTTTGGCATACCAACACATCGGTATACACAAAAGTTGGTTGGTATCGGTACCGTATAGTATAACACCACCGAATATAAGTTATAATGAATAAATTATTTGCTCATAAAACAATTTATGAATAATTAAAATTTTCTACCGTACAATCTTAATTTTAGAAAATTAAATATTCTCTAATCATAATAATGATAAAGTAGGATAAC
Source organism: Rubia tinctorum (assembly GCA_032355605.1). Taxonomy (NCBI): domain Eukaryota; kingdom Viridiplantae; phylum Streptophyta; class Magnoliopsida; order Gentianales; family Rubiaceae; genus Rubia; species Rubia tinctorum. The sequence continues at coordinate 14,898,466 of JAULKM010000001.1, forward strand.
ATCAAAATAATAACTATACTATGTCGAGAAATTCTCTTGTTAGACTGACTAACGGTCAACCAATCATGAAAAATGTCATTTCAATAATTTTTAATGTTGCACTATAATTATTTATACATTATGATACATTTTTTTATAAAAAATCAAAATTATAGGATCGAACCTTGTTGAAATAAATAAAAATAAATATCAAATTACCCCATTAGTTACATCAAATATAAAATGCTTCCATCTAACGGTTGCTCGGTCTAAAATAAGACTTTGAGCAATAAGTAAGTTATAATAAAAAAAGATAATTATGATTTTAAATTTTTTGTAAGGTTTAGAACAAAAATGAGAGTTTTCAAGAAATCTAGTGAAAGAAAATATTTTAAACTTTTACCAATATCTAACATAGTGGGGAAAAAATATAAATTACATATTTAAATTATTAATTTGGTTATGATATTAACAAATGACTAAGTCTTATAACTAAATAAAAGCTCAAGTTTCACATACTATTAGTTATATTTTTAATATATAAATATTACCATGGTAATATTTTCTCAATACCATTACCATACAATAAAAAATGTGTGGTACGGTACTACCATACCACATCATCGGTTACCAACATTTTTGGTACAGATGGTACGTGGTTTGATTGGTAGGTTGGTTGGTACGATATTTTGGTTTAAAATTCCAGCCCTACCCACGCCATATGACATGTGGGTCCCAAAATTTAGACTCACACTTCCTCCATTCTCCATTTGCACATTTCCTCCACTTCCTGCACACTTCCTCCATTTATTTCACTAACTTCACACTTTCTTTCTCCAACGAAACCATTTAACTTAAATTTTATTATTCTATTGGATTTATTTTTGAGAATGTAACATGTGAATTGCTTAACATTTAGACTAATTTATGAAAAAATTATTTTAATTATTTAATATAAATATAAAATAAAATTCAATATCCGAAAATAAGATCCGATAAGAATTAAATGTTTTAAAAATTAAAAATATTTAGAATACAATATTAATAGTGCTATTATAAACTAAAAGATATTGAATAATTTTTGTATTTTGAACTCTATTTATATTTTCTATATAAATAAGGTTTTACAAACACTACAATTGATACATGGCTCACTATAAAGTCTAAAATTTCCATTCTCGAAATTTTCAATTTCATTCTAAATTGGTATGAATATGTTTTTGCGTACTTGATTTAACTTGTTATATTTGAACAAACAATATCAATTTGTTTTGGTGTGTAATGTATTATAAGTTAAAATAGTGAGACTAATCCCTAGCAATAATTCAAATTCTGATGAGTGCATGATTAGTCATTCTTACTTTCCCATCTCTATAGTGAATAGACTTCTCACCATGATTTTGACAAGTCTCTGACACCCATCAATTACCCACACTTTTAAAAGTGATTTAACAAGTCTCCGACATCAATCAATCACCCACACTTTTAAACGTGATTTGGCAAGTCTCCGACATCAATAAATTATGACATTACAATAATGTGTATGCAATAATTCATTCAATAAGTTTCCTCTCCCCTATTTCATGTATAAATAGGGTCTTACAAATACTACAATTGATACACAACCCACCACAAGTTTAAAATTTTCCTTCTCAAAATTTTCTTTCCCTTGAACAGTTGAATTTTTCCCTTCATCGTGGATGAAAGAATTCCACGTTCCGGAAAAAGTACAATTTCCAGAAAATTAAACAAAACGACCAGATCCAAATCTAAAGTTCCAATTTCTAGTCAAAATTCCTATGTGAATTAATCTCGTAATGAAAATTTTGAATTTGGAAATGCACAACCCTATCATCCCGATGGTTCATTTTCTCAATTTCAATATCCATCGAATTCTTTAATTCTGATGTATCCAAACATGCCGATGGTGTTCGTTCAACCACCCATGTCATTCCACGACTATCCACACTTTTCACAACAGATTCCTATGAATCCACAGATTATGACACCAGGTGGAGATAGTTGTTTCATGCCCAACAATGGCAGTTTTTACAAGGGGAAGTGTAAACAACATGGGTGTTTCTGGTCAAGGCATGGGTGGAGGAAGTCAGAGTGGCAATTATAACAATCCAGTGACGGTTAACGAGGGGGAGCTGAATGTGGTTGGTGAATATGAACCTTCGCTGAGGGGAAATGAAACACCTTCTGGAGAGATAAAGGTCACGATGAAAGTATATTGGGATTTGAATGAAGATCATGCTCTAATTCATTCATGGTTGGAAACTACAAATGATTGAGTGATTGGAATGGACCAGAAGAAAAACACCTATTGGAAAAAAATTACTCACTTAAAGAATCAGCTAAGTGCAGACACTAATAGAGTCCAGGGTATAAGATCCTGCAAGAATTGATGAGGCATAATTTCAAAGTCAGTTGGAAAGTTTATTGGTTCAATGTCAGAAGTCAATCGACAACTTAGGAGTGGAAGGGTCTGAAGCAGGCGTATTAGAAGAGGCACACATCTTGTACAAGGAAGAGGTAGGTTCTTATTTTACTTTCAAAAATGCATAAGACTTATTGCATTATCAGCCCAAATTTCTATGTGAGTACACCTCCAAAAATAAGGAAGACTCTACATGTTTGACCAAAATGTTAACTCACCGAGCAGTGGAGGAAGCTTAAAAAGGTCGAGGATGAATGAATGTGGAGACTACTCATCATCACCGAATACGGCTACACCTAATAGTGGTGAATTTTCGATGCCTGAATACCCACCAAGACCTGCAGGAGTGAAGGCAACTAAAGGAAAGGGTAAACGAGCGGTGAGATCGATGCAAAAATTGGATGAATCAATGGATGGAAATTATAGTTCCATGCTACAAGCTTTTGGTGTCACCAACAATCAGATGAGTGCCTATGCTGAGCTAAAAAGAAGAAGAGTTACAAGCAACAACGATGCTTGAGATGAAAAATTGGATATTCTAATGAAGATGCTTGAACATCAAAAAAATGAAGAAGACAAGACACTACTCACGGCTTTGTTGCATAGAAATGATCTCACCAAAGATGAAATTGAGATTAAGAATCGTTTGATTACTAAAATGAAGAATGAATTATAAAAACCAGATGCAACCTGTAAACTTGGATTCCATGAATATCAGAAGTGCACTGCTGCAATGTGTGCGTTAGCTTATGGCTTGGCATATGATCAAGTAGATAAGTACTTACAAATCAGAGCTATTACAGTGAGGGAAGCATTCCAGAGATTTATCACGAGTGTGATTGCTGTGTTCGGTCCTACATACTCGAGGAGGCCAACAAAGCAAGTTGTGGCACGTCTCCTCCAAAAGGGACGAGATCGTGGATTTATCGGAATGTTAGGTAGTATTGACTGTATGCATTAGGAGCGGAAGAATTATCCTAAGGCATGGCACGGTCAATTTGCAGGGAGGAGTGGGAAACCGATGATCATATTGGAGGCAGATGCTTCTTATGACTTACGCATTTGGCATGCCTTCTTCGGTGTTCCGGGTTCATGTAATGATATTAATGTTCTTGATCGATCACCATTATTTGATGAAGTTATGTTAGGAAAGGCGCCATTTGCTCGTTTTTTAGTTAATGGCAACATATACAAGACGGGATACTATCTAACAGATGGTATATACCCAGATTGGGCTACATTTATGCTAGCTATTCGCATCCCAATAGATGAGAAGGAAAATCATTTCACACAACTTCAAGAAAGCTATCGAAAGGATGTTGAACGTGCATTTGGGGTGTTACAAGGTCGGTTCCATATCATTTGGAACCCGACATATATCTAGGACATGCAATTTGAAAGTAAGACTATTTAGCATGCATTATATTACATAACATGATTGCTGAGGATGATACACGGCCCTGACTATGACCAAACACAGTCAGTGACGTCTTTAAATGATGAAGTACAATGGAGTCCAAATCATGATCGCGGGGCTAATTTTGCCCAATATGTCCAAAGATCATCCGCAATCCGACATAGTCCAACACTTCATCAATTAAAAGTAGATTTGGTCGAACATGCTTGGAATCATTTTCATTAATCAAGTGCATGTTATTGTAACAACTTATTATATGTATTTCATCGTTTTCAGTAATTTCTATGTATAGTTCGTATTATCTTTGTATTTTGTATTGTGTTTAGTTATTATAAAGTGTTTTCCTTTCAAATTTCTATATTTACATATTTTAACTCAATTTAATTTTTTAAAACATTATTTATAATTATACTAATTTGATTCATAAACAAAATATCCATATTGTTAACAATATTTGTAACATAATTAATTTTTACTTGAAATTATGTATTACATAATTCAACTTCATTTATTTAATTTGGTTAACAAATATATCCATATGATTAATTTCATTTCTTTATACAATGCGGATGAGTATTTTTATATTAATACAAAGAAAAAATTAATATTCAGGTAATTAAAGTTAAATTATTTCTATTTTAATAACTAATCTACAAAGAATCATTTTGGGACTTTTGCACTCTCTTTCCTCTCAAAATCCTCAAAATCCACAATCATTCAGTCACATCTACATCATACAGTCTCTTCCACATCATCTTTGACTGGTCCCACTATTTTTCAATTATTTCCAACTCACTATTTATATTTGTAGATTAGTTATTAAAATAGAAATAATTTAACTTTAATTACCTGAATTTTTTTTCTTTGTATTAATATAAAAATTCTCATCCACTTTGTATTAAAAAATGAAATTAATCATATGGATATATTTGTTAACCAAATTAAATAAATAAAGTTGAATTATGTAATACATAGTTTCAAGTATAAATTAATTTATGTATTCATAACATTACCTACATTAATTATGTTACAAATATTGTTAACAATATGGATATTTTGTTTATGAATCAAATTAGTTTAATTATAAATAATGTTTAAAAAAAGTTAAATTGAGTTAAAATATGTAAATATAGAAATTTGAAATGCAAACACGTTATAATAACTAAACACAATACAAAATACAAAGATAATACGAACAATATATAGAAATTACTGAAAACCATTAAATACATATAATAAGTTGTTCAATAACATGCACTTGGTTAATGAAAATGATTCCAAGCATGTTCGACCAAATCTGCTTTTAATTGATGATGTGTTGGTCTATGTCGGATTGCGGATTGTCGTTGGACATATTGTGCAAAATCAGCTCGGCGGTCATGATTTGGACTCCATTGTACTTCATCATGTAAAGACGCCACAGACTGCGTATGGTCATAATCAGGGTCGTGCACCATGCTATCATCCTCAACAATCATGTTATGTAATATGCATGCTAAAATAGTGTTACTCACAAATTGCATGTCCCACATATATGTCGGGTTGCGAATGATATGGAACCGAGCTTGTAACATCCCAAATGCACGTTCAACATCCTTTCGATAGCTTTCTTGAAGTTGTGTGAAATGCTTTGCCTTCTCATCTACTGGGATGCGAATAGCTGGCTTAAATGTAGCCCAATCTGGATATATATCATATGTTAGATAGTATCTCATCTTGTATGAGTTGTCATTAACCTGAAAGCGAGCAAGTGGCACCTTTCCTGACATAACCTCATCAAATAATGGTGATCGATCAAGAACATTAATATCGTTACATGAACACGAAACACTGAAGAATGCATGCCAAATGTGTAAGTCATAAGAAGCAATTGCCTCCAATATTATTGTCGGTTTCCCACTCCTCCCTGCAAATTGACCGTGCCATGCCTTAGGAAAATTCTTCCACTCCCAATGCATACAGTCAATACTACCTAACATTTCGGGAAATCCACGATCTCGTCCCTTTTGGAAGAGACGTGCCACATCTTGCTCAGTTGGTCTCCTCAAGTATGTAGGACCAAACACAGCAATCACACTTGTGATAAATCACTAGAATGCTTCCCTCACTGTACTAGCTCCGATTCGTAAGTATTCATCCGCTTGATCATATGTCAAGCCGTAAGCTAACACACATCGCAACAATGCACTTTTGATATTCATGGAACCAAAGTTTACGTGTTGCATCTGGTTTTTGCACAAAATATTGGTCGTGGGTACGAATGTCCTCCACGACACAGAGAAAAAACTCTCTTCTCATGTGGAATCTTCGTCTAAAAACCTCATCAAAATAAGTTCTTGTCTCCGGTGAAGGATCAAAATAGTCTTTCAACAGAACCAACTGGCCTTTTGTACGATCCCTATCAATGGTTCTTCTTTTATGCCTTGGGGTCCTGCTGATTGTTTCTCTCTCTCTCTAAGGTAATCAAAGTATTCCTTACAAAATTCTGTTGTTTTTGAATATGCTACCATGTAAGATTCCATGATAGCATCGATACTGGGAATTGGAGGAAAGGAATTTTGTTAGGAATTCGAGGATTCTTCATTCTCATCTTTATCATCAGTTTGGGAATTAGTAGAATTTGAGTTGTAGTGAGAAGAAGATGCCATGTTTAGGTATCTCAAGAGAAGTGAGAGGGAAGTTATGAGTGAGAGAATGAAAGGGAAGAAGTAAAAAGGTTCATAAGTGAATGAAATGTTGTGAATGTAGAGAATTCGAGTTGAAGTTATATAGAGATATTGAAAGGTGAAGTTGATAGAAAATTATTTCATAGAAATTATTGCAATGTCATGATTAATGGGTGTTAGAGACTTGCCAAATCTTGTTGAAAATTGTGCGTGAGTAGTCCATTCTCAATAAATGTTTGTTGTATTATTAAGGCTGAATAGTTCATTCACTATAGAAGTGACAAAGTGGGAATGAATAGTCAAATCATGCACTCATCCAAGTTTGAAAATTTGATGGTGACAAGTCAATTCACTATAAAACATTACACATCTAAACAAATTGAAATTTATCATTCAAAAGCAACAAGTTGCATCAAGTACATGAAAAGGATTCAAAACAAATTACAGTGAAATTGAAACACATGCTCGACATGGAAAATTACAAACAAATAAGAATCAATTATTTATAATTTGTTCTTCATTTTAATAATCAAACGATTCTTAATCTCAATTTCGTCTTCTATGAGATCATTTCTATGTAACTAAGTCGTAAGTAGTATCTTGTCCCCTTCATTTTTTGTTCAAGTATCTTCATTTGAATCTCCAATTTTTTCATCTCAAGCATCGTTGTTGCTTGTAACTCTTCTTTTTTTAGCTCAGCATACACACTCATCTGATTGTTGGCGACACCAAAAGCTTGTAGCATGGAACTATATTTTCCATCCATTGATTCATCCAATCTTTGCATCGATCTCATCGCTCGTTTACCTTTTCCTTTAGTTTCCTTCACTCCCGCAGGTCTTGATGGGTATTCAGGCATAAAAAATTCACCACTATTAGGTGTAGCAGGATTCGGTGATGATGAGTAATCCCCACATTCATTCACCCTCGACCTTTTTTAGCTTCCTCCACTGCTCGGTGTGTTAACATTTTGGTTGAACATGTAGATGTCTTCCTTTATTTTTGGAGGTGTACTCACATAGAAATTTGGGTTAATTATGCAATAAGTCATATGCATTTTTGAAAGTAAAATCAGAACCTACCTCTTCCTTGTACAAGGTGTGTGCCTCTTCTAACACATCTACTTCAGACCCTCCACTCCTATGTCGTTGATTGGCATATGACATTGAACCAAAAAACTTTCCAACTGACTTTGAAATTATGCCCCATCGATTCTTGCAGGACTTTATACCCCGGACTCTATTGGTGTCTGCACTTAGCTGATTCTTTAAGTCAGTAATTGTTTTCCAATAGGTGTCTCTCTTCTGGTCCATGCCGACCACTCCATCATTTGTAGTTTCCAACCATGAATGAATTAGAGCACGATCTTCATTCATATCCCAAAATACTTTCGGCGTGGCTTTTATCTCTCCAGAAGGTGTTTCATTTCCCCTCAACGAATGTTCATATTCACTGGCCACATTCAGCTCACCCTCGTTAACCACCATTGGATTGTTGTAATTGTCACCCTGAATTTCGCCACCCATGCCATAACCAGAAACACCCATGTTGTTGACACTTCCTCCCCCGTAAAAATTGCCACTATTGGGCATGAAGCAACTACCTCCACTTGGTGTCATAAACTGTGGATTCATATGAATCTTTTGTGAAGAGTGTGGATAGCCGTGGAATGACATGGGGGGTTGACCGAACACCATTGGCATGTTCAGATACATCAGAATTGAAGAATTTGATGGATATTGAAATTGAGAAAATAAACCATCGGGATGATAGGGTTGTGCATTTCCAAATTTGAAACTTTCATTACAAGATAAATTCAAGTCGGAATTTTGAATAGAAATTGGAACTTTGACTAGAAATTGGAACTTTGGATTTGGATTTGGTCGTTTTGTTTGATTTTCAGGAAATTGTACTTTTCCGGAATGTGAATTTCTTTATGACGGAGGGAAAAATTCAACTGTTCAAGGGAAAGAAAATTTTGAGAAGGAAAATTTTAGCCTTGTAGTGGGTTGTGTGTATCAATTGTAGTGTTTGTAAGACCCTATTTATACATGAAATATGGGAGAAGAAAATTATTGAATGAATTATTGCATACACATTATTGTAATGTCATAACTGATTGGTGTCAGAGACTTGTCAAATCACGTTTAAAAGCGTGGGTGATTGATTGGTGTTGGACTTGTCAAATCACTTTTAATAGTGTTGGTGGTTGATGGGTATCGGAAACTTGTCAAAATCACAGTGAGTAGTCCATTCACTATAGAGATGAGAAAGTAAGAATGACCAATCATGCACTCATCAAAGTTTGATTTATTGCTAGGGATTAGTCTCACTCATAATACATTACACACCAAAACAAATTAATATTGTTTGTTCAAATGCAACAAGTTAAATAAAGTACACAAAAACAAATTCATACCAATTTAGAATTAAATTGGAAATTTCGAGAATGGTAATTTCAGACTTTATAGTGAGCCATGTATCAATTGTAGTGTTTGCAAAACCTTATTTATACAGAAAATATAAATAGAGCCGTTGCACTTTTAAAAAAAATTAATTATCCACCGTCTTTTAATTTATAATAGAATTATTAATATTGTATTCTAAATATTTTTAATTTTTAATTTTTGAAACATTGAATTTTTATCGGATCTTATTTTCAGACTTTGAATTTTATTTTATACTTATGTTTAAATATTAAAATTTTGATATTAAAATTTATTAAAATATTTTTTAATATAAATTAGTCTAACCGTTAATCAATTGACATGATACATTCTCAAAAATAAATCCAATGAAATAATAAAATTTAGGTTAAATGGTTTTGTTGGAGAAAGGAAATGTGAAGTTAGTGAAATAAATGGAGGAAGAGTGAAGTACATGTGCAAATGGAGAATGGAGGAAGAGTGAAGTACATGTGCAAATGGAGAATGGAGCAAATATGCGCATGAAATTTTGGGACTGTGCAGAATGGAGGAAGTAAGCGCATGAACTGTGCCGAATGGAGGAAGTATGCGCATGAAATTTTGGGACCCACGTGTCATATGGCGTGGGTCCCGCGCCTTTTAAGGGTCTGGAGAAGAGCAGACTTTCCCTTGCCACATGCCCATTTTCATTCCAAAGTTATGTCATCAGACTCCCACTGTAATGCATTTGAGTCTTCTTGATGAGTAACAACTTAACCACTGCACATGCTCTAACACAATATGACTGGTCACGGTTGCATAAGCAGCCAATGCAACCAAAGCGGCCTAGAGTTCTCATGATTACGGAAGTATGTGATTAGTTTGTTATTGTAAGTTTAAATGTCAGATTACCAAATTTAACTGAGAAAAAAATATGATCTGGAATACATTAAATCAGAGTTAATAGCATACTATGTATCAAATACACCTTCCGAGGAGAATTCCGAAGGTCAGCATAGCGAGCAAGTGCACCACGGAGAGAGCAATAACCTGGAAACAGAGACGGCAGACCTCCAATTAACGTACCATCTTTCTTATCAGCGCTAATAGAAACTCTGACACTGATGTGCTACATCCATCACTTGCTTCGGCAGACATCCAATCAAGGCCCTCGTCTTGATGTGCTACATCCTTTACTTCGGCCGACTGCAGAGAAAATTTGAAAAATAATAATTCTACATTAGGTGAAAGGGTAGTTTGTTAACAATGGGATAAGTTAGGAGAAATTACTAAAAATTTCTCAAGCCAGGGCAGAGAGCTCTGCATCAATGACGCCATCTCATCAGCAACTCTCTCATTCGCAGTTGTCCTTTTGGGTCTGCAATTGATTTTTATTTTCCCGCGCCTGAGGCCGACATAGCGCAACCACACAGATTCATTACTCTAATCCTCATCCATATTCAGTTAGGCAAAACAAATGGAAGAAAAATATACAGTGAGTTAGTCTATCAAATTATCAAACACTTTGTATTCTATCATTGAAACTTGAAAGTAACCCCAAAAAATAAGCTGAATTTAATTAGAGGAAGAAAACAAAATTACCTTTGCTCAGTTGCTTCCTCACCGGCCTCACGTAATCAATAGAGGAAAGGAGAATTCTAGTTTTCAAATAATACATTGGAATTGAAAGGTAAATAATATCATATTTAATATATTTTATTTAATATATTTATATATATATATATATAAGTTGATATGACAATATTTGGGAATGTCACTAGTAAAAACTTGTGACATATGATGTGGTTGAATGTGGGGTTGCCACTTAACCAAGAATTTGCTCTTTTAGTATATAGTATAGATAGGGCTATAAACTAAACACTAAGGGAATATGAAATTAAAGTGTAAAAAGAAATTGTTATCTATAATCATTCCTACAAGGAAAGAATTTTTATTTCCTTGTTACTAGTGAAGTCTTCTCTTGAGCGAACATCAAAGACAGACTAAGAAAAACATTGACCACTGCTCGAGCCACGTTCGAGAGATCGTGGTCTACGCTATTTATATAAAAAATTATGGTACAACCACTATGATGACCACCCACATGACCACTACACAAGCCACGCCGAAGATATCGTGGGTTGTGATATCTATGCAGGGAATGGTTGTGCAGCCACCATAATGGTCATGATCAGTATGATCCTTGTGTCACGTTACTCCGATAATAGTGGCCTGAGAGACCTATAAATACATAGCATCAAGATATCAAAGTAGGAAATAACGAGCAATTAAAAGAATTATATCTGATAGGAGAAAACTAACTTAGGCATCAGGATCTTTACACTGGATCCAATCCAGGACTTTGGTTGCAGAACTCGGATACAACATATTGGCGTGTAGTTCACATAGATCGCGACTATCATTTGGAAGGAACCAACCACGTCATTTTAAGTTATGGTGGTGACCACTAGGAACATGGCAAGCCAATCGAAAAATGCATTTCGCCCACCCGATCCTCTGCTTCGCTCTCCGTCTTATCAATAGGAATGCCAGGACGATGATGGAGAACCCCATAAGGAAGAGATGAGGAGAAAGTGTAATCCCCCCTCCAGATAAGGAAAAGTGAGCTTTCACAACGTTATTCGAAGTTGACATGGAGTAACTCTACATGCAGTTCATAAATACAACGAAGGGAAAAACAAAAAAAGCCTTGAGAATCCAAGGAAAGGATTGTGACTTCATCTGAATGGAAAAAGTAGCAAGAAAACAATGACTAAACCTAAAGCTACATAGTAGAAGAAGAAATAGAGGACTCCCCAGTGGTGGATGAATTGCAGCTTTGAAATGCCGAAGAGCTTTTACCTACTCAATTGAAGGTTTACAACGGAATGACAGACCCCAAGAAGTTCTTACACTTCTATAGGACTAGCATGTGATTCTGTTATGCACTCATCCAGCTAGTGTACAAGACTTTCCCATCTTCACGGAAGGAACAAGAATCATATGGTACGATATCCTACCTAAGAAAGCATCCATACCTAGGTTCAGCTAGCTAGCAGACCGATTCATGGGCAGGTTCTACCAATAACAAAAATTCACAAAGACGTTCGCATATCTAATGAACGTGGCACAAAGAACTGCAAAAGGCTCAGCAGAATACCACGAATGTTTTTGTTTTAGAAAGCCTACAAGTGCAGGACCTTACGTAATTTAAGTCTTTAGAAGCATTCATAAATAGTTCTACGGAGATTATGGTCAAAAAAAGATTTCAGCAATAACCTCCGACGGAAAGTTGAAGAACGATTTCGTCAAGGGCGACTTACTCAGTACAAAATAGAGGAGTACTCACTAGGGATGATCATGGGTTGGGTCTGGGTTAGATCTAAGAAGACCCAAACCCTACCCTCAAAAAATTTAGTTAGACCCAAACCCGACCCGGACCCGTAGGGTCTGAAAATCTTAAACCCATACCCATACCCATACCCGATAGGTCTAAATGGGTTTTGGGTATAAAACGGGTCCTAAATGGGTCTAATTTTTTTAAAAAAATCTTCACTAAATAAAATATGTATTATCTTAAATACAAATAATTCAAGTTCAATATGGATATGAATTAATTCTTCAAGAAAAAAATATACAATACACATTATTTGTTTAATTTAAAAATAAAAATATAAATAGAATATGAAAGTAACTTAGGAATTAAGATAAATGGTATGTATAGTTAGGGTAATATGGGTCTACGGGTCGGGTCTGGGTCTTAATATTTTAAACCAGGAACCAGACCCATTTTTTAAAATCTAGACCCATACCCGGACCCAAACCCAATGGGTCTAAATTTTTTGGACCCATACCCAACTCAACGGGTCTAGATCCTATGGGTCTTAGTAGACCCATGATTATCCCTTGTACTCACCGAAGAAATCAAGCAAGTACGATACAGAAAAAAATATGACCCAACCTCAAGCAAGGAAAAACAAAAAAAGGCAGCTAGAATTGAGTAGAGGGATGTGACGGATGCGCCCTTGATATGGTGATATTATCCATTCACAGATCGACAGAGCTCACATCCAACAATGCTTAGGAGACGAGAGTGAGGTACATGCCACCACAAGAGCCTACAAAAAATAGGTTGCATGTTAGTGAGGCTATTATGTTCCGTGAACAGGATGCCAACAAAATTGCATCACCACACAATGATTACTTAGTAATAACAACCAAGATAGGAAATTCTAAAGTGCACAGAGTCTTCGTGGATAATGGAAGAGCTGTAGAGGTATTGGTAATTTACTGCTTTGACAAATTGGGTTTCAAGTAATCGGATCTGAGGAAGACAACATCATCCATAGTAGGGTTCACATGGAAGTTTAAAAAAATGCCCTGGGAAAGATATTGTTAATTGCGACTATCGGGGCAAAAGTAGAGATAATGTGGGTATTGTACGACTTCATCTTAATGGATATCCCAGACATATTCAACTCCATCATTCGAAGCCCATAGATGGATGCCACAAAGGCTATTTGGTCCCCATATCATTTGGCTATGAAGTTCCCTACACCAACTGGAGTATAAAGAGTAAGAGGAGACCAACAAACGGCAAGACAATGCATGTCCATAACAATGAGGCCATAACAATCAACCAAGGAAAACTCTCCAAAAAAATCCATACAAAAATCAAATTGGGGGAAGAATTCGATCGCATGAGCTTAGGCGAAAAAAATCACACAAAAGAAGTTAGGATAAAAAAGATGGGCCAGAAACTATAAAATGCAAAATGATTGCTACACTAAGACAATGCGACACTTGCCTTCACTTGGTTAGTCTAAGACATGGGAGGCGTCAATCCTTCCACCGCAACACATAACCCTAATGATGACCCATCAATGAAGCACATCCAACAAAAGCAAAGAAGCTTTGCTCATGACATGCAGTCAGCAATCGAAAATAAAGTGAGAACTCTTGTGCAAGCATAAATACTCTGTAAAGTCATACACCCGACATGGCTAGCTAACCCAGTTTTGATTAGAAAGGTCAATGCTGGATGGAGAATGTTCGTTGACTATACGAGTTGGAACAAACACTGCTATAAAGATTGCAACCCACTGTCGAACATTGATAAATTGGTTAAAGAAATATCAGGATACGAAGTCATGGTCTTCCTAGACACATACAAATGATACCATCATATCTTGATGGATGCTGAAGATTCCTAAAATACTGCAATCATAGCTAGTTTTGGATCATTCTGCTACATGAAGATGTTATTTGGACTAAAGAATGTAGGATCCACATAATAACGTACAGTTGACGTGCACGCTAGCTTCGTTTAAACTAGTGCACAAATCAAGGATAACATTTATAAAGTCATATTGCTACTAGCTATTAAAAAGTAAACAGTGGAAAGTCGGAGTCATCTACAAGGAAAAAAATGTTTTGATTAAATCTTGCGTAGTGGAAAACACGCACAAGCATCACCAAGTGTTTGCCAAAAATGGAGGGGGTTTTTTTGGACACAATAAACTATCAACTAGAAATTAGGAGAGTAAAAATATCCAGCATGAAAATTGACTGAAGAGATAAATATAATATTAAGAAGACTTGGGAGAATTTGCTCCACATGTTTAGCTATTCACTAATCGTCGACTTATGTTCAAATCCTAGAAGCATGCCCTATCATCTTTCCTTGATCCACATTGTGGTGAGCTTGAATCATTGAACCTAACACAAACTCTCACTTCGAAAGTTCTGATCCTCAATCATCTCTCATCTCTCTTTGGTTTAGCTAGGAAATATTGAATACTCGAAATCTCCCCCTCTAACCCTTACCCCCAAAGTTAGTCCACCCTAGTCCATGGTAAAATAGACTAACCCCAGAAGTATCATAACACTCTGACACCCAACATTAATACCTAGTCTAGAAGAACGCTCATGCCTTCTAGAATATTAGTATTTCACTATACTCTCTAAGGTAATAGCGTCACCTTAGTGGCTACACACCCAAGATATGATCTTGGAACTAATCACTAGCATCGATATGGTCCCACCCTTAGATAATCACAACCTAGGTGTACCTTCTTACCCGTATATGTAACACGAGTTGATACGGTCCTCTCACTTGAGAATCATGACCCAGGTGTCGATCCTTAACCGTGACCCCATATGCAAGAACTAATAACTAATTCAATTCCATCCTCAAGCCTAATTTGATAAATTAATTGAAAATCATACTTAGATGTCAATCCTAAAAATAATCTTAACATCAATCAATTACCAAAGCGAATATTTTCAGCTATGTCACTCCATATTGCCAACATATTCACAAAAGGACTGTCTCGTCCTTTGTTTGCATTTTTTAGGTCCAAGCTTTTCCTATCGGAACATCCTACTTTTCACTTGAGAGAGTTGTTAGGATAGAAGATTCATTAAAATATTCTACAGAGTAATTAGGAGTTAGAGTTCTTGTGTAACTCATTCTCTTTGTGCTCTTTTGTACTCTATATATTTTCCATAATAATACAAACCATAATCATTAGGAATTCACTTCTACACCCCACATGAAACTTTTCATTGGGATTGGTTTTATTGTTGACCACTAGTTTAATGCGGATTCTTTACAGGATCTCAAGTTCAATCTATACGTTTTGTTCCACGGTGTAATAGTATGGTCTTCATTCGTTGTTTATATTTAGAGACAAGTATTTTTTAACCCTATGTTTTGTTCGAAAGTGCAGATATAACCTTGTAAATATGAAAGTGAAAATTTAACCCCTGGACTTTGTTGACCAGAATGTCAACGACCAATTTGGCCAAAAGTTTATGAAAAGGTAATTATAACCCAGCTGAAAAATTTTAAAAAGGAAAGGGCAACTCTACCGTTACCCTTTCCCTCTTTCCTCTGCTGCTGCTCAATGTTTAAACAAAACCCTCATTTTACCCCCGACTGTTTATCTTCTTCTACTATTTAACAAAACCCTCAACGCTCGCATCGCCGACGAGAATCACTGTCAAACAAGGTTCTTTGAATCCATGTTCGCTCGAATCCAGGTCGAATTCCATGTTTGCTCGAATCCAGGTCAAATTCCATGGTCGTGGGTTGAAGAGAGGGGGAGGGATCATTTGGTTGTGTGGAGGCGGGGAGAAAAGAAGGGGGACGGGAGGGGTGGTGGTGGCATGACGAGGGCTGTGGTGGCGTGCGGATGGGTTGTGTTGGCGAGAACCAAGAGATGGGCAGTGATGGCGAGCGGCGGGGCCTGTGGTCGCGTGGGCTATGGGGGATGTGGTGGCGCACCGGCCAATGGTGGTGAAAACCAAGAGATGGGCGGTGATTGTGAGCGGCAAGGGTGTTCACGGCAGTGACAGAGTTGTGGAAGCGAGAACCAAATAGGGTTATTGGTGGTTGTGGTGGCCCACGAGGCTAGGTTGTAGCGGGGCTAAGGTGGAAATGGTGGGGGAGAGGTGGAGCATGGCGGAGCGTTGTGGTGGGGTTAGGGTTGAGAGCTGGTTCTCGGTGAGGGAGCAACGACAACAGTGTGTTTGAAGATGAAGAAATGTAGGGGTAAAATGGTCTTTAAATTTTAATTTCTAAACTTAGGGATATTTATGTCTTTTCATGTTTGATCAATGGCTAACTTGTTTGAGTCAATGGTGGAATTGAGCAAAATGGGTATAACTGCACAATTTTACAAAAACTTAGGGTTAGTTTCGCACTTTCAGATTTTACATGGTTATATCTGCACTTTTGAAATTTATTAGGGTTATTTATGCACTTTACCCTTATATTTAAAAGAAAGGGCAAAATACAATCTAACCCTATTATTTTCTAAAAGTGTCAATCTTACCCTGTAAAATTTGAAAGTGCGATTCTAACCTTACGTTTTTCAGCAAATGTGCTGATATAACTTCTTCGCACTATTCCGGCGTTGACTTAGCATTTCCCGAAATTGTCCAAACCTTAAAAACTAAATTACCTCTGTTTTTCAAACTAAAACTTTAATGACAAAAATACCCATATGGTTCTTCTTATTATTATTATCAGTTAAACTCAATATTTTAGTGATTTCATAATGTTTGCATGGTATTGTTTCTAAGCAATAGAATATTAACGTTGACCATCGGTCTTCCCATAAATCCATTAAACGAAAGACTTGTGGAAGTTGAGTCAACAACTTGAAGACATCAGAGATTGAAGACCTTACCCCTCAATTCTCTAGCAACACATTGGAGACACAGGATATCGACATCTCTTTTAGAAGTAATTTTTATACTATTTGTTACTGTTCATCTATGGTTCAATTTCACGACTTGATTTCTAATGCTCTTCATTAGATATTAGCCTTATCGTTAAAGATATGACTTTTGTGTTTAGTTAGAAGATGTATTGGTTCTTAAATATACATTAGTATACTCACCGGATGCCTTTGATTGGGAAAATTAGTTCAAACCATATCCTGCTACATCTATTGTAATATCGGAAGAACGTCAAAATGCCACAAATCCGGTATCATTTCCAACAATGGAAATGATATATGTTTGCTGCCACATCCAAAATTGAAATCATACCCGGAATAGTAAGTCGAACTTCTGAGGTCCTTCCCGATGCCTAAACAATAACTATATGGTACAATCATATCTGTGATACTCAAAGCAACTCTGATATCGGATGGCAATCCAATTACATTTCCAAGTTCGGAACAAACAACGACGTTAAAAATTAATAAACCATGACAGGTCATTCCACAGTGGTAGTGCATGAAGAGTGGGGAAAGGGGAACTGTTGTCGAACGACAATGGTATTCAACGACGGTGCTAGGAACATCGATTCAGAACTATCGGTTATTGGTCTGTTTAACTGTTGTTAATACCTCATCCCACACTAGTGAATTGTGTTTCAACTCTTTTATTTTTCATTTTTGCACCGTTGTCCAACATTGTTTCCCATTTTCTACAAAATCTCCCCAAAAATATATTTATAGTCTAACCATATAACGTAACTAAGAGGGTTTGCCTTAGTTTTCTAATTTATAGTTGGATTTGTTTTAGCTCTTGCACGAGACTAATTCAAAAATAATAATACTAACTCTAGTCCACAACAATGACCAATTTTTCTGAAAATTTCTCAATGCATGTTTATATAACGATAACTATATTTGCATATAATAATGGATTATAAATTTTTAATTTTTAAAAACTACACATTATGACGAATTCAGAAATATTTCACATGATATCCATTATTGTATACAGTACTCCCTCCGTTTTTTTCCAATGGCACACTAGCCCTTGACTCTTGGATAATTGTTGTAACTAGGACAAGACCTATTCACGTGGAAATACTCATTTGTCTACGGGGGCTAGTACATGAACATGGAGAAGTCCCAGTCTACCCAACTTCATCTCTTAAATTTGGCACACATATGAGGTAAATTGTGAAAAAGTTTGAGGATAAAATGGTCAACTTTAAAACTTTCCTTTTTCTTTTTTTGGACTTGGCAGCCGGGGTGCCAACAAAAAAAACACCCACTTTTGGCAAGTGTGCCATTGAAAAAAAACCCGGAGGGAGTAGAAGTTAACGATGACCATGAAAAAAATTATGGTCAAAGGAAGTCAAATATAAAAAGATCGGAATGAGTATGATAAATGAGATTGAGGTAATATGAAAAAAATGTAAATAACCTCTTTACCCGCCACTAAAACTCTACTGCGCAAGTACACAGAATACTACTGTATTATAGACGCTTTGTCTACTTCATCGACCCATCATCATTTTCAGATGGTACCAAATCATCAAAGAACAGCCAAAAGCCAAAGGAAGAAATTTAGATAATGACATTGCTTCACCACCAACCAGAAGGTTGTACACATATACGTATAAACTATAACTATAATTATATAGGCTTCGGACAAAACTCTGAAATCTCGGAGGCATGCTTCCCATATCCCATGTCTCAGGATGAAGGACTCTGTTTCTTGAACACTTTGTAATGCAATTGCACTGTACTCCTCTACTCTTGGAAGAATTCCTGCTGTCTCCATTAATTCCTCAATCAGAAACTTATGCTTCATAAATATTGCTTATGTATCCTGGCTCTATTCTCCTCCCACCATAGCCTCGCATGCATCTCCCCGAACTTCTCCCGGCTGCATTTCGA
>JAULKM010000001.1:14925209-14938058 GCA_032355605.1 Rubia tinctorum
AACAAAACCCTTGAATGTTTGATCAAGACGTGGAATGTCTTCATTTATGGTGGTAGTCGTATCCGGATCTCCATCAACAACAGACCCGTTTTAAATTGACCTGACAGCAACCTGACCAGACCGAACCCAACACGAGAAAAAAATTCAACACGTATCAACCTGACACGACCGTAACCCGACACGACCCGAAAACTAAAAATTGACACGTTTTTTACCCGACCTGTTTTAACCCGAAACGTTTCTAACCCGATACGAACCCGACACGAATACCCGAATTGACACCACTAAAAGGGAGCCATTTTCAGTCTAGTTTCCATCCTAGAATTAACTAGCCCATTTACCTTGAATTTCTGACAGCCCAATCTGTAATACTTGAAATTCTATCTCATAAGGGGCATTTAAAAAAAAACTTTCAGGAAGAGCACACACAAAATCAGTCAAAATTGTGTCATTTATCTGGAGTTTCCACCATAGTTTACCTGAAACCTTTTATCCCTAAACCATTTTCCTGAAGTGGGAAGCATAGTTTTGTCCCATTTCCTCTTAGTCCTAGTTTCATAAAACCCCAAAACAGATACGAGGCCTTCTTTTCATCCTTTTAATCACTTGTTTCGGGGGTTTTATAGCTGAGATTATATGAACTGGGAGAGAGAAGATGCATGATTTGATTACCAGCTTAAGTCAATCACCTTTTTTTCTTGCTCGGGATCCGATTAACTTGCAGATTACCCGAGTTGGTTGCATTTTTACCTAATTACAAGTCACTTTAATGATAGTTGATAAGTTTTCCAGATGCCTTTTGATAAGCATATAGGAACAATTGCATTGCTTTTAAGTTTTAATAGACTCGATTTTAAAGAAATAAGCGCATACATTAAATGAGTGACCTTGGTCGTTGAGGGAGAATAGTGAAAATGCTCTACTTGTCAGTGTTAAAAGTATTTTTTTTCAAAGATCTTGAAAATGATTTAGTTAGAAGATTGCATAAAAAGGAGACAACGGGTCACCCTGTTAATTCCCCGATATACTTTGAAAAAACCACAGGGTGAGCCATTCAAAAGGACTGAAAACCAAGTGGCAGTTATGTTGATCAAAATTATTTTCACAAAAGAACCAGAAAAAATGAATTTCAGAAAAATTGAGTTCAAAAAACCCCATAGACCATGTCAAAAGTCTTACGTGTACCGATTTTTAGAATTAAATTGTTATTTCTGGATTTTTTTTGTCAAAAAATCTGAACTTTTGATTGATGAATTTGGATATAAATGATTATTATTCAAAACTATGAATATTAGGTCCTACAAAAAAATAAAAGTATGATTATTAGATATAGATTACCTTATAATTATGATCTTTTAATACTTTCAACAGGGACGGAGGTATCAAAAGTATGTTTTTTTAAAATTTAAAATAGAGAGATTAGAGGAAATTATATTTTTTAAAATATTATTGTCTAAAAGATAATTTTTTCATAGGAAAATAATTATTTATCAAAAATTGAAATAAAATCAGCAAAAAAATGAAAAGAGAAATGAAGAGTTATAAATGTAAGATAAAAACTACACTTTGTTTTTTTTGCTTTTATAAATTAGTACTCCCTCCGTTCTAGGGCAATCTGCAGAGAGAAATTCTCTCTTCAGATTTGACCCTGGTGAAAAGACAATTATGCTCATGTCTTCAACCTCACTCTCCAATCTTTTTCCTCGGCATGCGTCTCCAATCATTGCTCTCCCGCCTCCGTTCTCTGCGCCTCTCGTCCTCCTGCGCCTCAACCTCTCAACGTATCGCCTTGACCTCCTCCTCTCTTCTGCGCCTCCCGCATCCGCCTCTCTACGTTGCCTCTCTCCGACAAACTCTCTATTCCTCACCTACATATCCATCTTCTTCGCGTGGCCTCCGCGTCGCCTCTTTCTCGCAAAGTAATAGTGGTGAGCCTAGTGGGGGTGGGTAACGGTGGTGAGTCTGGTTGGGGTGAGTAAGGAGAGGCGGCGGAGAAATTAGGGCTGAGGCAGAGGAGAGAAATCGGCAACGAGGGGAGGCGATGGTGAAATTAGTGTTGAGGCGGAAGAGGGAAGGCAGTGACGATGGGAGGCGGCGGCGACGAGGGAGAGGCAGTAAAGCAAAAATGTGGTGGCAGAGGAGCAAACAAGTGTTAGCGTTGGAAAAGTTAGATTGGGGTTTGAATATGAAGAAATTAGGGTTGATGGGGGAGGGTTATGTAAAATTTTGAATTTGCTAGGGTATTTATGTCATTTAAAATGTTAATTTTTTACTAAAAGAGGAAAGTGTGCAGATTTGCTTGGGACAACCAAAAAATGAAAGTTTACAGATTTCTCTGGGATAGAGGGAGCAAATAATTTCTAATTGAGGCATGATATTTATTTATTTTTCATATAAAATTAACTATAAAAATAACTAAATTGGGGCCCCAAAAAATATGGGGCCCTGTTCTTAATCACCACATAGACCGCATAATAGTCGGCCTTAGACTCTGTTTGGCAGAGCTATGTTTATAAGCAAAATTGTCTTATTTTGAAAGTAAGGGGGAAAACCACTCAAAGCAGGTTCTGCTTTTTCTCCAAAAATATATTCTACTTTCAAAATAAGCTATTTTTTTTTGCACTTTACCAAACACTAAAAAGTGATTTGCTTATAAGCAACGTAGCTTATAAGCTTTGCCAAACAGAGCCTTAGACATGGGTGCTATTGTCTCTTCATTTTATTCTCATTTTAATTTTTTAAATCCTTTTTTTAAAGCTGGTTAAATAGTTTTTTCACTTGTGGCTGGAGTTGGCTAAGTTTTTCAATTCAATTAGCACTTTCAAAAAACTCACGAATTGATTAAAATTTTCAATAAAACAAGAGGTTTCATATGCATTTTCTCAAAAAAATTCTAAATATTTGAAAATAAAGACATCTCATTTAAATTGATCAATAATGAAAATTTTTCAAAAATTCTAAATATTAGTAAAAGTTTATTTGAAAAATGTTTGATTTTAATATCATTCATTAAGGATAATTGAAACTTGTGAAAGTTGATATTTTGAAAATATATGTTACATCGAATCTAACAAGGTATCACATAGTAACATTTATATTTATATACCATTTCAATTTTATGGTCAAAGTTAAAAAGTTCTAACTTAATGAATAGTTAAATTGCACTTTGAAATGGTGAATTGGGTCTGGTTTAGTAGTAATCCACCCTCTCTATAACCATGAGGTCTAGAGTTCAAACCACATCCCTGTCAAAAATTGTGAATATTAGAGCAATTTCTTGATAGGGTTACTCAATGTTATGGGACCGTGTTGGTTGTCCCCGCCGTGGTTTCCCAACTAGCAGGTGGTCGATGAAGGTGAGATCGTGGTGTTTCCGGTTTCGGTGGCAGTGGTTCTTTAGTGGTGCAAAATTTAGGTGTTCTCAGTTGGGCGACCCTAGCTATTCAAATGGATGGAGTTTCAGACTCCACCAAGCTTTAATAGATTCAATAGTGGTATTTTCTAGTTTAGTCCTATTAGGATGTTTATATGTACATTAGTTGCTAGTATAGTCTTTCAAAAAAAAAGTTTTGCAAAGGGACAGTATAATTTATTAAATATTTTTTTGAAATTCCTTCGCAAAATGAATTTTGAAATCAATATTTTGTCAACTTTCTATAATTACTAATTCAAAATCATAATTCTAATATTTTAAGTTGCATGTTGACTTTTTTTACAAATGGTTTGATTTCAAGAACACATTTAATTAGAATTGGTGAAATAAATAGTTTGATCGGTTCCAGATAAACGCTTATTTCAACGGATTAGTTTTGTTTAAAAGTGTATTTTTAAGAGAGAAGGAAACTTCATAATAATTTTTTCATCATTTAGGAAAATATAAGATTGCTGGATTGTAATTTCATTCACATTACATCACTACCTCGACTAGAGCATTTCAACACTCTAATTCACTATCTCTATCATCATTACACTTTTAGAGATATTGCTTATTTTACTATAATTTTGTGATTGAATCTACATTTCCAGTAGTAGGTATTTCTTGTTGCATCATTATCAATAAGTGGAAGAGAGAGGGGTAATATTTCCACACCAGAAGAAAAAAAAACTAATAGGGGTAAATGGACCATAATCTATAGTGGTTGAATGTTGAACACTTTTTGTTTCTTTCATATTTATATTTAAAAAATGAAGAAGAGAAGAAATATACCACATCACACCCCAAAAATATACTAATCTAGTGACTATAGACTATAAGTAAAAAACAAAGTGTGATATTGAATAAAATTGTTAGACATTCTTATATACATAATGTGTATATTTTTAGGTTTATGCATAAAAAATAATCTAGTAGATAATTAATTATTTAATTATAAAATATTACTTTTAATTTATATCAATTATATATTGAGTTTAATGTATTTTGGATCATCACAGATTTGGCCAATAACATAGATCAAAATTGATTGGATTACATAATTCTCGAGTTGAATCAGTTTTGGGTTGGTTACGTGTAGGGTTATATAGCTTATTTATCATGTTGAATTGGGTATGGGTTTTTACGGGTTTGTTTTGATCTCAGGTTAGGATTCAGGTTGGTTCGGGTCCAGATTATCGGGCCAGATTCAATTTTCAGGTTGTATTCGGTCATATCGGGTTTGGGTTCGGGTTCAGGTTCAGATTGTTATTTGTCGGTTTAGAATTGGGTTTTTGGTTGAGTTCAGTCGCGTCGATCCTGGTAGGGTTCTCGGTTTTGGTCAGAAATTGACAGTTCTACATATAACTAACATCGATGATATTATTTGCACACTTGTTGTCACATATTGATGCATAAACATACCCTAAATCCTTTAGATTTCAGAATATGTGGTTGCTCAAACCACAACTTCTAGAAATAGTGAGCTCAAACTGGAATATGCCTCTCACATAACTGGTATGCTAGGTTCTCATTAAACTGGTTAGACTTACAAAATACCTCCAATGGTGGAACAAAGAGGTATTTGGGGATGTTTTCAAGAACATTAGGGTTTGGAAAATAAAATTAGAAGAAAATAATTACTCAAACCCCAATAACTTAGATTCCCAACTGTTAGTCGAAAATTATGATAAACTAACCTTGGTACTTGAACAAGAACAAGAACAAGTATACTGGAAATAGAAATCTAGAAATAACTGGTTAAAAAATGGAGATCTAAACACTAAATTCTTTCACAATAATGTAAGGGATAAACAAGCTAGACTAGAAACCAGTAAAATTAAAACACAAGATATCCTCTGGCTCACAGACCAGGACAAAATAGGAGAAACATGTGTTAAGTTCTTTACAAAACTCCTCAGAGACACAAACAAAGACCTCTTGGGGCAGAACCTAACACACTTCCTCTCTTATTTTCCCACAATCATAATTTAGGATGAAAACACTGAACTGATGAAGCAAGAAAAATTTATAAGAGGCTAAAGCAATTGTCTTTAACTTAGGAGAACATAATGTATCTAGATCAGATGGCTTTAATGGAAGATTCTATAGGGCAACTTGGGATATGTCCATTAAGCCGATTAGACAATGGGACCAAACAAGTTTGAGTGTGAGAAGCTCTTTCATCTGTTACTTGTTGTTGCTGGGAGGACGTCGCCGTGCCTCTCAAAAATAGTATTTATAGGCTCAAATAACGGCTAACTACCATATAGTAGTTAATGGTAAGTCGGGATCGTCCATGAGGAAAATTGGGTTTTATCAAATGTTGAAGTAGTTAAAAACACACGAAAAAGTCACTCTAAGTGTGTGGTAACAAAGGTTGGAGGGGGCCGAGAAGGGTTTAGTTTAGAAAATACTATGACTACTTTAAGTAACTAAATTGACAAACAATTAGAACGCACGATATAAATATGATTACAACTAGCACGAAAAGATGTAACTAAGATTATAACAAGTCTTGGGCACGATTGGTTTACATTTCTAGTTATCCTTTAAACATTGACTAATTATCATATTTTTATGCATTAAACACATATCGTGGAGAACTTATCAACACCTTTTCAGTGAAGACGTTTCTCACCTCTCCTCGGTTAGTTAGAAAGGGTGATCGGCACCACACAACAACCCTTACCCTCGGGTCACTATAAACGACCGGTGTCATAGAATTCCCCAAGAATAGAAATAAACATGGAGACCCAATAAAACTAATACAATGACCTACAAGCGAGAAACATCAGGATAACACAATTATGTTTCCTAATGATGACTACGAGGATCGGCGTTCATGCTAAGCATCATTAGTAAGCTACTTTGATAATTAGATAAAAGTCATTTAAATCCACCTCAAACCTAAGCAATTTCATCAATCAATAATCATAATTAGTTGTCACACCCAATTATAACCTAACATTAACCAACGAATCACATCGACAAAGAGATGAACTATTCCAGGTTTGACCAAAAGCCAAGGAAATAATCAACTCACAATCCACAACGAGTTGTACATCCTAGTTTAAATCTTGCATTAATCACAAACAAAACATAATATATAAATAATAATCATAGCACAAAATTGGATAAATCAAATATCACAAATTCATACTAGAAATGCTTACAAATTACTCCCAAGAGTATATTTAGCCTATATTAACAAAACCCAAAACAAATGAGCAGCAATCCATGGTAAACATAGTATTAATAACAAGCAATTAAAGCAAACTAGGGTTTTTAGAAAGAGTAGTTCGTGGGTGAGAAATGAGAGAGAGAGAGAGAGAGAGAGAGAGAGAGAGAGAAGTTGTTCCAAAATGAAGAAAGGGAAAACAAGTGGGCCGGTGGCTCATCTTCGCGGACTCCGATATATGTCGCGGTCCACAAAGATGACTCTGGTCAGTTTCTACCTCTCTTTTTTGTTGAAAAATTGGCCTTCTCATTAAAATCTTGTCTCTTCTTCAAGGCTGAACTCTTCAATGGAAGTCTTCAAAAATGATATTCAAAACACTTTATAAATTAAAGAATTAAGACATAAAACATTGATATCATCCCAACCTTCTTAATTGATAAAATGTCAATTCCTTATTAATTAAGTCTCTAATCTATTACAAAATTAGACTTCGAATATGTTAAAATAGGATATGAATTGAGCACATCATCTGTTAAACAGTTTATGGATGGCAACCCAATTTCCAAAAAAATACCAGTACCCTCATTACCCTCATCCTACAAAACCCAAACTCTAGTAGGCTTCTCAGCATATAGACTAATTAGCTAGTCAAATTTTACTAACAAGGTCTTACCGAAGATCATCTATGAGAGAATGAAAGTTGTAACTGACAAATGCATATCATTTGAGCAATCTACCTTCATTGAAAGTAGAGAAATCTCGGAAAATATTCTAATAATGCATGAACTTATTAGACTTCTAGATAAGAGAAACCAAAGTCTAAACATGATAGTTAAACTTAACATGACCAAAGCATTTGATAGGGTATCTTGGCTTATGCTAAATTCTTTACTTCTAAAACATGGCTTCAACAGACACTTCATTTCAGTCATCCTTAGAAACATTAGCTCAGATTGGTTTTTGCTCTTGATAAACTATTGTTCTAGTGGATTTTTCAAATCCTCAAGAGGTTTAAAACAAGGGAACCTTTAATACCTATTCTATTTTACTTCAATACTGAGTTGCTTAGCAGGGGCTTATCCAACTAGGTTACATAGATGGATTTGTAATGCCACCATAAGCAATTAGCATCTCACATCTATCTTTATATCGATGACACGATTATCTTTGTCAAGGCAACCAAAAAAATTCTTCAAAACCTAGTCAACTTCCTTAAACATTATGAAAATGCTACAAGATAACTAGTGAATTACGGTAAAAACATTTTTTTTAAATGGGTAAAAAGAATCATCAAACAAGAATGAATCTGGTTCAGAATGTAACCCAAATGAAACCAAGTGTTCACTCTTTTTCTTACCTTGGAGTACCAATATTCAAAGGGACAAAAAAAACATCTACTTTCATACACTAGTCGAGAGAATAAGTTCTAAAATTCAAAAATGGACCAACAAATGGCTTAACTTGGCGGGTAGGTCAGTCCTGATCAGACATGTTCTAGCATCGACTCCCCAACATATATGGTGTGTTATTTCAACAACAAAACACATCATTCAAAAATTGAAAAAAAATCCTTAAGAACTTTCTTCAGAGACTGTCATAATCTGAATCTCAAAAACACTAGAAGGCATGTCACTCATTATGCCTTCTTGTCAACCAAAATAGACTCAATTTCTGAGATCTAAATAATGTAATTAAGAGTTTTTCTCTGAAACTACATTGGAAACTGCGAAAAGGTGATACACTTTGGTTAAAACTAATTTGGTCTCTTCTAGAATCAGTAAGATCATCATATCCATGTAGGTGTGGGTGTCGTTTCAGTTTAATCGGTTTTCATTTATTCAATTTGGATTATTCTGTTTTGCCCCTACAAATCCCAAAATCGAAACCAACTTGAATAACCCGAATTATCCGAAATGAATTCAGAGTTCGGTTTCGGTTTGAAATTGAATTCAACCCAAATAAACTGAATTGATTGTAATTTTTAAAAATAATTACTAAAATCATATAAATTAATTTAAAATAAAATATGTAATCTAATTTCTACATTATCAAAATCAAGTTTTCAAAATAAAAATTCAACAAGTACAATACAAATTCAACCATACAAATTTTAGCATTACATTTAGGATTAAAGAAAAATAGTTTGTTTTAATATTCATCTTCAAAACTTTCACATTCTTAAACCTCCAAGCACACCACATTCACATTCGAACTCCACAAACTTACTTAGGGTAACTTGTGTTATTTACTTATTTCCCCAAACTTACTTAGGATTTGGAGTTTGGGGATAATTTTTTAAATATAAAGATTGGTCTTCCAATTTAAATTCAGTTATAAATTTAATTTTGTTTTTTTAAAGTTTAATTATTATTATTACATGTATATTTAATTTATTTAATTAATTACAATTCGGTATTTGGTACGGATTTCGGTTTGAGTTTTACTATTCAAAACCGATCCAAAAACCATAATTAGAATTCGGTTTATTCAATTCGATTTTTTTTTGTTTTCGGTTTTTTCCCACCCCTAGATCCATGGGTTAGAGTTAAGAACATATATGGAATAGTAGAAGCCGATATTAGAATTCTGGTAGGAAAAGGATCTACCAGTGTAAAAGCATTAATATATCACTGGGAATCCCACAAGGATCCCCCACATACATTACCTAACAATATCACAATTTCATGAAAATCAGAATGAGCTGGTTAATCTATTAGAATTGGTAATAACTTGAATATAAAAATTTCCATCACTGGTATAGGTAAACATATTCCAATATTGAAAATGTATGGAATTCGCTTATTCCCCCTGCAATTTCAGTACTTGTATGGAGCCTCGTTAATAATCTACTTCACATTTTGAAAAGAATGGGATTCAAACTGGCATCTAAATGTCACCTTTGTTGTTAGCAAGATGCAGTCTAAATCACTCGTGCTACATTGCAAGAAGAGATTTTTCATATTATTGAAATCAACGCCATAAGATTTACTCGTATCTTCCATGTTTTGTCCTAGTTCTAGCTCGTCAACTCATTTTCAAAACCCAAGAATCACTAAACTCATGTGTTTTGGCCTGAATTATCTGGAATTGTGGAAATAATTTCATCTTTTATGGACTAAAACCACACATTCCAACACTGAAACTAGAACTACACATATTATATGTTGCCATATTTGTAATTAATCCTCAGTGTGTTGAAGGAGGATTGTAAAATCGGGCACTGACGGGGGCATATTTCAGAAATTTAAATCACCAAAACTAAAGGTGTTAAAAAAACTGTTCTTACCTCCAATTGTGGAATTTGATTCATTGCAAGTGGTACAGATGGTTCAAGGCAAATGTGAGTAGTTGTAGTTCCCTGGAATATGGCAACAAAATTGTAGCAAGTTCAAGGAATACAGTGGAGCTTCCCCTATTTCCTTTAGGCATATCTGCAAAGAACAAAGCCGAGCGACTGACTCATCCTTATACCACGCACAAGAGAAGAATATGAAGAAGAGCTATCAGAGGTCACATTCACACAGCAAGAATGGCAATTTGGGAGATCTTCTAAGCCTTCCAACATTTTGTGTTCATACTTGTCAAGAGCAGCAAACATGATTTGGAGACTACAAAGACTGCACACGTAGCCCACTTTTTGATATGTAGTATAGATAGTAAATGGTTGTCCGATCATTTTACTTCCACGCTGAGGGGCTGGGGATTAATAATAGAATCACAACCATTGATTTTCTTCCCCAATTTTTGCTCCAGTATTAGCAAGGTCCATCGGTCCAACAATTCGCTTGGCCATTCATCTTGTATTTCATATATTTATCCTATTTTTTTAGAGTAGCATATGTTCTCCCGCTCATTACAATGAGCACCTTAATTTATTTATTTTTAAATGCGTAAAACATGCTCATTCCGTCCGACTAGTTTTGCCCTATTTAGTTTGTCATGGTTTTCAATGATCGTATTTGACCATCGATATCTCTAGCTACACATAACAATTTCGCATAAAAAGTGATATTTATGAATTAGATATTAAGATGAATGATATTTTTATCATGAATATATTTATTTATATTTATGGTCAAAGTTTACGACTTGAAAAAATTACATAGGTCAAAACTGATGGGACGAGAGAGTAGAAAGGAATCAAGGATCAAATATCACAAGTGACGTTGATTTTTATGGTTGTTGACAATAATGTGACATAATGAGACTTGAGTGTAACTGTGTAAAACCTGAGGGGTTGATTCCTAAATCCTTAAGAATTAGGGAAAGAAATGTAGTTGCACTAATTCATTCTAATTTACTAATTTTATTAGGACGACCTTTCCTTTGAGCAGAACTTTCTGGCAAAATTTTCTACGATCACAAAAGTCTAAGCAAATTACAGCTGGATCCTTATACTTTCCTGAATCTCTAGAAAGGCCATAAAACCAACCTGTCGCCTAACCTCTGCCCATCCACCGCCACCGCCTTCCTCTCACGGATCGCCCCTCGAATCCGGCAACCGCTTTTGGACTGTATTGCGCATAGTTTTCTTCACCCCGATAAATTCATTCGCAAAATCACACCCAATTGTTAGAATTTCGTCATAATCAGGGTTCTGAATTTGATCATTGGATTCTGTTTGCAAGAGTGTCGGTGCTCGTCGATGCGTACCGTGTTGTGCGTGGAGACAAGCCTGGATAACTCTTGTTCAATAATCTTGAATTTCTTGGGACATTTATTATGAGCTCTTGAAGGACCTGAACTTAAGCTCATTAATAAAGATATGCGTGTTCAGTACGTGTATGTGTATATGTATGTGTGTACGTACATTTATTGAAGATGGCGGCGCGGCGTAGAAAGGGAGGCAAGCCTCAGAACTCTGCAATAGCAGAGAAGAAAAGCGGTTCGGCGGCTGTGGCAGAGGATTTAGTTAGCAATCCGACGAGTGGAAATGATTTAATTAACAATCCGACCGGGGGAGACGAGAGTTCAAAGGTTTCAACCTCGAAATCATCGGAGAAGAAACGGAAGGTGAGGACGTGGAACTGTGTGGACAGCTGCTGTTGGTGGGTGGGGTGCATATGTTCGGTGTGGTGGTTTTTACTGTTTTCTTTCAATGCAATGCCGGCGTCTTTCCCGCAGTATGTTACGGAGGCCATCACGGGGCCGTGGCCGGACCCGCCCGGGGTGAAGCTGGCCAAGGAGGGGCTCAAGGCCAACCATCCCGTGGTTTTCGTGCCCGGGATCGTTACCGGGGGACTGGAGCTGTGGGAAGGGCACCAGTGTGCTGAAGGGCTGTTCCGGAAGAGGCTCTGGGGTGGTACATTTGGTGATATATATAAAAGGTGGCCTATTTATACATGTTGTGATTTTGGTTGTTTGGTTGTTTTCTTGATCTTTTCGAATTGTTTGATCAGATTTGGAAAGTAGTTTATTGATGTTTTAGCTGTAAATGGCAAAGGAAGTTGCTATTTCCAGCTCAGGTTGTTGGGGCTGGTTCTTGCTAACCAAGTTTTGTACTAGTGAATAGTGAAAAGTGAAAACTTAGGTGCTCTTTGCAAAATGGGATAGGTTGACTGTGATGTTAAGTGGTTATATTGATTTCTAAATTTCCTTGTGTGTGTTTAATGCAGACCACTATGCTGGGTTGAGCACATGTCGCTGGATAACGAGACGGGGTTGGATCCTCCTGGCATAAGGATCAGGCCTGTTTCTGGACTCGTGGCTGCAGATTACTTTGCGCCAGGTTATTTTGTATGGGCTGTTTTGATTGCTAACTTGGCGCGTATTGGATATGAGGAGAAGAATATGTATATGGCTGCGTATGATTGGCGGATATCTTTCCAGAACACAGAGGTGCTTTGAGTTTATGTTTGCTATATTGTTGGTTTTCTTGTTTAAAAATGCAATTAGTAAGGCACCTGCATTCTAATGTATTCCAGTTCTGATCCTATTTGTTACTAATTACTAAAAGTTGCAGACTTCAAATATGAATGGTGTGTGTACTACGTTATACCTTTACATGATACACGAGGCATGACATTTAGAAGACTTTGTTTTCCATAAAACCTGTTAGATGTCATTCTGGTGATGTATCGCTGGTTACTTACGGGTTTATGGTTCCCTTCATGTGGACAATTCTGATATTAAATGTAAATTTTCAGGTCAGAGACCAAACTTTAAGCACTATAAAGAGCAACATAGAGTTGATGGTTTCTACTAGTGGTGGGAAAAAAGTGGTGGTAATTCCTCATTCCATGGGTGTTCTATATTT
>JAULKM010000001.1:14958937-14973568 GCA_032355605.1 Rubia tinctorum
TTTTTATCATTTCAATTGCTGGTCATGCCTGAATTTATTTAGTCAATGCCGGAATCAGGGAGTTTGGCTATATCAACGCAAATTTTTCGAAAGTTAGGGTTAGATTGACACATACAATAATTGGTTAGGGTTAATTTGACACTTTCTGAGATTGCAGGGTTATATTGGCACTTTCAGCGTAAAATCAAGGTTATAAATGTATTTATCCCTTATTATTATATATAATACTGTGTTATATATAATAGGAACATTATACACAATAGAATACAATTTTTTATATATCTATTTATAAATATAATAAGAAGTATAATACTAAACTACAATCTTATATTGAAGAATAAGAATAAATTTATATATATATATATATATATATCAATAAGGGTTATAATACTAAACTATAATATTATATATATACAAATAAAATCACTTTAAAAACGATGATATATTATCTTATATAAGAATGAAATGTTATATAAGTAAAAATTTATAATACTATGTTATAGGAGTATATAATAACATACAAGTTATGTGTAACAATATAATTACAATACTATCTTTTATATTATAAGTTTATTAAGTTTATTATTATTTATAAAATAATAAAATATAGGCGTGTCATAATATATTTTACGACACTTTGTATGACAAACGTGTCGAAAAAAGAGTCAAAACACTCAATTGACCAAATTGCTGTGTCGGTCAACACTAATCGCACACATCAATTATTTGGACAGTTTTATTTAGTTGGTTTGACTATTTTTATATTAATATATGAGTCCATCTCTTGAAGCAGAGTTTTTTCTTCTTCTTTTTAAAATAACCACCCTTAGGTGGGGGGGTTTATATTAGGTTCCCAGCCTGAACAAAAGTGGAAAGATACAATAGTTTTGAAGCCGAAAATGGCTAAGGCATCATTATTGCCTTCAAAAGAATGAAATAAGAACTAGTGTTTGAGCCTAATACATATATGTTATAGCAGGGTTTTTTCTACAAGCAACGGAAAGTCGACCAAAGTTTAAACTGCAAATTAGAATAAATAAAGATAAAATTTCCAAGTTGAATTAATCAATAAACTTTATAACTACCGCACATTGCATAATAAATTTTTAATATTGCAACTAAAACCTTTTACTTTTTTTATTATTCTAATTAAATATCACATTTTCATAAGTTAATGGAAAAACGGTGTTTACCAAAATTTCGTCATAATTTATATGGTACGTTTAGTTTTGCAAATTTTGTAGGATAAATGTATATTAATATATTCAACAAAATGTAAAAAAAAAAATCAATAGCTACTTAAAATTGTAATTTTCTTAATTTTAAATAATTTTTAATCGTGTATAAATTTTATTGGTAAACACTCATTTTGATCAAAATAACAAATTAAAAGTCACCTTAAAAAAAGACAAACTATAAGTCAAACGTTAACTTAAAAACTGGTAGCCAAATTAAGATTTTTAGAATTCAGATGATACCCAACAAATAACAAATTGAGTTATGTTATAGCTTTAGTTTAAGAAACTGGCTATTTAATTGTGTGGACCTAAGCGCCACGCTAACCAAAGTATCAAACCAAGTCATTTTAAAATCACATACCCTGGCTTGACGATGACGACTTCGAACATGATGCATTCTACCACGCTCGGTTGTCACTCTTCTGTCTTTTGTGTTTTTTTTTTCTTTCTAACTTATTCTAAAACCAATCAATTGCAATTGGATACTAGCTGTTATAAAAGTTTTTCCCGGAGAGGGAATAGTTCTAATTTATTTTGTGAATGTAAAAAAATTCTGAAAAAATATTTGTTAAAAAATATATGTTGTGATGAATTTACCACCATATCACATGCTAATAATCTTATATATATTTTATAAGAGAATTTGATGGTTGAAGTTGGTTCAGTTTAACCCTAAAAGTTAAATTAGGAAGATCGGACTGAGGGAGTATATAACAATTGAACAATTCTTATTTGATGGGGACTCTATCTCACCCCTAATGGAGCCTTATTTGGTGACCAACATTATACAAATGTTACAAGTACCATCTCTCTCGGATGTGCATGAGGACAGACTCGTTTAGACCCTTGAAACTAATGGCGGATTCACAGTCAAATCGGCATATGAGGGACTCAAACCAAAACGAGGAAATTCAAGGACTATGAAGAAACCGTGAAACAAGTATATCCCTGGTAAGGTCTTAGTTTTTATATGGAGGTTAATGAATAATCTTCTTCCATTCGACAACATTCTCATGAATATAGGTTTTCATCCCTCCTCAAAATGTTTGAACTGCGAAAATCAAGACTCCCTAGACCATTATTTTAATCAATGCAGCAATACACGGCTTATATGGTCTAAAATCCACCAGTTCATGTTGATCCCTGACAGGAACTTCAATAAAGTATGGGATAGATTTTCCTTTATTTCTCATTCTGGGGTTAAACCAAGAGTCATCGTTTAATAGTCAGAACTTTATTTGCGATAAACATTTTGGTTCTTGTGGAAAGTCAGAAATAAATACTTGTTTGAGGCTGAAAAAGTTTCCTGTAAGACTACAATTTCACAGATTACAAGTTACAGTTTTAATATATGTTTTATGCTTTCCCCATTTTTGAGATGTAGACAGGATGATGATTACTGGATAATGGTAGGTTTGATTCCATTTTCCAAAAACAAACCCGAGAGAAGAATTCTGAAAACTTGTTGGGAATGGTTTCAAACTGAACCTGGATGCAGCCTTTTGTCACACGAATACTAATGCTTCTGCTGGTTTTGTTTTCGGAGATAAAAATGGAATTGTGCTTCATGCTTTTTACTTGTCTTTTCAAGCTCTTTCTCCTTTATATGCTGAAATGATAGCTATCAAATATGGACTTTTAATGCATCTTCACTTGGATTTGACTTCTATACATATTGAGAGTGACTGATAGTCGACATAGTCACGGTACTATAATGTATATAGCCTGGCTGTAGAAATCAGCTCAACTATGGGATCCATTTATGCACCCCACTGGTCAATTTGGAAAAATTGAACCTTTACACTTCTCTCAGAATCTGGAAGGCCCGATTCAAATGGATAAATTAGGAATGCCTAATATGAGAATATCAAAGAGTAGAGGTCTTCATTTTATTTCCTCCATGATACATTCAGATTCCTACTATTATACAAGTATATACAGTACATACCATCATTACTATTCCCCATTTTGGCTTCATCATTACTGGATAGGATTGCTTTTCTTCCACGGATTCCCCGCTGCTTTTCATTTTATGTGCAGCTTGGAGCTGGCTCACCACACTCTTAGATTTAACACTGACGCTACCCTTGCAAGCTTCAAGAATCCAATCCACACACGACCAACTACTGAAAAGAAACATACATAATATCTTCATCGGCAACACAAAGTTTCACCCCACACTCAGGGTTGTTCCTCTCAATGTATCTTGCTTGCTTTGGACCTTTCTCGGCATGGAATTGACTCAGCTGCCCATGCAACTGTATCTTTTTAGGTCGATTCCTTTTATTGGTGCATAGAACTTATTCAGGTGTAAATTACTTAGGAGCACTTTTGCTTTTGATCTATGGTTTTATTGGATATCTAGCCTCCAAATTGCTAACATAGGGGGTGGAGGCAATTTAGGAGGAAACATACACAATTTTAACCATACCTCCTTTTAGTTTAGTAACTTGACATCAGTCTGTATATCCTTTTTTTCTTTTGTCTTTAAGGCCTGGGAGACCTAATAAATCCCTCCTCCACCACTGTGGATGTTTTGCTTTTAAAAAAAGTGTTGCGATACAGTTTTAGCGAAGTATAGAACAATTTGTATCGCCTCTAATCACATGTAAAGCGCCGCTTACTAAGTTGAACTCCGGGTAGCCCAACTCACCCGCAAGAAAAAGAGCTTCTTCGATGGTTTTTGCCCCGGCCAATTGCGGGTTGTTAATTCCCAGAATCCGGTGCGAAATTGCCCGGATGAAGATGCCATTCTCATCTTAAGCCACAAGTCCTACTCATGCCCACGCATCTCGTAGTCCTGCATAAAAAATCTTTGCGTTTTCGTCTGGTGGTCTAAGCAAATAGTTGGGCAGCAGAGATGGTGAACTTTTACCAAGCCATTCGTTTTCCTTTTCAAAATTTCTCAAACTCGCCATAGCTTTTGATGCCATGTCCACCACACTTGTATGGCTTTGCTCGACAATTGGCAATTTTGCTGAAACCATATGTCATCAAAAAGCATAACGAAGATGAAGCAATTGTCGGATGCAAGATCTTTGATCAATTCTTTGTACCATGGCTCGCCTCTATCTTGCCTTCGTCCTTGGATAGCCGGAATAAGATTCCTCATGCTCCAAACTTCTTGTGTGTAGGTGCAGTCGAAGAAAAGATGTTCTGTCGAGCTATATTTGTCCTGACAAAGAGGGAAACTTGCCAAGACGTGTCTATTCCTTGCTTTCTAAGATTTTCCACCATTGGTAAAGTGTTTGTCGCAAAGCGCCATGCTAAATGTAGGGCTCGTTTAGGAACCTTAATACTTCATAATTTCTTCCAGAATTTTTCCACCTATCGATTACCCGTCTCCCAACCGTGGTACCAAGGGCTTTCCACATATTCGATTGATGCATGATACGCCTAACGAATCGTGTAAGACCCATTCTTTGTGAAGTTCCAAACCCAACTATCCGCACCTTGGCCTCTCGGTTGTATTTCCCAACATTTAGACAAGGCCCAAGCTTACCGTGACGCTTGCGAACCATTTTCACCGCCTTGTTTGTCAAACGATTCTGGACGTCTTCCAGTAAATTGAAATGAAAGTAGTTATTTTTCCCCAAAAGAAAAAAACTACCAAATTTAAAATGAAAACTATACTAGGGTTGCGATTTTGGTATAGCAATTAAAATCAATACTAGTGAACAAGCTAGTGTGCAATAAATAAGTTTCATTATTGAGTGATGCCCACCTTTAATGAAAAAGCAAAATTGCTTTGAGCCATTATGGTCAGCCAATAACATTTCTCCTCCAGAAGCACAAATTCAAATCTTTAAAAAAAATATACCTTCATCAACAACAATGAACAGTAAATTTGCACCTTTCATTCACAAATTCTTACTTTAAGTCATTTCCTAATTCCTACCTATTGTATAAATTTAATAAGTTAAACCTAGTGTGTCCGACCCAATAAAACAGATGGAGTACATTGTAAAATAAAAGTACATTTGCCAAACCAATTTGTACGTGAAATGAGGGAGTACAAAGTGAAATATTTTCCCTCCCTTCCATAATTGAAAGCACATTTAAAGCTTACTTTTTTAAGTTTAAAGGGGATTTTACTTCAATTTGTGACATTATGTTCTAAACTAATTTTTAGAAAAAGGGGGAGAGAATATGAAACCGAGGGACAAGAGAAAAAAAAAAAAGGAATGCGGAACAAACGCCGTCGTTTGGATTCGCCAACCGTCATTCAGCCCGTTGCCCAAATCATCATTTCACACACTTCCCTGCATAGCTCTCGGACTTCCGACAAGCGGCAGAGGTGAAAAAAAAACTCACCGTGCAAGAGTGTCGCTCACGCGCCGTCGAGCTTCGTTGGTGAAACATGGTGTCGTACATGGGTGTTTTGCTGTATGGTGTGGGGGGAATAGTGGCGGCGGGCATGGCGTTGCTGGTGGCTTTCCAGGAGAAGCTCGTGTACGTGCCCGTGCTGCCAGGACTCACCAAGTCCTACCCGATCACCCCTGCCCGCTTACGCCTCCTTTACGACGACGTTTGGCTCAGATCTTCCGATGGCGTCCGCCTCCACGCCTGGTTCATCAAGCTCCTCCCCGACAACCAAGGCTAGTTCTCAAATTATAATCTATTGGATTACAGTTGTTTAATTTCGTATAGAGATTATGTAGAAGCCGCGTACTATAATCTGGATTTGCCGACTACTGCTGAATTATGATTATTAGGGTTTATGTTGGATTTAGAGTGGTACGCATTGCTGAGCTGTTGGCGGTTATGATTTTGCGTGTTTGTTTTTCCTATTAGTTGTATGTTTCTCGTTCGCGCTGCGTTTTTTTTGCCGGTATTCGCTTTAATTTCCAGCTCATGAATCTATCATTTGCAGGTCCTACCATCCTTTTTTTCCAGGAAAATGCGGGAAGTATCCTTTATTCTGTTTATTTGTTTGAATGTTTGAACTGTTTCTTGAGGACCTTGACTATTTACCAATAGACATTGCTCACCGTCTTGAAATGGTTCGCATTATGTTACAACGTCTGCATTGCAATGTATTCATGCTTTCCTACCGAGGGTAAGTGTAGGTTCCACTTCTGCTGGTGATGTTGTCTACTTTTTTTGCATTTATGGTAGCATTGATGTGTTTTATAACTGTTTGGATAATGGAACCATGCTGATGTAGTTATGGGGCTAGTGATGGATACCCTTCACAACATGGAATTACATTGGATGCTCAGGTATTTTCCTGCTCTGTGTATTTCTTCTACATGCTTTGAGCAGCATAAGACCCTGAAATGATAAACTGCCCCATTTATGGATTCTTGCTTTTTGAAGGCTGCTTTGGACCATCTGGCTGAGAGAACTGATATTGATACATCTAGGATTGTGGTCTTTGGAAGGTCACTTGGGGGAGCTGTTGGAGCAGTATTGACTAAAAATAATCCTGATAAGGTACAGTATTGTAAATACAATTTGGCTTTCTATGTCAGCCTTACTGAAATCCAGTGGTGTTACATATTATTCTTTCTGTTTGCATTAGTGCATCCTGCTTAATTTTTTACTTGATTTTTTTGTGGACTACCCTTATGATCAATCATGTGCACCCCTAAGACTTCTAATCTCATCTGAATTTTCATTGATTACTATGAAATTTAATTTGAATACTTAAGGTAGCTCCCTAAGTCAGTTATGTTGGTTCCCAGGGAATTACACCGTAGTAACGTATCTAATTCTTCAATTATAATCAGGTCCTAATTGAGATATTTTGTTCTGAGCCTACTGACAGGATGGATTTCTTTTCAATTGTGTTCGATATATTGCTAGGTCAATGCACCTTGGTCGTTAGCATATAGCTGAAAATAACCTCAACTTTTGTCCTTGTAAAATATTGATGTGGTCAGTCTTATCCTCATTCCTGTGCACCCCTAAGACTTCTAATCTCATCTGAATTTTCATTTGATTATTATGAAATTTAATTTGAAAATTGCATAGGGTTAAAGGCTTAAAGTAGCTCCCTAAGTAAGTTATGTTGTTGGTTTCGGGAGGGGTAGGGTGTTACACAGTAGTTAATTATCTAATTCTTCAATTATGATTAGGTCTAAATTGAGATATATTGTTCTGACTAAGGAAGGATTTCCTTTCAATTGTGTTTTATATATTGTTGAATCAGTGCACTGTGGCTGTTAGCATGTAGCTGAAAATAACCTCAACTTCTATCTTCGTAATATGTTGATGTGGTCATACTTATCCTCAATCCTGTCTCAGGTAGCTGGTATAATTTTGGAAAACACTTTCACATCCATCCTTGATATGGCGGGTGTTCTATTGCCCTTTCTGAAATACTTTATTGGAGGTGATGGTTCCAAGGGCCCAAAACCTCTCAATTTTCTTGTCAGATCTCCCTGGAGGACAATTGATGTTGTTGGGGAGGTGAGACTTTAGTTTATTCAAGCTCTTATTTTTGTCTTATTGTGATTTGGTGTTAATTTCAAGTCATATTCATATATGCTCAGATGCATCTGAGATTTGCACTCCTTATAGTTGAAAGCAATTTCTCTTGCCCTCCGTTTGTTTCCATGGAATCTGGAGTGTGGAAATGGATTTAATCAGGCTAACTATAGAATTTTCTATGTCCGACTTCCATTACAATATCCTGGATCCCATGCAAAC
Organism: Rubia tinctorum; assembly: GCA_032355605.1. NCBI lineage: Eukaryota > Viridiplantae > Streptophyta > Magnoliopsida > Gentianales > Rubiaceae > Rubia > Rubia tinctorum. Next base: position 14,966,830 of record JAULKM010000001.1, read on the forward strand.
AGGCACTTGTATTTTTAATCTTAGACTCCAAACAATAGCATAATCATTTAACATATTCAAGCACCCAGCATAATGCTTAATGTATATTCCTTTAAACTTTTCATCCTTGCCAAGATTAGTAACTGTTTGATCTGTGTTGTGCTGCTGGAATATTGTGGGGCCATGACTTATACTGGTGATCCGTTCCTGAGATTGTTTCATGGAGCTACCTGCCAATAACTTTAGTTAGTCCCTTTACCTTGTTAATTATGAGTAATCACAGTATTTATTCAGGTAGATCATCTCGGGGGATTTTTTTTTTGATATAGGGCAGATAATGATGCCGCAATGGCGGATGAATCACGAACAGAGTTAAATAAGATGGTGAAATTGCAATAAGTCGGTGATTCAAGGTCATTTTGAAATTGCTGAAATTTGTGAGCAGTTGGTGTATCACGAAGAGCAAAATGTCATTAACCTGTTTCTGACCTTTAACTTCATAGAAACTGCTAGTGAGCTCTTCCATCCATTTGATAGCTACGTTATACTAGTAAAGCAAATAAAGAAGCTTTTTCGTGTGTATATGGCTCCCCCCCTTCTTTTTATTCATTCGTGGTTGGTTGCTTACCTATGCTAACCTGATCTCTTCGCTGCAGATTAAACAACCAATTCTTTTCCTATCAGGACTGCAAGATGAAATGGTTTCCCCAGTGCACATGCAGATGCTTTATGCAAAAGCAGCTGCACGCAACAGTCGGTGCCTATTTGTAGAATTTCCAACCGGCATGCATATGGATACGTGGTTGGCAGGGGGTGATCATTACTGGAAAACCATTAAAGAATATTTGGAACAGGTTGCTTCGGAGAGGAAGTCCAACGGATCTTCCAATAGGGGTAATTCTTCTACTTAAAGTTGGTTCTGCGGTGAAAATAATGTTGAGAAAAAAAGAGAGTCATGGCCATGATTCTGTTTGGTGTTTTTTTATGGATTGTGTACCTTAGGTTTGGAGTCAAGGCGACCTGCTGGCATCGGTTTGTTTGAGGCATAGTTCAGATGCCCAGACTGCTACGAAGTAGAAGCGTTTGTTTAATGTTGCAGTGACAAACGCAAGCTCTTGTGATTGCAAAAGACGGTCCTCCTGGAACACAATTTTGGGCGTACATCTCTATGGATGATGCCCTTGGAAATGTATACAGTACTAATAATGAAACTGACATTACTCCTTGGTAGAGACATCTGACTGATATTGCCGTAAGAATAACATTATTCAGTATTCGCCATAGATGAATTATGATTTTTCTTGGCAATTTTAAATTCCAAATTAACTAAATTGTTTTTTTGGTCCCGAACATATATCGCAATACCATCGTTTGGTCTTTGATGTCAATACCACCTCCTTTCAGAGTACCCAACAAATTCAAAATGATTTGTTTGGTACTCAAACCAGATTACAGGTGATTTTCAGGTAGACTAAATTATTATTTTGGTCTCTAACATATGATGTTATACCATCTTTTAGTCCTAAAAATCACATTGGGGATTGAACAAATCATTTTGAATTTGTTGGGTATTGAAAGAAGGTGGTATTAGCATCGATGACCAAAATATGGTATTGCGACATAGGTTGGAGACAAAAAAACAATTTAGTCTTTTCTTCCATTCTGCCATTGCCCGCAGTTGTGTCCTCGGGGCAGTTCAATAGACGGAGTTTTTGTAAATGTTCTCTTTTGCCATATCTCAGGTACCCAAGTCGACGTGTCCTGCCACCGCTGTACCTTTTCTGCCAAAAACAAGCGCGTCTCCCCATGCCCACCGTCCACCGTCGGATAAGAATCTTCATTTCTACCGTCCTGCACCTCAACGTACCCTAACCATGCCCATTCTCTGTTGACTCATTATCCTTTTTGTCCTGACCTACCGTTAAACTTTCCGCCCAATAAACATCCGCCACGCCATGCAAACTTTTCAATTACTGCTCCCTCCGTCACTAATGTATTTTTTATTTTGATACATTCCAATTTTGATATACTTTAAAACTGTATTAACTATCTACTTTACTTTTTCAACTTCTCATCCCATTAGCATAAAACAATTAGCACCTTCTCAAACTTTACTTCTAAAAGAGAAGTGCCACAATTAATTGAATAAAAGGAGTAGTATTACTCCCTCCATTGCACACATACTTTTTTGACATAATTTTCTATTAAAGTCTGATGATAAAAAAATGTTTTTTAGTTTAAAAATTACCACTTTAACAACTAAATTTGGTACCAAAGATAAAAATAACCTTAACAAAAATAAAATACAACTTGTACCCATAGTTACAAAACTTAAGCCCATGTTTGGTAGAGCTGTGGTTACAAACAAAACTAGTTTATTTTGAAAGTAAGGGAAGACCACCTTCTGTTTTTGCCTCCAAAAATAGCTTATGCTTTCAAAATAAAATATTTTTTTATCACTTTACCAAATATTAAAAAATGTTTTGCTTATAAACAAAACAACTTATAAGTTCTGCCAAACAAAGTCTAAAATAACAAAGCTTAATCAGCACTAATATTCACCTCCACTAGCAAATCATCAGTACTCATCACAACTACGTTTATCTCACAATTTTTGCTTTTCCTCCGCAACCTCCTCTTCTTCACGTTCCCTTATATTACACCCATCCTTCTTCACCTTCTCCACAACTGGTTTGTGAATTGAAACGTCTATCAGTATTACCGCTACGCAATAATAATAATTGTGATATCATTTTTGAAAATGAATATAATGGATTAATAAAAGTTCCCTCGTTATTATCTCTTCAGAGTATTATTATTTCCTTGCAATAAAATACTTCCTCCATTGAAGTTAAAAAAAAAGAAGCAATTCGTAACTTTTGGAGGGAGTATTTAAAGCACGATGGTGTGGTGATGGAGGACAAGTAGCGATTTCAATATCCCTCCATTTATTAATTGTGAAATTCCAAATATGTCCCTGCAGTGTTACCACGCACTTTCCACGTGTTGTGTGAGAATATAATACAGTAGGTGTTTCTGGGAGGCAACCAGAACTCTGTAAACTGTGCGACTGTGTGAAGAGAGGTGTGATGGACTCTGCTGCCGTCCGGACCGTGGAGGGTGTTTTCACCGATTTCAAAGCCCGACGCGCCGGATTGATCAAGGCTCTCACCAAAGGTTTACATTTTCTCGCGTTCTCCGTTTTTCTTTTTGCTTATTGTTTCATGGTTTCCGTTCGCTGCGGTGTTCAATTTCGCTCTCGAGCTGTAGGGCTTTTCTCCTTTGCTCCCTTTTTTGATGCGCGTTGTTCTTTTTCTGGCAGATTGTGAAGCTTTTTATCAGCTCTGTGATCCAGGTTAGTTCTTCGCGGCCTGTGTTTTTTTTAATGAATTCTGGAAATTTCTGTTCCGTGTCCATTTTAGCTGTCGTCTTTGTCATTATTTGTTTGTTTATTTGGCTGATTTTGGAATTTTCTGTTCTACCTTTTTTTTCTCGCCAACTTTTTTTTAAAAAAACAATCCAACGTGACGTCTAACTGCACGGAATTGGATCTCCAAGTTTCTTTGTGTGCGGTTGTGAAAAATTATTTTGCTTGCTTTTGTTCGGATTTTTTTTGTGTGAACTTTGAGCTTTCAATGTGTTACAGATGGCCTGAAAATTCCTGACAGACTTACTTTCATGTGTTTCTGTTTGAGGTTTATGCTCGCATTCACACTAGTGTGAAATTCAAGCATCTGCTGTTTACCAGTCTTGTGAGTGTAGCATGAAGTTTTATAATTTTCAATGAATCACGGATGGCTGAAAATTTGATGGTGGAGTTAATTTTACGTGTTTCTGTTTTCACTTCTATGCTCTTAGTGCGTTTTCAGTTTTATGCTTTTAGTAAGAAATAATAGCGTATGTCGAACTCAAATGGAGCTGCTCATGCCTCTTCTGTAGTGGTAGGCTGCAGCCGCAGATAATATTTGTAACATAAATTTTTCCTGTTCCATCTTCTTTACTTTGAATTCCTTGGAAGTGTGATAATTGTTACGCATCAAGGATATTTTGGAAGGATTGATTTTGAACCAGATTTCTGAAGCATTATTAACTTAATTATCTTGATTTTTCTCTATCATTGGTACACTATAAACTTCATGAGAAGGATTGACGTTTCTGGTCTTGGTAAAGCATTTTTCATCACCCTCACCAAGGTGTTCTAGCCATTGTTTTGTTTGTCAATTTCTTTGCCATGTGGCTTTTCCATCTTATCTCTTGGATGAATTTTATTATGGTTCCACTTGGGCCTTCATAGGTTTCGTTCCTACAATAAGTCGGCTTTTACAATTCAACTTGAGTGAAATCTTATAAACTCTATTTCATTTGGCAGCCCTCTTTGAGAAGCATTCAAGTGTGGCTGCTCTTTTTAAACACTAATTGCTCTTTTTTGAATTCTTTGTTACTAAAGAAAGGTTTATTCAGTGCCAATGCTCTTGGAAGAAGAGAATTTGATATGATGGACGGTCATTCTCTCTCTCTCTCTCTCTCCACATGAGGGTAGTTGTTTGCTAGTCTTTGGCTCTTTGTATTTTCATAGAAGTCTCGGGAAATGATCTTGATTGTTTGGATTGTGAAGCTGTGTCTAAAATTGTTGAACATGCTATATCTGGTTATTAGAATGTGTCACTTCTACCAATGCATGATAGAATTAATATATTGAAATCTTGCAGAGAAGGAAAACCTCTGCCTTTATGGATTATCCAACGAGTCGTGGGAACTTAGTCTCCCTGCTGAAGAGGTTCCTCCTGAGCTTCCTGAGCCTGCATTAGGAATAAACTTTGCTAGGGATGGGATGAGACAAAAGGAATGGCTGGCCTTAGTTGCTGTTCATAGTGATGCATGGCTACTATCTATTGCCTTCTATTTTGGAGCCAGATTTGGGTTTGATAGGACTCAGAGGTAAATGTGAAACCAAGTAACAATACTAATCTTTGGCTCTTTGCCAGAGTGGTCAGAAATCGCGTGCACAATAAAAGACTCATTTGAACATGAGTATGCCCATCTTTGGTTCAGTTAATATTTTTTCTGGTGGCGCTCAAGATGCTGCACACTTGAGGCAGCGTAAATTTTTGCATTTGTCATCCTGAATCCGGAGATAAATTAGTAAATTGTCTATTCTAAAGTAGTCTTAATTTGGGTGTGTTTACAACAGTCAAAACAGTTTTTGTTTTGTTCTTGTTTTCCTCCTAACAGTCATACAGTTAAAAAATTCTACTAAGCATGTATTCATAATCCAAAACTCTCTTGCTTGATATGCTCATCATACTTCTTCATTGGTCAACAATTTTATGCGGCCGATGATCTGAAAATATCTTCTATCTCAGTAACTTTAAAATAATATTAAATTAGGCAATCAAGAAGAAAATGTGGCTTCTAGATCTTCCGAATCATTTCTGTTGATTTGTATGAGTATGCATAGCTGAATAACTTGATTAAAAGCTGCTTAATATCTTTTTCATCCTCTATTGGTTGTTATTTTAATCTGAGATATTTGCTAATGTAATTCAGGAAGCGGCTCTTTGGTTTGATTAATGATCTCCCGACTCTATATGAAATCGTGACTGGAGCAGGCAACAAGCAACAAAAAGAGAAATCATCTGTCTCAAACCATAGCAGTAACAAGTCCAAGTCAAACTCAAAGATGGTATGTAGGTTCTATGCCTTGTGGCTTGTGCTATGTATATCTGCAGGTTCTATGATTTCAAATGTCTAGTTTTGTACCAATTGCCAGGCTTCTCATTCCTGCTCACCTCCCACGAGAGACAGTTCCCTATAGTTACTCGTACTGCTGCATAGTTATTGAAACTCTTGTCATCAGATTCTGTTTGAGATAGAGAGTGGTCAGAAGTTGGACCCTTTCTGTTTCTGAGATCTATCTGAATGCTGTGATGGCTATTTCTTAGCCAGGTGTTGTTTTCCTGTTCTCAAAATTTTGTCAGGGGTTAGAAGATAAAAGTATTACTGATTAATGGCACCTTTGATCGTACAGCACCTCGAAGGTCTGATCACCAAGTTAAACTCATCATTGGTGCAATCTAGTCATGCTCATGTGAATGTGTTCACCTGTGGTAGCATTGGTTTCTTTCTTTTTCTTAAGCTCGGTGTATTGTTAGGCTTTGAAGAAAACTTGGCAAATTTCAACCTCCTCCATTGTGAAAAGACAACCATTTTCCCTGCTATATGGTTTAGTTGATTATCTTATCTACTTGGCACATCTCCAAGTTCTGCTTGTTATATATAGGTGTGAAACCTTTTACCTATATTTACCAGTTACTACACGTTCAAGTATGTATCCTGTACTGATGGATATATATATTTTTTTACATGATGCTGAAGTTTACATCTGTTAACTTTCATCATTTAAAATGTTCGAATGCACAAATTTCCGTATCTTGTTCATACCTGACGTACAGATTCATCCTACTAGTTATTGAATGTTGGAGCAATTTTTATTTTAAAATGTCATGAGAAATGCTATGTGGCTTAAATTTCAGGGCAAGCACCCAAAAAATCTCGAGGAGGATGATGATGATGGTTTGGCAGAAGATGAAGAAGACGAGGACGATGAGCATGGGGAGACGTTGTGCGGGGCATGCGGAGAGCACTATGCTTCGGATGAATTCTGGATCTGCTGTGACATATGCGAGAGGTGGTTCCATGGGAAGTGTGTGAAGATCACTCCTGCAAGAGCTGAGCATATCAAGCACTACAAATGCCCATC
>JAULKM010000001.1:14983541-15001501 GCA_032355605.1 Rubia tinctorum
TTGAAGAGAGTGATGAAATTTTGGTGCTTTATAGGAAGGGAAGGAAGGACTGTTGCAGCGTAGTGTGTGAGAGTGGGGTGGGAAATGCCAGTGGTTTTATTGCCTAGGGAGAGACAGGGAATGTATTCTTCTTTGGGGTTTTTTAATTTTCAATTTTGTTTCTATTCATTTGTTAATTGTGATGACCCACAGAAAGAGTGCTATCCGTTCATATTTATTTTTACTGAATTTAATTTATTTTATTAATTTTGAATTTAAGTTATAACTGTTTAATTTATTTATTTTAAAACTAAAAGTGGGTAAGAAAATAAGTTGGGAGAGATAAAATTGTAAGAAATTTGAGTGAATGGAGTCTGACTGGTTGCACCGTACCAGATTGAACTAGATTGAATAGGACTAGATCATACTTAACTGCACTGAAACGGAAAATAGTAAGTCTGGTTGAAATGAATTTGGCTAAATTGGGCTGAACTGCTGAGCATGGGCAAAACAAGATTGGACTAAGTTGAATTGAACTGATCGGACTGTATCTAGCTGAAATGACCTTAACTGAAATGGAACGAACTAAATCAAGCATGGCTAAACGGACCAAATTGAACTGGACTAAATTGAATGAAACTTAACTAAACTAAACTAAACTACAGTGAATTGAATTGTACTAAAGTGAACTTGACAAAACCAAATCCAAACTGAAACCAATAAGTAAAATCGCATACACCTCACCCAACCCTCGAACTCTAAAAAAATCTAAAACACACACTCACACACCACCCTTCCCTCCGCATTCCCTTTGCAACAACGGCTCGTCGTCGTAACCGGCCTTCTCCACCTACATCTTTGTCTCCAGTCTTACCCACCTCTCCATCCTTACACTCCTCAGACCCTAGTCACCCGTCCTCGACCTCCATGATCGTAGCCCGTAATCAGGTTTGGAAGAATGTCATATGAAAGGTGTGTAATGCTATAACTTTACAAATGTAAATTTATAATGAAAGGAAGGATGAAGTGCAGAGTGGTGATGAGAAAATTGATTTTATAAATGAAAGTGATTAGGAGAAATGATGATTAATGTTTTTTTATATTTTTAAAATTTGTTATAATTATATGCATATTATAATTTTACTAGAGTGGTCATGTTAATGATGGCCACCTACTTAAATATACACTTGATTATTCGTTGAATAAAAAATAAATTTTGGAGTTGAACTTATTTGTGTTGAATTCATTTTTTGTGATGAAAATAAACTCAACTAAACATAAACCTCTCTCCTTTTTTTTCTCTAAAATAGGGAACAAGACTAGAATATGTGATAATAGTGTTTAATATAAATGAGAGTGTTATGACGTCGAAGTTTATGGTGTATATGATGTTGTTACGATGTGATAATGATGTATATGATGTTGTTACGATGTGATAATGATGTATATGATGTTGTAATCGCCTGTTAAGGTCTATCGGGTGTACTGTCATAAATATTTTCTTTTATAGTATATGCTGATAAAGCCCTTTCTCTTTTTACGAATATGCTGATATAACCTTATAAATTTATTAATGTGTTGATATAACCCTATAAATTTTTATAATGTGCTTATATAACCCTACATGTTACAGTGGCGGTTCAACGGTGACTAAGGGTATAATTGTCCACCCAAATTCAACTTTAGGTCCGAGACCATTTTTGTCATTTTAGTGGGTATCAACGCCATGAAAAACACGGCCAACGTCGGAATGTCCACCAGAAGGTTATATTGGCATTTTCATCAACTAGGTAGGGTTATTTTTGAAATTTCAATTATATGAGGTTTATATTAACACTTAGTTAACTATATAGGGTTATATTTATACACTTCCCTTTATTTATTTATTTTTTTTAGAGAAGAGTGTTTTTATAACCCTACATACTTCACACAAGTGTCAATATAAATTTTTGATAATTTAAAGTGCAAATATAACCCTAGATAGTTGGTGTACGTGCAAACGTACCCATTTCGGAAAATCTTGGTCGAAATTTGGTAAAAAGACTATTTTACCCCTCTAAAAAATTTTAAAAACAAATACAGATGGAAATTACACTTATATCTTCCTCATTTCTTTCTCCTTCTCTGACAACTCCTTCTCACCATTTCCTTTCATTCTACCATCTCCTTGTCGCCATTTCCTTCATACCATTCCTTTCTTTGAATCTGCCCTAACTCCACCTGCTTCCAATTCCACCACCATAATGCCGCCCAAAGCCCACCCCAAACAACCCTACCCCCCATGGCCTCGTAGCCACCCACCGGCATCACCTAGCTCGCCAGGCTATAGCGGCCCTGCCTCCTCGCGAATCAAGTACCACCAGCGGAGGTGTGCAAAGATTCGTCGGTAACCACCGTGAAGGTAATCGCAATCGTGTCTCCGGTAATCGTTGAAATTTGATGAATGGAGGAGGGTTGCCAATTTTATCTAGTCTATGTGATCGTCTTAGTTTTATCTAGTTTAGACAGTTGGTTCGCTCGAGTGGAGGAGGGTATGGGTGATGGTAGGGGTTGGAGGGGGTGGTGGGGGTTGGAGAAACGAGCGGCGTTAGGGTTTAGATCGAGAATGACAGGTGATAGGAACGAGGTGGTGGTGGCGGGGATGAGGGTGGTGGCGGAGCTGGCTGGGTGGTGATGATGGTGGGTCGGGGTGGCTAGGGGGTTGGGGTGGGATTGGTGGAGGCTGGAGGCTGTGGTGGTGGTGGTGGCGGGCCGGGGATGGCTGGAGGGGGTAGGGGAGGGGTGGGGTAGTTCAGGGTGGAGGAACGTAGTGGTGATAGGTGGCTGGAAGTGGTGGTGGTGGTGGTGGTGGCGGCCTAGCGGTGGAGATGGTGGTGGTGGCCTAGCAGGGGAGGTGGTAACTGAGGGCAAAATTGTCCTGATACTTATATATTTTAGGTTAAAAAGCATTTTAGTCATTTAATCTTTGGTCAACGTCAATCAATGCTGGAAATAGTGTCTTAGCGTTATATTAACACTTATGTCAAATAAATAGAGTTATTTTTGCACTAAAAATTATTTTAGAGTTATATTTATACTTACCCAAATAGGTAAGATTATATAGGTATATATCCAATTTTTTTACGATGAAAAGAAATCCCGTTTACTTTGTGTCTTTTTCTTTACTTCGGCCAGTGGCCCCATTCAGCAAATAAATGTACCAGTTTCCCCCATTCTTTAGTAGATTCCGCTTGGTTGCCTCAAAAATTCACTAAAATAATTCCTTAGCAAATGTTGCCAACAATTGAGGTTGATTTCGTCTATCTATGCACAATCAAGGTTGATTTCGTCTACAAATATGGGACAAAACGAGGGTGTAGAGAATATAATTCATATTGGTGAATGCTAATTTTTAGGTGTTTTTTACTATCTAAGATTTTATATCAAGTATTAAGGGAAGTTTCTTTACCTCGCTTGTGCTTTAGCATATGTAATTAGTTTAAACCAATACTCTTAACAAATAGTAACAGAGTCTGAACTCAAGCATTATTTCGTAGTTAGTTTTTACTATAAATTAGAGGCACAAATTTCATTACATTTTGAACTAATATTTAGGGTTCGGGCAGAAAATAGTTTCATATTGAGGAAGAATCAAAATTGAGGAATAATCCCATAGTAAGTTACATGGAAATCATAGAATGGGTACTGAGCATATATCAAGCTCTGAGGCCAACGCTTGTACAACTGTACAACCCAATCGTGTATCAACGCATTGAAATGACAAAATCATTAAAGGATACAAAAAAACGAAACAAAGGCAGAGGTAAAGTACTAAATTGAACGATGTCGTTTAGTCTCTCCCGCCAATATCTTCTTCTTCATGATACCATGTTGCAACTTCATTGCCATTGATGGCAGATTTAATCAGGTTACTCTTCAGCTCCCCCTCGATCTGGACAGGAGAGAAAAAACTAAAGTGCAGATTGACAAGGTTAAGATGAAACGCTCAAGCTGGGAGTATTTTAATGAAAATATCCGCAAGCTGCAAGCGAGATGACACCTTAGTGGGAAATAAGAAACCAGCCAAATAATATTCACGAACCAAGTGGCGGTTAATTTGCTTGGTGCGTTCATGAAAAACTGGATTGGCTGATATGTAGATGTCAACCTGATTGTCACATTAGAGTGGAAGAGGAAAATGAAGAGGGGTGTGAAGATCAGATGCTAGGAATCTGATCCACTTGAGTTCACAAGCCGTCATAGACGTACTCCGATATTTAGACTTTGCAGAAGACTTTGAAATCGTAGATTGTTTCTTATATTTCCAAGAAATGAGAAAATTTCTAAAGAGAATAGCAAAAATTGTAACGGACATTCTGGAATCCTTTCACTTGCTCCAATTGGCATTACAATAAGCAGTGATGGTGGAATGAGAAGTGGTCGGATAAAAAGACCATGTGATGGACAATATCTAAGACAACTGACCACGAGAAGGGCATCATGGAGATGGTGAGCAGTGGGTGATTGTACAAATTGAGACAATTGCTGAACTAAGTAGGTAATATCCGGTCTGGTGAAACTGAGATAGAGAAATCGGCCAATAAGTCAGCAAAATTCCAGGATAAGAGAGAATTGGAAACAAGTCATCATCTCTCCAAGTGAGAGGTAAAGGTGTAGAACCAAAGGAAGATTGCCACAACCCACAATCTTGAATGATGTCTAAGATATACTGGGTCTGGCTAAGAAAAATACCTTCAGAAAAGTGAGCCAGTTCAATGCCTAGAAAAAACCTTGCATCTTGAAGATCCATAATAGTAAATGATGCATGAAGAGAGTTCTGAACATGAGCAATGTTTCCCAAGGAGTCTCCCAAGCACATCATCTACATAGACTACAACAGTCGGAAAATGCTGAGAAGTAATCATGTAAAAGAGGCAGTAATCATGGGGTGACTGAAAGAAACCAAGGGAGGGAAGGTGATCTGGAAACCTCTTGTTCCATTACCTAGAGGCTTGCTTAAGGTCGTAAAGACTTTTCTTCAACCTGCAAACAAGTTCAAGTGAAGGAAATAAATAACCGAGTGGGTGCTCATATGCACAATCTCATTAAGAGTTCCATGAAGAAAAGCATTGTTGATGTCGATATGATATATGAACAAAGAATTGGATGCTGCAAGGGCCAGTAGAAAACGAATGGTGATAGTTTTGGCCAATGGAGAAACCACCTCAAAGAAATCAATGCCTTCTAGCTGACTGAACCCCTTAGCAAACAGTCTAGATTTGTGTCTAGCGATGGATATTTGGATCCAACTGCCTTTTCCCCTCCTAATGTGTCAAATGTAACCCTGATGGATCCAACTGCCTTTTCCCCTACAAATACTGAGGAAAACTGATATACATATGAATCTATGTTGCCTTCCCACCATTTTAGGTATTTGTGGAGCTTGAAACATGTATCCTTCAAGTGTTCAAGGGCTCCACAATGATCACACTTGAGATATGGACGTTTAATTGTCCTTTTTGCAGTATCTTCTCTACCAATGCCAACAGACATGCCATAACTCTCCCCCCAATAAGGATAAGTTCCTCTCACTGGACTAAAACCTTTAACAACAAAAGTAGAATTTCTCTGAACATCCTAGTGTTCATCATGGACAATGTTCTTTTTTTCAACTTTAGTAATCATTGAGTGAGCTTTAGAAACAGATGGTAACAAATCCATAACAAGAATCTGGTTGCAGACAGATGCATATTTCGAATTTAAACCTATCACAAACTGACGCAGTTTGTCCTCATCTTCTTGCTCCAGAATTTGTTTGACCACCCCATAGTTACAACAAGCACAAATTTTCCTAGGCCTAAAACATGCATATACATCCAATAGTCCATTCAAGTCAGTAGAATAAGAAGCCACGGAATTAGATCCTTGTCTAATATTTTTTAAATCTCCTTTCAATTGATTTCGCATTGGTCCATTACTATCTTCAAATCGTTCTTTTAGATCATCCCACGGACTCGAAGCATTTGTTGACAACATGAAGCCTTTAGATATCTTTTTTGACATCGAATTTGACATCCAAGATATGAGCATATAATTTACCTTCCTCAATTGTTTAGAGGTTGGATCTTTCAGTTCTGGAGCTTTGGTTTCTCCTTTGATGAAACACAGTTTATCCCCGGTGTCTAGGGCAATTTTCACGCTTCTGCTCCAAGTTATGTAGTTCATCACATTCAATAATTTAGCAAAAAGCACCGAAACCGAGTGATTGGAGTTGTGTAAAAATCGGGGATATGTTGATGCATAGTGATTTGCCTCATCATCGGTCCAATTGCTTTGACCGCAATTTTGCACAGTTGAGTTGGCTCCCTCTTCAACATAATTTGAAGCCATCGGTTACAGTATCCAAATCCTTCAATAACAAAAAAATAAAACATATTAGGGATTCAACTATGTGAGCAGATCTCCTGCTCTGATACCATGATTAATTTTTTTTAGGATTTAGGTAGAATATAGTTTCGTATTAAGGAAGAAACAAGATTGGGGAATAATCACATAGTCTGTTACATGAGAATAAAGAATGGGTACTGACCATATATCATGCTCTGAGGCCAACGTCAGTACAATTGTGCAACCCAATTGTATATCAACACGCAGAAATGAGAAAATCAGAAAAGGAAACAAAAAATGAAATAAAGGTAAAGTACAAATCAAACGATGATGTTTAGCCTCTCCCACCAAGACCGGTTCTTCTTCTTCTTCATAATACCCTGTTGCAACTTCATTGCCAATAATGGCAGATTGAATCAGGTTACTCTTCATATTTCAACTACAAATTCATGATAAAAAAGAAAGAATCCAAGTATAATAATTTTAATAGAATTCAAATTTAGTACTATGTGCTTCCAATTTAGTGGGGTGATGAAGTATACTTAAGTACTAACTCATCTCAAATGAAAAAAAAAACATGTTTTGGAGATAAAAAAGTCTATACATGATAAATTTAATAAGTTACAAATTATAATATGTCTTATCATAGCTGTACAGAATAATGAGAATAATTATGGCTTACACAATTAGTAGCTCTGACACTATTTATATATGAAAAATATTTACATGGAAAAGTATATTTTAGCCTTAAACCCTAATACGCCTCCTCAATATTTACGGGTTTCAATAACGGATAGATTGGAACGATGTTTACAAAATAACTCACTAGAAAGACCTTTATTAAAAGTATCAGCAACTTGTAACTGTGTAGGAGCATGTCTAACCTGAATACCTCCATGTACAACCATTTCACGAACAAATTGGCAGTCTACATCAATATTCTTGCTACGATCATGATGAACCGGATTGGAAGCAAGATATGTGATGGAAACATATCATAATAGAGAGTAACATGAACACCGATAAAATATCCCAAATCAGCAAGAAGCTAACGAAGCCAAATTGTTTCAGCTGCACTGTAAGCAACAACCCTATATCCAGCTTCAGTTGAGGATTTTGACACAATAGGTTGCTTCTTAGAGCGCCAGGAAATCAAATTCTTTCCAAGAAAAATGGCATACCTAGTGGTAGAACGACAGCTGTCAGGGCAACCAGTCCAATCTGCATCAGAATAAGCTACCACTGGCACAGAGAGTTCGCCTAGTGGAGAAAAAGACCAAACTCTAAGGGACCCTGCAAATACCTGAAAATTCTCTTCACAGCATGAAGGTGACAAGTACGAGGAGCATGCATAAACGTAGAAACCATATTAAACATATTAAGCAATATCTGGACTAGGCATAGTCAAATATTGCAAAGCACCAACCATACTACGATAATCCGTGGGATCAACAAGAAAGTCTCCATCAACAGATGCCAACATAACTCTAGAAACACATAGTGTGCGTACAGATTTAATAGTATGAAGATGAAATTCCTTCAGCAAATCAGACACATATTTTTGTTGGGACAAAAATAGGCCAGAAGGACTACGTGACACCTGAATACCTAGAAAATAATGGAGATCCCCCAAATATTTCATATCAAACTGAGAAAAGAGAATATAAATGAGTTTATGAGCTAGAGCAGAACTACTATATATGAGAACGATATCATCCACATAAATAAGTAAAATAAGTGATACTTTAAAACAAACATAGAGGCGTCACAAGTGCTTCATTTAAAATCAATGGATAGTAAATATTGTTGAACCAAGAAAACCAAGTTCGCTGAGATTTTTTGAACCCAAATACGGACTTACGTAAACGAAAGATGTAATTTGGCTTAGAAGGATGTGCGAAATCCTCAGGTTGGCACATGTAAACTTCTCCATTCAAAAACTCATGCAAGAAGGCATTTTAAATATCTAATTGACTAACAGTCCAATTAAGAGAGCCAACAATAGTAAGAACTAAAAGCACAGTAGTAGGTTCCACAACTAGACTAAAAGTTTCAAAATAATCAATACTTGCATGTTGGTGATTGCCGAAAACAACAAGTCTGGCCTTGAACCGCTCCACGCATCCATCAAATTGTATTTAATTTTATATACCCATTTGCAGCCAAGTACATGACGATTGAAGTTGTGAGGTACCAACTACCAAGTATCATTTTTATTTAAGTTGTATACACATCAAGTATAGCCTGATGCCAACGAGGATCTTTGGATGCCTTAGAGGGTTCTAATTCTATGCCATCTGTTTTTAAATCTATGAGGCGATGAGGTTTGGAAATACCATATTTAAGATGAGTAACCATAGGATGGTCATTTGGAACAGATGGTGAAGGAGATGGGGAAGTTGAACCATGAGAAACAGACGACTCGGGACAAGGAACTAACTCAGGAGAAATGATAGATGAAGATGAGACAGGCATTGGACTCGGAAATACATGTTTTAGCAAAGAAGACACTAAAAAGATAGATGGAGGACTGAGCTCGACAAGAGCATGAGAAGCCACGACACTCGTCGTCGGCATTAGGGATGGAACAACTGGAGAGCTGAGTGGAGACGGTGAGAAGAGAGGCACCGATAGTGGAGCTATAACATAGACCAGCGTAGACGCTGCATGAACGACGACACTTGGGGATAACTCTGAAGTTGATTAGACCACTTTAAGGGACCAACTCAAATTTAAGGTAAAAAGAGAGGAAAATGGTGAAGTCGACTTGGTAGAGAGAAGACTACAATGGGGAAATTGTTTCTCGTGAAAAATAGCATGACGACTGATATAAACAATACCCGTAATGGGATCAAGATACCTATATCCCTCGTAGCTAGAAGCATAACCAATAAAGACACAAATGTTTCAATTTAGGCTGTAATTTATTGATTGTAGGGTTAATCGAAAGTGGAAAACACGCACAACCAAACCTTCAAAAAACCATAGCATGGTGAACGATGAAATAATTTCTTTAAAAGGGGGGAAAACCTCTTAAAACTAAACTTGATAAGCGATTTATGGTAAACACCGCTTGAAAAGTGGCATCAAACCCAGACCTGAGCAGGCAAATCAGATTGAATGAGCATGGTATGAGCCATTTCAATTATATGTCTATGTTTATGCTTAGCAACCCTGTGTGGATAAGATTTCTGGAAAATTATTCCTGATTTATGAAAATGTTGAGTAAGAGTAGCAAATTCCCATCCACCATCACTCTGATTTTTTTTTAATTTTCAATTAAAAATATTTTCAACCATGTTTTGAAAGTAAAAAAAATAGTGAGTAAAACTCCGATTTTCGACGCAAAGGATAAATCCATGTAAAACGTGAAAAATCCTTAAGAAAAACAGTATAATAAAGAAAACACAGATTTGATAAAACTGGTGATTGCAAAGATCACTATGAATCAAATACAAAGGATACATAGCAGAATGTTAAACTGATTCAAAAGGCAAAAACTGAACCTTGCCCAATTTGCAAAAAATACAATCGTCATGGAATTTCCAAGTACATGAAATACTATTATTGGAGACTAAAGACCCTATGATTTTAGATGAGGTGTGACCAAGACGAGAATGCCAGATCTTTTTTGACTCTTTAGTAGCTAAAACAGTAGGTACTGGTGATAGATGACTAACTATGACAGGTTGAATAGGATAGACATCATGCTTACTGAATCCCCAAAGTAGCACTTCCCTCGTGATTTTGCCTTTTACCCAAACAAAAGAATCATCAAAACATACAGTGCAATTATTTTCTTTACATAACTTAGTTACTGACAATAAATTATGTTTAAGTTTAGGGACATGACATACAGAGGACAAGGTGAGAGTACGACTAGCAGTCTTAATATTCATTTTACCAATATTTGTAATAGGAAGAGAGGTACCATCACCAACTACAACTGAACTTGACCTATTATAAGGAAACATAATAGATAACTTACCATCCTGGTGGGTCATGTGCGAGGCAACTCCCGAATCTGGATACCAGACATAGTCATTTTTTCACCATCAACAAGAAAAACAGCAAAAGCATGGGTGACATTGTCTTTACTTGACGACACAAAATTTGAATTAAAACGGTGATGATAGTACGCAGCTTGGTGACCTAGATTCCAACAAAGACCACAAGAAACGGAAGAGGGGTAGAGCTAAAATTTCCATTATCTGGGTTATTTACTGTTGATGGCACATTATGAGTAACATAGTTGGTGGAAAGCAATAAAAAATGTGACAAGTCATATATATTACCCATACATTGTTATGGTTCACATTTTTTTCTTCCATATCACCCCCTCCATAGGTACGAGATTTGGACTGGCCTCCACAATTGCAATTGTTGCGACCACTTTTGTTGCGATTGTTCTTGCCCTTTTTTGCCAGTACAAGTATTCTTGGGAGTAGACGCTAGAGAAGAGCTCGAGGTCTGACTTACGACCATCGCATGTTGCGGGGAGACGTCTATAACGTCCCTACGAAGCTTTATACTCTGCTCATGAAGTAGAAGATTTGGACACAAATCATCAAAGGTGAGTTCTAAAGGATAATACATCAGTGTAGTAACAAGATGCACATAATCAGGACCCTCATCCAACCCAAACAAAGTATACTGGATCAAGTCATGATTAGAAACAAGACATTTAATCGTAGTTGGAGAATCCACCACAACCTTAATTTTCTTTGTGACTTACCCAATTGGTAACTCTGACACACTTCATGCATGAATAATATTTACATTAAAAAATCTATTCTAGCCTTATACATTAATAATAGCTATAAGTTCTAATTTAAATAATTAATTGAATTTGCAATTTAAGGTGGAGTGAAAATATAACTTTGAAAAGTTTTTATTTTTTTAGAGAAAAATTTGAAAAAGTTCAAAACTAATTATACGAAAAGACATTGACACCATATGACTTTTCTAATACAACTTAATACTTAATTAACAAAGAGTTAGTCTTTTGAAAGACATTTTTTCATAAGTTATGGAAAAATTAAGGTTTAAACTGCAAATTAGAATAATCAAGATAAAAATTTTGGATTGAAATAATCGGATCATAAACTTATAATTACTACATGTTGAATAATAAATTTTTAATATTGCAATTAATTTTTTTTATTTTTTATAATTTTAATTTAACCTCATCTTTTCATAAGTATATAAAAAGACGGTAAGGCTTTGTCTTTAACCAAGGTATTAGAATAAAATTAAATGAGATGTAAAAGATTACCACGAATTATACTCTTATATAATATTTTAAAGATAAAATGGACCCGTAGTGATTGTTACACTACATTGATTGCGGCGTATGATATGATCGTCCACCAGTAACATATGTGTTATTTCACGATCTTTATAATCATATTTAATTATTAATTTGTTTAATTACGTATACATGTAAAATTAATATTTAAAAAATATATGTTAAAATAAATTTAACAATATCTCACATTATATATTTGTTATACATATATTAAATTATATATATGATCAAAATTTAGCAAATTTAACTTTAAAAAATAAATATGTCATTATTGATGTGATGGATGAGGTATTGGTGTAGAATTCACATGCTATTGTATATGGAATTAAAGGTAGATGGACCGATTAGAAAGATAGTGTACCAATTAATTAAAGTATTAAACTAGTAGTATAAAATCACCTTTCATTAAAAAAAATATGGTTGTTTATTCCATTTTTCACATTAACAATAGAGTCTGTGTTCGAAAAGATCAAAGTTTAAATTGCAATTTAAAATAAATCAATATAAAAAAATTGGATTGTATTAATCGGATCATAAACTTATAATTACTGCACATTGCATAATAATTTTTAATATTTCAACTAAAACTGTTTATCTTTCTATAATTCTAATTCAATCTCATTTTTCCATATGTTTATAGAAAGATAGTCTTTCCCAAGAATTTTCCTGACAATATGTATTGAAATATGCACGACTATTAATTTTATCTACCAAGGTTGTCATGTATATATATTTTTTGTTTTTAACAACATAAAATGGGAGATGTACAAATATAATCATATATAACTTTAGTAAGTGCACTTATAATTCTTAGATAATGTTTAGTGCAAAAAAAAACTTCAACTACTTTATATAAGTTCAAATATAACTTTAAAGACTATATTCCGGGATTAACTGGCAATTTTCGACCATAGACCGACTGAAAATGACCAAAATGCATTTTCATCCTAAAACAAAACTTGAAAGATAAAAATGTCCTCAACCCACCACCCTCAGCCGCTGAACACCACCATCACCAGACCACCGCCACCGGTCCACCACAACATTCCAGCCCACCACCTTCCAACCCGACCACCACCACCCTCACCACCTTCCAACCAACCCCACAACCACCCAGATTCTCGCTCTCAACAAATCTAATGGTGGAATCGAAATGCAGAACGCCTGTAGCTCTATCAGTGGACACGAAGCAGAGGCTGCGCTACAACCCTCACCGAACTTATCCCAACAAATTCGCTAAAAATCTGACCAAAACCATACCTGATTTGACCCCGATGCTCCTCAACTCCAACATATCCATGTCGGACCTCCTCAAGTGCGCTGTCACCTCCACCGCCGCTTTCACCGGAGGTAAAGTACCAGATTTCGTGATGTGAAAAGCTTATGTTGGAATATTTGTATTTTTACGAATTGGCGAGTGGTGGATGAACTTTGGTGAAGGAGACGAAGGGGCGATTTGGTGTTAAACGGTGATTTGGGACGAAGGGGTGATTTGGTGGAGATTTGCAGAAGGAGGAGAAGATGGGTGGGGACAATATGGTCATTACCTAGTTGGCAATTTTCAATTTTTAAAAATAAATTGGTCATGGGCAAATTTGTCTTTTTACGTAATATGGGGATCAAACTAGCAGAAAAGATTATATTTGCACATACACTAACTATCTAGGGTTATATTTGCCTTTTAAATTATCAAAGGGTTATATTTGCGCTCATGTGAATTACGTAGGGTTATATATGCACGTTTCTCACATAAAATTTCATGACTCTAATATCTTATCAAACTCCAGGTGAACTCAACGAACGTATATTGCTAGTGTTTGGTTTGTAAGTTTCTTTTGTCTATATCTGCGGAATACCACTGCAGGTGAGGTTATGCTAAAGTTTCATATTAATTGTGGACAGTTATAGTTCAATTATTTCCGTGATTTCTTAAGTTTAACACATATTCATTTTTACTGCATTGTTTTAAAATTGTCACACTTTCCTATACGTTAAAAAGTATATTGTCCGCATTCACTCATTAATTTTTTCACTCTTCAAACTTATTTATTTTCACACAATTCAGTATAAATAAAAAAATAACTCCTAAACTTACCATGACAGTCTTAATCAATCAGAGAGAGCATAAAGTTATGATTTAATTTTAAACAATATTGTGCTGATTAATTTTTATAATGAAAATCTAATAAATCTAGTACTATCATGTAACAAAGGTTTATCTTTAAGACAATGTCGTGTATAAAACCCTCACAGCGAGATCATGTAAAAATTCAACACGGGGTTTCAAATTGAAGTTTTAAAAGTTCAGGGGCTGAGAGTGTAATTTTGTTGATTTACATTTAAATCTAGGTATAAATAATAAACTTTTCACATTCTTCTCCCACTTTTCCCTCCCAAAATTCAATCGCCTTCTGTAACTTCTTTCGCCATTTCCTTTGATCTCCAAATCTCAACCGCACACATGCTCATTTCCTTCCAATTCATCATCTTCATTTTTCTTCCTCCTTTCTTGCACGCGGTGTTTCGTAGAGAACTTTAGAATTTTTCGGCGAATTTTTCGTTTTTAGTTTTGTTTTCCAGCGATCTAACACTATACGTCCTTCTTTTTGTGTTTACATTCGAAGGTAATGTCTTCACTCTATTTTGTATGCATGTTTTATTTTTTCCATTTTTTTTAAAAAAAATTGGTTCATGTAATTTTCTAGGGTTTGTGTATGTTATACTGAGTATTATTGTGCTTATTTTGCGCTTTTTGTTCATTATGTAGTTGAACCGTGCTTTATTTTGTGTTTTAGGATTTATGTTGTTCAATGTGTTAATATTTGGGGATTTCTCTTCTTATTTTTTGGTGAATTATTCTTATGGATTTGTGCTAATTTTGGTGGTGTTGTTTTTGTTTCGTAAATGTGAAAGACGACTTGCCCATTGTTGTTGCAATCAAGAAGAAAGCCGAATTTGTATGTTTTATTATTTTTTACCTTTGATGTTTTAGATACTGTTTTTTTATGTTTCTAGTTTTCTGGTTGAAGTTTGATGCTTAGGTTTTAAGTATTGTTATTTGTGTTGGAGTGATGTTTTAGTTTCAACGTTTGATGCCTGTAGTGTTTTCATGCTTATGTGTGAAATTGATGTTCAGTTTTGATCGTGTGTGATATCTTATGATTTTGTTATAATTTTTGCTAATTTTTGTGTTGTTGCTGTTATTTCTTAGATGTCTAAGAAGACTTTCCCACTACTTTTGCAATCAAGAAGGAATGATGATCTGTAAATCTTACTATTTTTCAACTGTGATGTTTTAGATACTGTTGTTGATGCTTCTGGTTTTCTGCTTGATGTTTCATGTTTAGGCTTTAAGTTTTGCTATCTGTGTTGGTGTGATGTTTTAATTTCAGAGTTTGATGCTCGCGGTGTTTCATGCTTAAGTGTGCAGTTGATGTGTAGTTTTTATTGTGTGTGATATGTTAAGGTTTTGTTACGATCTATGCTAATTTTTGTGTTGTTCTTGTTATTTCTTCGATGTCTAAGAAGATTTGCCCACTTATGCTGAATCAAGAAGGAAAGAGGATCTATAAGTTTTCTTCTTTTTCATCTGTGATGTTTTAGATATTGTTGTTCATTTTCTCGTTTTGTTTTTTATCTTTCATGTTTAAGATTTAAATATTTTTATCTGTGTTGGTGTGATATTTTTAATTTCAGTGTTTGTTGCTTGTAGTGTTTTCATGCGTAAGTGTGCAACTGATGTTCCTATTGTTTTGATATTTTAGTGTGTGTTGTTGATATTTTTAAATTTTGATATTAATGTTTTAATGCAATGTTTCTCAATGTAGTTGCATGTGATGTTATTTGTGTTATTGTGATGTTTTAATTTCAGATATTGGTGTTTTCATTACTGTATGTGATGATTTATGTTTATTTCATAGGGATACTTTGCGAGTCAAAGCTCCATGATGCTATTGATGAGATAATTAAAAAATTCTATGAGAAATCATGCTCCCGAAGGTGTTCTCTTGAATAGAGGACCAAAATTAACCTTTAATCTTTGTGTTGATGGATTAGAATAGTCATCCTCTTCAAAACCAAAAGGAGAGAAGACAAGTGTGTGAAAAAACCAACAACAAAGGGAAACAAGTCGGAGAAAAAAAATAATTTGATTGTTTGGGACATATTGTTTGACATTGATTTTTTAGTTATGGTGGTTGGTTTTTAGTGTTCAGGCGCTTGATTGCTATATGTGTTTTAGGTTGATTTGAATATTTCAGTTTTTATGTTAGGGCATTTGAACCTTTTGTAGCGATTAATGTTTATGGTTTGATAGTTATTGCGATTGACATTTTCACAGGTTGACGTAAAACTTAAAAATTAAAGGTTGCCACTTTTATATGCTGATTTTATATGTTTTTGTTGTGCCATTGATGGTTCATTGTATTAATTTGATTTTAAGTTATCGGTGTTTGATGTTTTATATCGTGCATAAAAAACAATTAAAGTTATTTGTCCATCTGTAATATATATATATATATATATATATTAATATGAATCATCTTACATCTGTAAATCATCATGTAAAAATAATAATAACATCAATGGATAGAAGTGGAACGTCAAATAAGTTATTTCAATGCAACACCATTGGAATGTATAAGTAAAGTGGAGCATATGAATATCCAATTTCATTCAACATTCTCATTAGTACTTATGTAAAATATCAAATACAAAAATTGAATCATCACGGCATAACAGTGTAACATCATAGTATGACAGTAAATGATGATCAACTCCCAACCATATGGTTTTAGATCAACTGAGCATTTGGTGTATTGGAACCAAATTCCTTTATCACTGGCTTCTTCCTTTCAAACTTACCTTTACTTTTTGCACTTCTTTCTTTGGTGTTTGTTTTTGGCGGATCGAGAACTTTGGGAGCTGTCTTTGTTGATGATTCTTACCTTTCACAACCAAATGTCTTTATCTTTGTTGATAATTATAATTAATTTTCTTGCTGATTTCGGTGTCGACTTCTGTACAACAAATCCATGCAACTAAAATTGTATGTGCGCGGTATAATGTTTCAAGCCCTTCCCATGTCGTTCCTCGAACTCTTTGAAGGGATTCAGTTTGATATATCCAACAAGTTTATTAAACCTGTATATGAAACTAAAAAAACACAATGAAATCTATGCATGTTATTACTCAGGTTTTCAGTGACTTATGTTTCTATTGAAACATCATTCCAAAAATTTATAACATCCAACAATATGAAGCATCATCATATTCTGTATTTTTTTCCAATTGAAATTTGAAAACATATATTTTGTGTAAGGTATAGATAGATCAACTACTCTTTTTGCAACATCACATAATGATGTTGCAATATGTAATCCTGAACATGCATAGTGAATTTACAGCATAATGATGTATGGATAAAATATCATGTCATATATTTGTAACATCAACCAGGACAGAAGTAACATCACATCATGTTTGCTCAGTCAATTTTTACCATCAAGTTATAAAGTTAAAACATCATGCTAATTTCCATGAACATCATCTACTATAAATCAGAATTTCAGCTGCAAACAACTATTTTGATAATGTGCAAGAGTCTCAACTACACTATTTAAAACTTCAAAATAACAGGTCATAACGTGAATTCCAACACATGAAAGCTTAGGCTTTTTAAATGAAACTTTCAGAAAATTGATTGGATGTTTCTCTGTTCCAAAACAAATCGGCAACATGTATGGAAAATCATTCGTACAAATCAGACTTTGCAAACACAGTTTGTTGCTTTTCAAATCAAAAAATTAAAAGCTCGGAATCAATTGCAAAAATATCAGCAACCTACCTTGTGAAACAAGTACGGTATGTTCATCATTGGCATTCGATTCAGTTTGTTGTGTTTGACTCTATTGTAGCATCGTCTGCATGAGTGCTAATTGATTATCGATCTGGAAATCACCTTTTTCAATCATGATTCGAGCTTTGAATTTGTATATTTCAAAATTTATTTGGTTCACATATATGAGATGATTGGTGTTAAATTACTACCTAATTGGAGTTGTAACTTACTTGATTGATGCTTTGTTGATGTTGATCGACGATTTTCTTAAAATTCGTCGCGGTTGATTTTTTGATATGAATCTCCTTGCGAATACTCTGAGTTGCGAAAAATTGGATCTTTATTTATTTGAGGATCTCGCCCAACTCAAATAAATACACGAATCGCAGCGTCTAGCCCGCAGGGTACACTCAACTCGACTTATAAGCGTCTAGCCCGCATGGTACACTTACAAGGTTTCTCTACAAA
>JAULKM010000001.1:15001601-15013455 GCA_032355605.1 Rubia tinctorum
GAGAGGTGGTTCCATGGGAAGTGTGTGAAGATCACTCCTGCAAGAGCTGAGCATATCAAGCACTACAAATGCCCATCTTGCAACAAAAGGGCTCGTTCTTGATCATCTGTTTTGTATCTATTTAAGCTTTATTGGGTAAGGTCAAAGATTTAAGATATCTTGTTCATCCCATCCTAGTGTTCACCTAACCATTTAGCTGGTGGCTCTGTTCGTTCTCCTCAGTTAACTTAGCTGCGTTATGAGATTCTCTCAACATACCTTTCTAGCTTTGAAACTCTTTATGTAGAGATGTTATTGATCCTAAGCAGGAAGTTCTATTTCCTTCGTTTTACTGGGGAAAAAGATCAAACAAATTTCCCCCCCTCAATAGTTTATATGAGCAAAGTGCAATTATATACCCTTCAATTTTGCCTCATGTGTAATAGAAGGCTTTAAACACTCCTACCAAGACATAATCGTGACTTACCGATGAACGAAATATTTGGAAAAGAAGCCGACCGTTTACCTTTTATACCATCACTTATTTGTAATTCATACTACTTCCGTTTTGTTGGACGTGACACCATAAACTTAGGTGAATGAAATGTGTGAATGAAAATGCATTTAGAAAAGCAAAAGTAGAATGAATGGATGAAATTGACTGAATCTTGTCATAAAAGGAAATTGTGCCAATTTCACAAAAACAATCATAAAAAGAAAGTGTGTCACATCCAATGAAACAGACAGAGTACTAATTTCAACTCCAATCTCTAAACTTTCAGAAATCACATTCAATATTCAATATCACAAATTTTACAATTTAATTTATTGTCTCATTGTGAAACGCTCTTATAGTAAAGACTTTTTGTTTTTTGTTTTTTGAAAACTATCTTATGCAAAACTTCGTCTTAGTTGAAAGGAGTGTGAAACACATTGAGAATGTAACAAACTTTGAAAATGAACCATTCACAAGACAATTAATGTATTTTTTAAAAATCTTTAATAGTTGAATGACATCGCATAAATCTTTCTTTGAAGATTTTGAGCGTTGCCAATCTTTTAAATTGTTCTATCAATATTTTATTTCATACAAATCATATGTGAAATAATATTTTATATATTTTTCTTAAATAAGAATTAATTAATGCCTTTTATTATCTTTTTTGTGTTAAGAACCTGCTTTCAATATTTAATTTTTTAATGATAAGAATATTATTATTTTGAGTAAATAATGGCTATCATTATCAAACTATTTCGATCGTTTCATTTTGGCCATTGAATTTTTCTTTGACCCCTTTTTGCCATCGAATTTTTAAAACAGAAGAGTCAAGGTCATTCTGTCTTGTCAATCTGTCAAAGCTAATTTTTGTTTCATGCTATCTACGTGACAAAATCAAGGGCAAAATAATAATATTTTTTTACCTTCATAAATTGTGGTCATTGAACTATTTTTGTATTTCCATTTTAACCACTCATTTTTTTCAACCACTCATTTTTTCAACCACTTTTAGCCATCAAACTAATTAACGAGGCATGAATTTCATTGTTTGGTTAGCTAATAGAATTGTTCAAAGTTATAGTGTTTTTTCCCTCTCCGATAAAACCCTACTAGTCGCAATCCCCTCTCTTTGCTGCACCTTCTTCTTCAGTCTTTTTCCCCATCTTCCCATTAGGGGAAATGAGGAACAACAATTTATTTTAATTTTAATTTTTGTTATTCAATAAGTGTGAGATTTGTCTCTACAGATTAATTTTGTTTTTCGACCCGATCGATTAGATCGTTCTGTTCAGGATGATAACTCGATTTAGTTGTTCAAGTTGATGTATTGCTCTCGATCTACTTGTTCAGATCATGTGTTCGTAATTCTGTTTGTGTTTTTTTTGGGTTTCCATTAATTTGGATTTGTCTCAGATCTGTGTTTTTCAAGGTGTTCACAGTTTGGACAATATAGATCGTGGTTGGATCAAGTGGTGTTACAGTTGTAGAATATCCCTGTTTGGCGTAGTGATATTGATGCGTGATACGCTCCTCTATGCCAAGTGATCATGATTGTTGAGGGAAGCAAGTTAATATCCCCGAGATCGATATTACAGTTTTTATTGGATCTCTAATCTGTAATAGTATAGACTATTATTGTGGTTGACATGTAATTTAGATATCCTTGCAATATGTTAGTTATTGCTAGAGGCTAGTTAGGTTGTATGTCAATTCCACTCATTGCAATCGCCGCTGGACATTTTTCCTATCATTTTAGAATAATTGATTTTTTTAAAAAAAACTAATTAATGAGGCAAGTCAACTCCTTCCCTTAATTTTGTTCGTTAAATCAACTAAGATCCTGTTCTCCAGTTATTATCTGCATTTTAGTTCAAATCAAATCAGATCAGCTAAAATTTAATATGGTGAAATTTAGCTTTATTTAGTCACATTATTACTATTTTTCAATACACTTATTTTAATTCAGTTTAGTTCAAGTCAGTTCGATCAAATCATATAAGTTCTTGAGAACATAGCCTAAGTTCTATCAAAATACACTTTAAGTAACTTTTACAAGAATATTTTAGTCTTTATTTAATTATTTAAATCAATTCATTAAATGGTTATCACCTCTCTCTCACACGAGGACTCCATTGTGTCCGACGACTCTATTCCACCATTATCATTTAAAATTTGGCAAACTAAAAAAAATATTTTTGAAATATAAGATAGTTTAGAAGGATATATAAGTTATTTACTTTATAAATAAATAGAGCTCAATCAAACACAGGTTACTCATCTATTCATTTGATATATGTGACTATTCATCAATAAAGTTTAAATAATTTAAATTGTGAAAAATATATAAATATGTATATATATTGTTGCTTGAGTTTCAATACATTCATTGTAATATGTAATTTTATAATATCTGTTATTTATATAAAAAAATATATTACAAAGTCATGTTTTAGATCGACTAACCATTAGATGGAGTTATTTTATAATTGATGTGACTAATGCGGTGAGAGAGATATTTATTAGGCTCCCCACACCTGTAAATAAAGATATTACACCGTTTGCTCATAATTTTGACATTCTGATTGAATCTATCTTGTGCTAGATATAAGCATAAAGCCACAATAGAAATCCTATTCCTTTTGCTTCCACCCAAGTTAGCAAAAGAATAGGCCTAATCCCCATGTCAGAATCTAGAACGACTCCATACCCCATGTCGACAAGAAGAGGTGGTCTCCCGTTCTATTTCCTTGCACACTAATCCTCTTGGATTAATGTACTTAATGTAAAAAATGGCACCAGCTATTTGAAGATAGGATCCCACATCTGCACATGTTTCAATTCTTTGTGCTCCTTCAACAACTAGAATCATTTGCTTCCTTGTGCTTCCTTTCGACATCCTACAACAGGCTCCTACAGCCGGCTTGATTTCCTTCATTTCCAAACCTATCAATATAAATAAACCACATCAGTGTCTCATCCAAAGAAACATTATTTTGAAACATAAGGAACTCTCTAGAATCTAACATGACAAGTCCTTTAACATTTTGAGGCAGTGTAGCTTGCTGGAAAGTGTGGTTATTTTTGGTTGAACTAGCTAACTTAGCTAATGCATCAGTTACAAAGTTTGATTCTCTATAAATGTGTTGAAAAGAAAAGGATGTCTCACCTAAGAGGTTCCATATTGCTCTAATCAAGTTTGTAAACCTCCATGGTATCTTAAATTCTTTCCTTACCATTTTTAAGAGTATAAGAGAATTAACCTCTACTAGAATGTTATAAAAGCCATTGAAAAAGCAGTCTCCATTCCCAGAATCAATGCTCTAATCACCGCTTCTAAGCTATCCGTATTTTGAAGAAAAATGGCTTTTGCTATGAGCACTTAACCCTGCTGGTTCCTGATCACCATCCCAGCACCTGCATCCCCATTCTTTGGAGTTGAACCATCTGTATTGAGCTTTACTTCCTTATGTGGTAATCTCCATGCCACTATGCTATTTTGCCTGACTTGCATCACATAGTTCGCAGGAGCCAAAGACAACAAAGTGGACACTCTCTTATGCTCTTCTACCTTCTTCCATTTTATCCCATTGATTTTCATAATCATTTCTATCATGTCAGTAACTTGAGAGCATATTTTATCCTTATTTTGTGTAATATTATCATATATGCATTTATTTCTGGTGCACCATATGAACCATGTGGTAATGGATGGAATTAATCTAATACATATCTCCCGAGTCTTTGATTTACTTCCATGTTCCAATAATGATAAAATATGTCCCAGAGGTTCAAAAAATGCACATTTTCAACATCAAAGAATTAATTAATCCCATCTCATACCATCCTTGTCCACTCACATCCATTAAAATTTTGATGAAGATCATCTGAATCTTTCTTACATGGTGAGCATATAGATGACAAGTGGAAATTGAAATCCTTAAGAATGTCAGGGATGAGAAGTAATCTATTTAGCATTCTCCATATGAACACACTAATCTTCTTAGGTACTAATTTAGACCATGGGTGTTTAAATGAAGGAACATGAATTTTTTTTGTTTCTTATAAGTTCATAAGTTGAACTTAAAGAAAACTGTCCAGTACTTTCAGATTTCCAAACTAAAATGTCTTTGTAATTGTCAAAAGTGCAAATTCTCTTGATATAGATTCATGAAAATCAGTAGAAAGACCAGTAATTACATTGCAATAATTTTCCTAGTTGTAGACGAATTCAGATATGGTGAGATGTGGATAAGGAAGCTCTATATCACAGTTCCAGACATCAATCAAATCCTCTCTATTTTACCAGTTAGAATTCCAAAAAGATACTTTACCTTCTCCAACCTGTGAAGCTGTATTAGCTGTAGCAATATGATTGATCCATTTTTATTCTTTTCCAAGTTTTAGAATTCTTTTTATAGTTTGGAAGTGACCATATGAACATAGTCCACCGGTTGTTTCCTGTTTGCATTTTCCACTAGAGTTTCAGTGAGAAACTCTTGATAACCAAATGCAAATCTTTAACATTCAAACCATTTTCTAAAAATGGATAACTTAAATTAGACCAGGATCTCCAGGTTTTCTTTTGGCCAAACTCAGATGTTCCCCAGAAGAATTTGGAAAATAAAACATATAGTCTATCAATAATCTTTACTGTAGGTTCGATCTCAGCTAAGATACGCAAGGGAATTTCTGATAAAACATGCTTATTTAGTATTAATCTGCTAGCTTGGTTCAACCATTTATTTTACCACATTAAGATTTTAGCTGCCATCTTTTCAAAAACATTTTGAAAGTAGGTATGTTTTGTTCTTCCTATAAAAACAAGACATCCTAGATATTGGAAAAGGAAGGATCCAGCCTCAATGCTATTGATGTTAGGAATGAGATTTCAATGAAAATTTATTTTTTGACCAGTTGCTCTTTCATAAATATTTAGGAATATTCTCAGATTTTGCAAACTAGTTTTATTTGCCTTAGTGAAAATCATTGTATCATCAACAAAGCTAAGATGAGTAATTCTATTTACTGAGTGTGGTAATTGAAAGTAACTAATTCTTGATTAGCTGAAAAGTAAACCAAGATTTCTTGAAAAGGCCTCAGTGAGCATTATAAACAAATATGGAGAAAGAGGATCTCTTGTTTAATACCTCTTGAAACTTTAAAGAAACCAAATGGTTTACCATTCACAAGAACTGAAAAAGTTGTTGCTGCTATGTTATCCATTATATTCTTAACTATTAAACCATGAAACCTCATCTTTAAAAGCATTGTGTTCAAAAAAGACCATGAAACCCTATCAAAGGCTTTTATCATATCTAATTTGAACATTACATTAAATCCTCCTGATTTGTTATCTAAAAAATTAATTATTTCTTGCATTAATAACACATTGTCAGTCAATTCTGTACCTTGAACAAAGGCTGACTGTTCAGAAGATATAAGACAAGGCATAATGTGTTTAAATCTCTCAGTATATACTCTGAAAAAATATTTTATTTAAGAAATTGAAGAGACTTATAGGCGTATAATCACTAAACGAAGAGCATGTTTGCTTTTTAGGTATTAATATAAAGGCAAAAACAATTTCTCCAGGAATAGGCACCCCGGCAAGAAATTCATTAACTGCATTTTGGAGAACAGTAGCTATGTTATCCTAGCATTAAGTATAGAATTTACTTGGATATCCATCCGGACCAGGTGAAGAATTTTCATCCATTTTAAAAACTATTTTTTAATATGTTCCAAGCTTATTCCATCCATCAAATTAGTATTCATCTGATATGAAATAAGTCTTGGTATATTCTGAAATAATGAAGAAGCAACAATATCTTCCATGTCTCTGTTTTCATCAGTTAGGATGTCAGAGAATAACTAACGGCCTTGCTCCTATCTCATCTGGGTTCTTAATCCATTGGCCTTGACTGTTTTTAATCTCTGAAATAGCTTGCCTAGCATATTTGACTTGACAGAGGCATGGAATTTTTTGAGTTATAGTCTCCTACTTCTAACTATTTAACTCTTGCCTTCTGTTTCCAAAAGATTTTTTTGAGAACCACTACCAACATATACACTAGAAGAACCATGATAAGGTGCGACATGATCAACAACAACAGAGGACGATGCCATGTGTTTTGTGGCACCAGAATCCACAATCCACTTGGAGCAAACTTGTCGTCGGTGATGAGAAAAGCCAGTAAATCTTGAAGTATCACTCCATTGACTAATAAAATGAGCCATATCCATAAGGGAAAAAAAGAAATCAGAAAATTTTTGCCCAAAGAACGCCAGGCGCGTGCAGAGAGTAGTTGGTGCGTGAACTCACGCGCTGCAAGAGGAGGGTGCGCGTGTAACTCACGCGTGCATGAGGAGATGCGCTGGTATTGCTGCGAGCGCATGATATCACGCGTGAGAGAGAAGGCACGCGCGATTGAAGTGACACACGCTGGCTTGTGATCCTGGATTCAGGCGCCTCTTGTTGATGGAGAACGGACCGGATGGTGTGTCTGTGAGGACAGTGATAGAAAACGGGGACCAAAAAACCAATCGAGGAGGAGCTCAATTGCCGAGAAAAGTCACCGCTTGACTAAGAAGAGAACTGGAGCAAGTCGGAGCATCTGGAGAGTCTGATAAACTCGCCGGAGAACCTGCAGAAGAATGGCGAGAAGATTCCTGGAGAGAACTCTGGCCGGACTCCGCTGGGAATTCGCCTTGAACTTGACTGGAAATTCTTCGGAGGATGCCGGAATTTTAACGGAAAAAGGTGAGGAGGGGGGAGGATTTGGTCGCCGAAAAAGGGAGGGAATGGTGGCGGCCGAAAAATAATTTAGGGTATAGGTTGGATCAGAACTTTCTATGATACCATGAAAAAATTATTCTCATAATGATTATTATTGATCAGGAAGAGAATAAATAGAGAGTACAAAGCATAAAATTAGAATAGTCCTAATATAACTCTAGTCTAGTCAACAAGATAAAATCAAATATAATCATCTAACTGATTTATTCTGACATTAGGGCTAATGTTAATTCAGCTTTTGCTTTATCAAGTTCATATCTGGTACATTCATTATTCATCTGATGATGTTCTAATTCCTTCTGTAAAACCTTTTCTTCAGCTTCTATGACTTCATCCTGAACATTATCAAAAACATTTCTATTCCACTCCTTTAAATAATTTTTTAGCCTTATGAGTTTTAGAGAAAACTTTAGCATTCCAAAACCCTCACATGGCATACTCCAGTTAGCTGATACTATATTTTTGAAATCATTATGAGTAATCTAGCAATTTTGAAATCTAAAAGCTCTAGGACCTGAAGAGTAATTTAAGTTAGCTATTACCAATAAAGGAGAGTGATCTGACGGGTGTCTAGCCTTAACTCTAATGCTAGTGTTAGGAAAAAGGTTTTACAAGGATTCATTTACAAGTCCTCTGTCAAGTCTCTACCAAACATTCCCATTTCTTACTCCTACCCATGTAAAATTATTCCAACAGTAGGTTATTCAACCAGCTGATTCTCTTCTATAAACACATTAAAATCCATCATGCAATTTAAGTTGGGCTGGAATTGACCTAGATATTCACTTGGTTCTCTTATAATATTGAAATTTCCTATTAACATAACATGATTATTACAATGAACTTGAAGCTTGACCACAGTGGATACCTAGCTGCTCTATTGTGTCTTCCATACACAAAAGCTGAATCTCAGGTATATGAAATGGATTTGTGTTTTAACTCAGCCAATACAAGCTGATCAGGAACAAATTTAATCTGTACATTAAGATCATCAGACCAAAAATCCATATTTTATCCATGGGATCACCATAAAAGTGATTATATCCCAGTTTAAAACCAATGGAATTTAGTTTATCTGATTTTAACATTTGCTCAATCAATACAAACAGTGATATATTATGCTTCCTATTTATATTCTTAACTTTAAGTTGAGCTTTTTCATTCCTAATACCTCTAAAATTCCATACACATATATTAAATTACACCATTTAATTATTCAGAGATTCAACATCAACTTGTGATCTAGTTTTTACTGTTTTAGGCATGCTTGTATAATCTTTTTTTTGTATCTCCTACTAATTGTTGACTCATTTAATGATGCAGTAATATCTATATCATGAGTCATGGCCTCCTCATTTATTAAAGTATTGAATATGGTATGAGCTACCAAATTAGAATCTAAAATTATGTCTCCTGAATAGTCCTTATTAGATTTCTCAGTTGACCACTGACCTCTTGAATTCAAATCGATGTTATCAATTAGAATTCTGTCTTCAGAAAGTAGCATAATAGAAACATTACCTTAATTTACCAGTAAGTCCTTTTGATTCATCAACATAACTTCCTTTTGAAGTTGTATCTCCTGATACACCTGAGATTCTACAATTTCCTCAACAAAAACATTAGGAGATTTGTCTATAGATACTTTATGGATCTCATGAAGATGGAGAGATTGATCATTATGTTCATTTGCTAATCCATCCTCATATTCATGATTATTTTCAGAAGCTGGCACATTTAGATTATCTTTAGTTTTCATAGTACTTCATCTCCAGCTAAAGAAATAAGCCTCACATCACTATTCTCAGTATCAGTTTTGGTAGTCTCTAAGGTGACAATAAGAGAAGTGGATTTTGATGCATCTTTAATCTGAGTATTAGCCTCTTCATTAGCATTTACATCTTTTCCAAGTTTAGGAACATATATCTGCTTAATCATTGCAACCCCTATATTTTTAGAGTTATGCTCATTAGAAACAGTAATATTCATAGGAATAGATTCTTTTTCTTTATCAGTCAAACCTGATGATGAAGGGTTATGCTTTCCTAAATCTCTTCCATTTTCATCAGTTTTAGGCCTCTAAGCTGTATTTCTCTTATTCTGATCTGCCCTGCAAGAGGTAGAAAGATGACCTAATTTTAAACATTTGGCACAATAGTTAGGCATACCTTCGTATTCAACATATTCCCAAAATCCTTTGTTTCTGTAATTCAGCCAAACTCTCTCTCTCTCTCTCTCTCTCTCAGGGGCTGTGTGACATCAATTTCCACGCACATCTTTGCCAAATGAGATCTGGTTTTTGTTGAGGGTCGCTTTATCAATCTTGACCGGATGTCCAATCAGATTCCCTATTGACATCATCGCTCAGGGATCGCAAAATTGTTGGGGGATCCCGTGCAACGCCACCCAAACTGAGACAATCAGTGAATCTGCATTAGGATCAAAGTGGGGAACCCATTTAATAATCCGTAATGAATAAGATCCAAATTTCCATACCTTTTGCATCCAACATCTGTAGTAATAATCTGGAAGTGAAAAATGGATGAGGACTTGGCGATTATCCAAAAGATGAATCTCAGTGTGTCCTTTATATCTGGCTGTGTGAAAATCCCGCCTGAGTTTATCAAGTTGTGGCCTGCTTCTTGCAAACTTTCCAACCAGAGTCAGTTTTAGCAGTGCCTTTAGTCATTCTTCATCTGAAAAGCAAAGTCATGGTTCCCCTAGATGTTCTATTGGTTTTTTTTAGAATGAAGGGAACTATGTCAGATCGGGATTAAGGATTTTGAGTGATAGCTTGTGAATTGGATGAGAGTATATGAGCATATGAGAAGGATTGTTTAGGAACTTAATCGATATTGTTCCCAAGTTCCGCCATAACAGCGGTTACGAAAAGTAATCGAAGATTCGATCCCAGAAAGTTGGAGAAGAAGCCAATCGCACCTACACTAGGTGTTTTATTTATTGCAACGAGAAGGATTGTTTAGGAACTTAATCGATATTGTTCCCCGATTCCGCCATAACAGCGGCGCCGAAAAGTAATCGAAGATTCGATCCCAGAAAGTTGGAGAAGAAGCCAGTCGCACCTACACTAGGTGTTTTATTTATTGCAACGTGAAAAACTTTTAAAATATATCGCAATGTATATATAATTATAATTTAACGCTAAAATTTATTAAAACGAGATTTTACATGATTGGTCTAACCGTTAATCGGTCTAACATGAAATTTTTTCTTTTGTTATGAATAATCAAAATTATGAATAATTAAAAATCAATCTTTGTTTTTTTTTTGAAATTACGCTTCATTCAATCATGGTCTCACACAAAGGGGCACTTCAAGTCCACACTCTAGACTCCTCATTTGACTCACACAACAAGGGGCACTGCAAGTCCACACTCTAGACTCCCCATTTGGTTCACACAATAATGTGAAGTGAGCCTCCCATTGCAAGTCCACACTCTAGACTCCCCATTTGACTCATACAATATCTTGGGGTGAAACTCCCACAGCAAGTCCACACTCTGACTGGTGTATAGGATAAAAGAGCCATATGACTGATGTATAGAATAACAGAGTCATAATAATACAACAATTTCACGAAGAAAAAGGAGAAATTGAATCGGACAAAGAACCTGGCCACTTCAGCTAGCCAAGTGGTTAATTCAATCTTTGTTGACTATTAGAAGGGCGGCAGTACGATCGTGCAGTGCAAATATATCACATATGAAACAGATTCAGTATTCCAATGTAAAACCCTAGAGTTACTGCAGAGACTGAAACTCGTTTTAGTCAATTACTTCATTTCATTCATAAAAAATAGTTGCAGAAACATGTGTGGAGACAATTTTGTATGAACATTAGAAACAAATGGCTGGTTCATAGTTCATATACAAAGTGTAACTAGGATGAGGACAGCCTGAACTGTCACTAAGCCTTCTTCTGCAAATGCGCTGGTGGCACTACCGCAACCTTATGGTTTCATTCGACACGATGACATTGGGATTCCGAATATGTGGATTCAGCGACGCAAGTTCCTTCCATTTCGTTCCTGTTCCATAAACGCGAGAAGATATGCTCCACAGAGTCTCCCCAGGCTGTGCCGTGGTGGTTTCTGGGGAAGGCACCGGTAAGGATGACTTGGCACCGGCCTTTGGCTTCATGAGAGGATGCTTGTTCTTCTTCCCCATTCCATTGGCGAGTAGCCAACGCGACCCAGACTGCTGTTGATTCTTGGATCCCCATGCCTTCTTCTTATCAGGCTCAGCCTTTACACCCGCAACATGTACTTCTGTAATCTTAAACTGCGGGATTTTCTCCTCTTCTGCAACCTTTTCATCTTTAGACTTATCGTTGATGTTCTTCTTTGATGGGGTGGTCTCATCGTCTTCTGCAATGCTGTCCCCAACTAGAGAAACTGTGCAGAATAGCCTTGGTTTTGGAGGAAGGAACACTCTCTCCACTTGGATCAGTGCAAGCATCGGCGTACCAACAGGTTCATAATCGCGCAGAGGATCGCGAAGCTGTACCATCAATGCAACAGTGAAGTTGTTTCCTAGCAAACCACAATTTCGGCCTTTGCC
>JAULKM010000001.1:15013555-15023844 GCA_032355605.1 Rubia tinctorum
CGCAGAGGATCGCGAAGCTGTACCATCAATGCAACAGTGAAGTTGTTTCCTAGCAAACCACAATTTCGGCCTTTGCCCTTTCTCTTCTCTCCTTTTGATCTTCCACGGAACGACTCCAGGGATGTAGCATGATGAGCTGCAAGCAGTCGAGATGTTTGCTCACTGATGTGATCTTCATCATCAATTTCACCAGAATCCAATCTCATCCATTCGTCCAGGGTCAACGATAGACCCATCAATCCATCAACATCATCACCATTGTCCATGATGTCCAACAACTGTAACCCACCAGCGCCCTCGAGACCAAGAGATCCATCAGAGCTCACACCCTTCCCCTCGAAGGCTGAAAGTTCACCAATGGGTTGCAGACTAATATTGGCCGGAGCATCGTCATCAGACATGCCATTTTGGATTCTAAGCCCTTCCATTGCAAGGGCTTCAATCTTATCCATGGCCAAAGGAGCAAGATCCTCCAAGGACACATATTCCGTGTCAATACTACTACCAATTGCATTTGCCTCCACCTTACTCTTGCGTCGAGATGTTTTTGCTTTATTTTCTCCACGCTCACCAAGCATACTTCTCCCACTACCAGATTCATGCTGCTGCGAAAAATCTTGCCTGCAGAACAGACGTGGGGAAAAATCATTTCTTGCACAACATATCCTAAAAACAAAGAAAATGTGACAGTTCTATCTATATAAATAATATAGCAAAACACGCACAAAATATGATTTAGTATGAGATAAACCTCTGAGGTCCCTCCAAACTTGGTGCAGCTTCCCATGAGATCTGTTGCATCGTCATTCCTGTTACATCTTCCAGAGGCATCAATTTGTTTGCCTGCATTGAGAGCTTTTCAATTCCAACAGAGGCCAAATGTTGCAAGATATCCATGACACCGGATCCCATTTCTGCAGGCATGACCACTGGACTGGACACTTGCATGATCAAGCTTCCACCACTCTTGGCATTACTGAAAATTCCAGGGTTCATCGAGCGCAAGAATCCTCCATCCTTAGTCTGAACAAAGGGACCTAACCCCTCTGCAAGGGAAGGGAGTGGATCAGATGC
The DNA here is from genome assembly GCA_032355605.1 of Rubia tinctorum. Classification (NCBI taxonomy): domain Eukaryota; kingdom Viridiplantae; phylum Streptophyta; class Magnoliopsida; order Gentianales; family Rubiaceae; genus Rubia; species Rubia tinctorum. The sequence goes on from JAULKM010000001.1 coordinate 15,014,630, forward strand.
TTCAGGAGGGAGATCGATAGGACTACCGAATCCTGTTGAGGTACTCCGGGGAGATTGTTCAAAAGCCTTTTCATTGAAACCCCACTCGTGCATCAGAGCTTCAGTCTCCAAGTCCTCCAACACTACAGCTCTTGGTTTTTCTGTCCTAACTTCAGCTTCAAAGCCATAGGAAGAATCAAGATTACCAGAGAATCCACCCCACTCTGTCTCAGTTGTGCCATCGAAATATACCTCTGGTTCTTCCTCATCAATATTAAAGTTAAATAAGGAGCACCCACTGGCTAGGGTCTCCTTCTCAAATTGCCTTAGAAGACGCTCCCTTGGGGATTCGGGCTCGCTCTCTGAACTCAAACCTATTGGACTATGATCAATACCTAGCAAATCCAAGAAATCACTCGCGTCAATATCAACAGCATCATCCAAACTGAGTGATTTCCCCTTCCTGTCATCTCTATAACTAGATTGAAGCTCCAAGTGATTCAACGAGGCTGAGGTTGAACTTCCAAGTTCATCTTCTTGGGAATCTGATCCTTCTTTGACTAAGTCAGAGACATTGCTAAGTGCTGACTCCAAATCTTTCAAAAGCGATTCTTTGGTCCATGCATCAGTCTCTCCAGATTTGGGGTTACTTGATAGGACCTCATCTTGCTGACCTTCCGTTGTAGAATGATGGATGGTTCCTTCTGTGGATGACACCTGAGAAACATTGGTCTCACGACCCTCTTGTGCCGCCTTTTCAGCTTCCTCTTCACCTTTTTCTTGTACAGAAGAGGCGAATTCCGCCCCTTGATCTGTGATGGAATATTCAGAGACTTCAAATTCGTTTTCTTCACTTTCAGGACCCTTAGCTACTTCTTTTTCATGAAGCTTAGATGAAAACTCTTCACCTTGATCTGTGATGCTATAATCAGAAACTTTGGTTTTATTTCCATGGCCAGCTTCAGATGTCACATCAGGCTTTACAGGCTCTGTTTCAGCATCAACTCCTGGTATAACAGGCACGGCATCTATTTTCTCTTCATGTAGTTTCTGATATAGGAAGGATATCGACTCAGATAGCTCGGATTTGGTTACAGGTAAAACCTCATGAAGATCCTTTATATCTTCTATAGAGCTGTGCGAAATGGAAGATCTTGCAGGCATGCTACCTGCTCGGCGTATTGCGCTCAGCTCATGCCTTTGGTCTATTTGCTCTAAACCTTTCCTTGTGCTTGTACTGTGCTGCTTCAAGATCTGCGACTCCGGAACATCCTTACTGTTACCATCCCCAATGATCTCGTAACCAAAGCTCACATTCATCTGGGCACCGTGCGCCTTGCCTGACAACCTAAAACTAGTTGTCCACTTCCCCGAGCTCTTCTCCTCTTCCAACTCCTCCAGTGTCAGAGGAAGCAACCTAGTGAGATCGATCCGATGTTTCCCTAAATCAAGCTCAGGAGAACCATAAACAGAAGCATACAAAAGGAAATGCTTCGCCTCATACTTGGCAGAATGCCCACTCTTGCTACCAAATATTGAGCACGAATGCATCAACTGTTCCTCAAACTCCGCCATCCCTTGTACAACCATAACCGGCCGAGTCATCAACTCACCATCCCTCCTTTTCCAGTGCACAACAAGACTCAGCTCATCAAACAGCCGCGGCAAGCCTTCAATCAAATGAACCTGAAGAGAAAAGCAGCAGTTGAACCTCCGGGTTCGCACCCCGGTCAAAGCCTTCAAATTCCGCCAACTCCACATAGACTTCTTATCCTTATCAACTGCATCCTTCCTATCATTCTTTCCCTTAGGTTTCGATTCAGGCACTGGGATTTTCCCAACAGACTTTGATCGACTACTAACAGTTGAAATCATGCTCCTGGGCAAATTCTTATCCAAATGCAGAGCTTTACTAATCGTTTCAATATCATTCAGCAACTTCCCTGCCCCCGAATCCTCACCTAGTTTCTTCCGAGTGTCCACCCTCGACAACATCTTCCACCCAACAAATTCTACACACCAAAAACTAAAAATTAACAAAACCGCATAAAAAACAACAAAATTCAACAATTTCAATCGTAATAGAGAAAATCCAACAAATCATAAGAAAAAACAAGAATCCATTTTTTAAAACTGGGCGGGTATCTGGGGGGACCCAGATGGGAAAACCATTGTAAAACATGGAAAAACATAGATTTCATCGCCGTTGGAGGCAAAACAAAGCAGTGATATGTATTCGTTCAAAAGGGATTGCTCCAATTGGATGAAAACATATGACATAAAAATATGAAAAGAAAAGGAAATGAAAGAGAATAGAAATTTGCTTACGAGTAGAGTGACCGAAAATGGAGGCGAGGTATTGAGTTGTCCGTCCGACCGCTCCGATCTCTCCTTCTGTTTCAATTTTGGCGTGACCGAAACCCAACTTTATTTCAAAGTTTACAGGGACCCATATGAAATTGAAATACTATGAAGTTAACGTTATAGGTTATTAACTGGTTAGCCCCTGTAGTTTCACTTCTTTCCAATTTCCACCCCTGGTATTGTCAAGAGTGACTCGGAGTCTCGGACTAGGAGCTCCTTGTCTTGGACTAATAGTAAGGGGGCGTTTGGTTTGATTGAATCAAGAAACGGGAAGAGAATCTGAAATCTTGATTTGATTATGTTAGTATTTGGTTTGATTTTTTTATTATTATCTTTCTCTATTTTGGGCTTGAATCCGTCTTTTGAAAGACGGTCTTTCCACAAGTCATGGAAAGACCAAAGTTTAAAGTCTAAATTAGAAGAAATTAAGATAAATTTTTTGGATTGCATGAACCGGGTTATAAAATTTACAACTACTACACGTTGCATAATAAAACTATAATATTGCACCAAAGAACTTTTACTTTTTATTATTTTAATTAAATCCCATTTTCTCATAAGTTTATGGAAAGACCGTATTTCCCAAAACTTTGCCTTTAAGCTTTACAATTCTTTCCATTGAATATAATGTGATTTCATAGTTTTAACCTGGTACTGGAATTCTTTTTCCCTCTTTGTAGCCTTCTTTAGTCTTTCATTTCCCTTTTTGTCTTCTCAACTCCAACACAAAATTATACTTTATATTTATTATCAAAATATAAATTACAAAATTATGATTATGATTTCAATTATAATTTTATTTTTCATATAGCTTCTCTAAATATTCTTTAAAATAGAGATTCAAAACTCATATTTTATATATTTTTTGTTCCAACTCTAATAGACTCCCTATTTTACAGAGTTTAACATTTAATTCACAATAATAACTACTTTTGTAATTTAAATAAAAGCATTAGATTCAATTGCTCTCCAAAAATACTAACTTAAGAAAATTTACGAAAATTACTAGTTTTATTGATTCATTTATATAAAAAATTAAATATGGAAAATACCATCTTTCCATATGCATATGGAAATACAGGAGTAAATTAGAACTATAGAACGATAAAAAGTTTTAGTTGCAATATTAAAATGTTATTGTGCAAAATGTAGTAGTTACAAGTTTATGACCTGAATAATGCAACCCGAAAATTTTATCTTGATTTCTTCTAAATCTTGGTCTTTCCATAACTTATGAAAAGACCGTATTTCAAGAGATTGACTCATTAAATATCTTATAACTATTTTGTTTATTTTAACAAAATTTAAAATAGCAACTGTTAAATTCGAAAAATTCATCAATTAGGTAATTCATAGTTTTTGCTACTATTTAGAAAAATAAGGAGATCTTTTGGCCTAGAAAATTAAATAAGTCGAATTTCAAAACACAACCATTTTGATATTCCACTATTTCTCATCGAGTGAATAAAGAAGGCAATAACTGATTTCTTAATATCATATTCATATCGCGATTCATGTTACCTATTATTTGAGGATCATGATTTTGACACAAAATCTAATTTTAGATAATTTTACCGTTGCACAGGATCATTTTATAATTAATATAACTAATAGAGTGATTTAATGTTTGTTTTAATTTCTATCAACGAGATTCCCATAATTAGTAAATCTTTGAAAATGTATCTTGAATTATAAGAACAAAGTTTTCCAGGATTAAACCACTCGGGGGGATAATCGGAGTTCGAAAGGTCAATTTTATATGTTGATTTTTAAAAAAATGTTGAATGGGTTAGACATAAATACATTTGGTATAAATGGAAAATAAGCCTTAAAGTTAAAGTGTTAAATTAATGGTTACATTAAATATTTAATTCTTGAAATTATTTCTCACTCTACCAATATAGAGAACCAAATCTTCTCTTTCATCAAAATCTCTATTTTTGAAGAATGGGATGGAGAACAATTTGGAGCTCATATAGTACCTAAAATCTCTATAAAAAAAAACAATCAAATTCTTTCTTATAGAAAAACTCTTGGAGTTTCTCTAACATAATTGCACTACAATGATTGGCATATTTTTAAACGAGGAGCACTCCTAACAGGTGGCCAGTCGACAGGCCAATGTATCTTTTCACTTGTTGCACTAAATTACATACTAAATTTAAAAAATATATTTATATTTTATATTTTATATTTCACATTCAAATACAAATTATTACTTGTTTTAACTTTTAAAATACTATAATTAATTTTTTTTTTAAAACTACAACATCTAAAATAAAAAAAATAGAAAGTCTATCCATAAGTTTATGGATAGGTCACTGATGCGTCTAGAAACTGTTGTGTCGCCAAATCCTTAGCGATGACCTATAAGACAAAGTCCCCGAAATGTTCCGGGGAAAAACCCTCAAATAGTAAAATCAGCCACCATAATCAATAACAAAAGAATAGTGAATGAATTCAACAAAATAACATATCTTAGTATTTATACTGATTAAACCCTAACAGTAAATACATGTAAATGAAACTCTTAATAATTGTGCATTAAATGTCAATGTTGATCAATTCAGGATTAACCCTATTGGGCAATGTTGACCCAAGGGTATTATCTAATGTAATGGACTTTGACCCAATTCTAACTACGTAAAAGTATAACTATGTAAGAATATCATCAGCCACCTTTTCTGCTACTTCCTCTTTTTAACCTAACTTTTCAATCATGTTTAAGACATGATGATTGTTTGTGGGTGAACTAAACTCACATTAACTAGCTCACAATGTTAGACTATGTTGTTTTAAATTAAAATGTATTTTTATTTGATATATAAATATTAAATTTCATGTATTTTTTAATTTAAATTAAAATTATTTTATTGGATATATTTTAATTTTTATTTGATATTTAAACTATTTATTCTAATGTGTATTTACTATTTTTTTTCATTTGATGTTTCATTAAGTTAATTTGATGCTTATGTATTTGAACACGATGTGTATTTTTTATTACTTTAGTTTGATGTGTTAGTATTTTAATTTTAGCGTTGTAATTAATATTTAGATATACGATATTGATGTGAATTATCAATATTTTAATTGGAAGTTTAAATATTTCTAATTTGATATACTTTGATTTTTTAAATTAAATGTGAATTTTTACTCTTTTAATTTGATGTTTAATTATTTTAGTTTATTGTGTGAGTTTTTTTTTAATGTTTGTCCTTTTACTATTTTCATTTGAATTTTAACTACTTATGATGCGTTTCTATTTTAGTTTAAGTGTTAGGCATCAAGCCCAAATACAATTCAGCCCCATTCAAAAAATCAACCAAAATAATTGATATGGTTTTGTGTCATGAACCAAACACAGTAAACTGAACAGAAAAGTAATTTGCAGCACAAAGGCTGAGATTCAGAGTTAGACGAGAAAGAATTGAAGAAATATATTGAGATGAGAAGATTATGAAATCAGTTCTTGATCCTAACTATCGGATAAATCTCTATAAACTAGCTCTATTTTATTTATGAAGACTCTGGTCTGGCAGCTTAGTAGTGCTAGACATGAACGGAAGTGGTGAGAGTACAAGGCGGAGTTGGAGGAACTCTAACCCGCTGCCTGAGAATGATTGAAAGAACATGACAACAGTAAGTGGAGTATGTCCTTCGATGGAAACCGTCGGTGGGGTATTCTCACAACCAACATGTCGGAGAGCTACAACAATTGTTTGAGGCGAGCTGGACATCTACCGATTACTGCATGTATTAATGCAACTTTCGAACGAACAATCAAAATGTATGCGTAAAGGTTACTTGAAGCGACCAACTCAAGGTACATTTACGTTACACAAGTTTATCTACATATGCATTCAGACAGGAAGTAAATTGTTATATATTCTTGTGATTTTGCAGTTCTGTTTTACCGAGCAGTATTTGGAAGAAGTTTGAGAGGAACGACACCTGGGGGTAGGGACATGTGGTCAGTCTGTACGATCGTAATTTACAGATCTATAGAATTCAGACAAGAACCTTCAACGGCAGCGTGGGTGAACGACACTACACTGTGAAATATTTGAAGAAACGGTGTAGTTGTTGAGAATGGAAATTTTTTAGGTTGCCTTGTTCCCATGCCTTGCCGGTTTGCAGGAAAAAGAGTGACGATCCCATGAACCTTTGCGACAAGGCATATCACACAGTCACCTTCGTATCACAATACAATGCCGATTTCATGCCTGTTAGAGATCCTTCATTGCAGCAACCCGCGGACTGGAGGTTGTTCCCCAATATCAGGAAGTTTTGCAATAGGAGACGTGGCCAATTTGCGGAGAGAAGGATAAGGAATCAGATGGACGAGAGACTGCCTGGTGATCATAGAGGTATCCGTGGTCAGCGTCCTGCATAGTGTCCTGTTTGTAGTACTGAGTTTATTACAATGTTTGTTATGACCTTTCCTTGAAATCATAAGTTTCTTTCAGTGTTGGGGAACTGTGTACTTATGTTGCGTTATATGACCATGAAAATTCATTACTTTACCTATTGCTTTAACTATTCTGTGACAATAGAGCTTTGAGCAATATCACGTTAAGTGCATTTACTATACTGTGACCAATTATGCTTTGTTATATTACCTTGATAATTCATTGCCTTAACTTTGTGTTTCACTATTGGATAACGCGTCTTACATTTTTTCAGTGATATGCCATGGATTATCCAGGTTCGATCGACGAGGATTTGTTGTATCTACACAATGAGCATCGTGCACGAGTGATATACAACGGTGACTTGGAGGATACGGCCTTACATGGCAAACGTTGTGATGGGGCCTGTTTGGATGTTGAGATCCCCGAGGGTGTCCTACGTTATGTTCGTGCGGTAGGCTTCTAGGGCCTCTTCGATTCAGCGTCAATCCAGATTGAAAATTCGTTTATCACAACGTTGGTCAATCGCTGGGTACCTAAGACCCACACATTTTATCTTCCAATGAGCGAGGCAACTGTCACGTTGCAGGATGTGGGTGTGATTTGGTTATAGAGGTGAAACCCGAAACCCTAATCTAAGAAACGAGCTGATCTGATTATCAATCAGAGATAACGTCAATATCTCTAATTAATTCTGATTTGATTCGAAATTATCTCATCAGAATTTGCTGGAAAAACGAAATTATGTCCAAAAGAATTTCACAACGCTCAATCTTATATTTCATTTTCCACATTTTCGAACAGTAACACAAGGCTCAATCTTAACTCTAAAATCAACTTTTCTTGCCTCAACAGTGTTGCAACAAAATCCACAAGAAGCAATTGAGTACACTACCACATACCTTGAAGTTCCATTAATAATACAAAATTTTCTAACAAAACTGCAATCATCAACTCTCTTTTCCAACTTATCAATATTTGAACCTCCGTGAAAGTATTCTTCCAAATTGATAGCACAACATGAATTCCCATAAAAGTTCTCAAAAAATACCAGGGTCATAACACCAAATGGGTTCAACACCTTTGCTATTTTTATCATTCATTTCCATATTCTTAATCAGAGGGCAATGCCTGTCAAAGAATTCATCTAATTTGACTGCTCCATTGAAAACTACAAAGTTCTTAGCATCCAACCATAAAATTTCTACATTCATTTTCACAGAACCCACATCAATCTATTTCCTTTCATATCAATGTACTCTGTCATTACTATTTGAAGAAAATTCACTGAACTCAAGTTTCACCACAGAAATATCATGAATTTCAACTATATCAAGAGAGTTGAGATTCACTTTACCCGGAGAAGGTTCAACAAGAATCAACTCTTGGAAGATGGCATCGAAGCTCGGTGCCGGAAAGTCATCAACAAGATAGGACGTTTCTTTGCTTTTCTCTTCCCAGATTTCTGAGAGTTCAACTTCGCAGTATGAAGAATATTTACGGGGTAATAATTGTGTCTTTGTATTCATACTCTGGGGTACATTATATACTTGTACAAAAGACTTATACCAGACTAGAAAACTAATTCTAATCTAATTACAATTACAAGTAATATTATTATTCCTTAATACTCCTCCTCAAGTTGGAGCATGGGGATCAGAAATGCCCAACTTGCCAAACAAAGAATGAAACTGATTTCGCCCAAGAGCCTTCGTAAACAAATCCCCATGTTGATCAGTCGTGCGAATATGATGAGTAGCTATAGTACCAGATTGGACAAGATCACGGACAAAATGACAGTCAACTTCAATATGCTTCGTACGTTCATGGAATACCGGGTTAGCCGCAATGTGTAGAGCAGACTGACTATCACAAAATAGTCGCATAGGAGTAGATTGCACAACACCCAAGTCTTTAAGGAAAGATTTAAGCCACAACAATTCACAGCATGCAACTGTCATAGCACGATACGCCGCTTCCGCAGAAGAACGAGAAACTGTTGGTTGTTTCTTGGTCTTCCATGAAATCAGAGAATCACCAATGGTCACAAAGTATCCAGATAATGATCGACGTGTGATAGGACAGGCAGCCCAATTAGAATCACAATAAGCAGTCAGCTGTAATGAACTACGTGAAGAGAGAAATAAACCTTGACCAGGACGAATCTTCAGATAATGAAGAACATGAATGGAAGCCTGCCAGTGAGGAACACAGGGAGACTTCATAAACTGTGCAATCGTATGAACAGGGTAGCTAAGCTCAGGTCGTGTGATAGTTAGATAAATGAGGCATCCCACCAGTCGCCGGTACTGCTCAGGGTTATCGTAGAGAGGTCCTTCAACCTTTTCAAGATTATGTTGTTGCTTCATAGGAATGTCAGTAGGGTTAGAAGCCGACAAGCATGTGTCAGATAAAATATCCATGGCATATTTCCTTTGCGAGAGAAACATCCCATCTTGT
>JAULKM010000001.1:15023944-15043329 GCA_032355605.1 Rubia tinctorum
CCAAATATTGGATGAATTCTTAAATGAATATACCTTATCTAAACCTACCAAATCTAATTCTAATCAAATCAAAACTCGTAAATTACATCATTTAAAAATAATTCTAAATATGAGCACACTACCTCATTAAAAAACTCAGTGGGAAAAGAGTATAGTGTTAACTCCTAAAAATACTAAACGAATAAAAATATAATAAATGGCAATTTCTAATTCATATCAGGGTCTTTCTTATTATTAATGATGCTGGCATATTAAATCTATAGAACGTCTCTTAGGTTATATGTTAGTTAGAGAAATAGTTGGTGAGACGTCCTCCTGATTATCGACAAGATAAGCAAAGATTGGTCGCTTGCAACTATAAACAATTTGTGTGCATGCATTTAAAGTCATCTTTGCATCAAGGATCGAGATAGAAAACCAGTACAGAATTGATCGGAATTGAGATTTTATCATCATAGTTGAATATTTTTGCAATCTGTAACAATTTCCCATTTTTCGTTTTTACTCAATGTTTGGTTTTTCTTATTCACTATCCTCGTCTGGTTACATTGGTTACAAATTCACAGATTAAAGATTAAGGAAAAAGTCTCGTCAATCTCTTGGGAAATGAACTTGCTCGCAGTTATACTGGTCGGTATGCTCATACAGATCGCAGAATCCTGAACTGAAAATACAGGTTAGAGCTTGATTTTATTTTTTGTGTAAAACGATACACCAAAATTTTGACGTCGCTGCCCGGGATTGGTTTTAAGCAGTATTTTTTATTTTAATTCTTAGTTTTGTTTTCACCTTTTTATGGTTTATGCCTCATTCTTCTTGTACAGGAGAATTAATCTTTACTCCGGAGATTGAGAAACTTGCACAAAGTCTAACGAAGCAGAGAAAAACCTTGAAATGACTTTCCTCGTCTGAGTCAACTGCCAACGAAACTCATTTCAACATGGTTAACAAAGAGAGACATGAGAAGAAACCACCAGATCAGAAAAATTAGAGACATGTGAAGTTACAAACGCAATAGTCCTTTGTGCATTGTCCTTCCCAACATCAACCGAAACTTCGAGATTAAACGAGGTTTCATAAAAGTATTAACTAAGTTTGATGATATGTCAGGTGAGAGTGCTCATAACCTTCTTGATGAATTTGACCTCGTATGTGCAACTCTTCGACCACATGGTTTTTTGGATGATCATATCAAACTACTTACCTTTACACATTACAGGGAAAAGCTCGCGAATGACTTTTTGAACTCCCACCCGGTTCAATTCGAATTTTGGATGATTTGGAGGAGAAATTTTTACAATTTTTTTTCGGAATCTAGAGCAGCGAATTTGAGATCTGCAATAAGTGGTATTAGACAAAAGAAGGGAGAGAGTCTTGCGATTTATTGGGATATGTTTAATCAATTGTGTCGCAAGTGTCCTAACCATGGTTTTAATGAATATAAACTCATCACTAATTATTTTTATGGCAGTATATGTTCTATTGACAGGAAGATTTTTGATGCAGCTTGTGGAGGAAATGTGTTGAAAACCATGAATGAAGCAAATGAGATCATTCTTGATATGGTCACTCATGAATATGATGAAGATGATGATAGGTCCATACCAGTCAAGGTAGCCGGTACCTTACAAATGGATGAGAAGTTAGAGGCCCTCACATCATTAGTATGGGAGTTAGCAGTGAAAACTTCACGGGGAGCTAAGTTGGAAATTTGCTCACAAATGGGACATTCTACTGATACTTGCCTTACTCTTCAAGATCCTCATACCAAACAAGCTTGCTTTGGATTATAAGATGTCCCACCGAGGTTAAGAAAGTACGATCCGTATTCAGATACATATAACCCAGGATGGAGGAACCACCCAAACTTCAGGTGGACCCAAAAAGCTCCAAGAATGTCTGCTCTGAAACAACCACAGATTAGTCGGGATGATTATCCCGCCCAAGACGATCAGAATATTTCCATGAATGATGTTCTTAATAGTACTTCTCGTGGCAATGAAGTGGTGCAAAATTTAGCGAAAAACACAAATGCTTTTCAGCAAGAGACAATGGCTGCTATAGGGAACATTGAGCAACAAATGACTCAACTGGTTGCGGAGATGAACAAGTTGAAGTTCACCACTGGAAAGTTACCTCACAAATTGAACTGAATCTTAGAGAGAATGTAAGTGCAGTAACCTTAAGAAGTGGGAAAGAGTTAGTTGATCCTGAACCTAAAGAAGCAGACAGGGAAAAGAGCCAACGTGAAGAAGTCAAAGAGAATAAAAATGAGTCCTCAAAGGTAAACATTGAACACATAACATCTATTTCTAACTCAAAAGTCTCTTCACCTTTCCCATCCAGATTAGCTCGAAACAATAAGGAAGAGGATGAGAAGGAGATTTTGGAGGTCTTAAAAAAGGTAGAAATCAACATGCCCTTAATTGAAGCTATAAAGAAGGTTCCCACATACGCAAAATTTCTTAAGAAACTTTGTTCGTAAAAAAGAAACATGGGAAAGATGCAAAAATTAGGGTAAGTGAAAATGTTTCTGCAATCATTCAACGTAAATTGCCACAAAAATGTAAGGATCCTGGGATGTTCTTTATCCCATGCGTAATTGATAAGATGAATATTGAAAAAACCATGTTAGATCTAGGTGCATCGATTAATATAATGCCTCTCTCAGTATATAATGACTTGCAATTAGGACCTCTGAAAAAAACTCGTGTCATAATCCAGTTAGCAAATAGGTCTAATGCAACCCTGAGGGTATAATAGAAGATGTACTTGTCAAAATAAATGATATGATGTTTCCCGTGGATTTCTACATTATTGATGTGGATGGTTCATTCTTTGCTAATAAGTCCCTAATTCTTCTAGGAAGACCATTCACGAAGACATCGAAAACCAAGATTGATGTTGATAAGGGAATACTTAACCTTGAGTTTGATGGAGATGTAGTTTCTTTCAATATTTTTGATGCCATGAGACATGTAGATGAGCCTGAATATATGTTTACCCTTGATGTGATTGACCTATTGGTTGATGATTTTATAGAAAGTTACTCCAGTGATGACAAGTTGGAACAGATACTCTTCAATAGATGGGTCGACAAGGACATAGTGGATATCTTGAAAGAAATTCCAAAAATCAGCTCCCAGACAATTTTGGTCGGTATGCCCATACCGCCCGAATTTCGCTCAGAAACTCCAGAATTCAGCTCCCATACGTTTCCGGTCGGTATGCCCATACCGCCCGAATTCTGCTCAGAAACGTCAAAATTCAGCTCCCAGACGTCTCCGGTCGGTATTCCTATACCGCCCAAATTCTGCTCAGAAACGTCAAAATTCAGCTCCCAGACGTTTCCGGTCGGTATGCCCATACCGCCCATATCCCACTCAGAAACTCCAGATATTAGCTCTCAGACGTTTCCGGTCGGTATGCCCATACCGCCCGAATCCAGATCAGAAGTGCAGTATGTTTTCCAGTCGACATCAGATGGGATGACCATCCCACCTCTTCCTGAACGCACTCTTCCTTCGATTGAGAAACCACCAAAGCTGGAGTTGAAGAATTTACCTGAACATCTCAAGTATGCATTCTTATGAGATAATGAGATTTTTCCTGTCATCATCAGTAAGAACTTGAGCATTGAACAAGAAGATAAACAGGTATGACTTTTGAGGATACATAAATCTGCAATAGGATGGACGCTGGCAGACATAAAAGGTATTAGTCCTTCTATCTGTATGCATCGCATTTTACTTGAGCATGATAGAAAACCTTCTAGAGATCCTCAGAGGAAGTTGAATCCAGTAATGAAAGATGTTGTGCATAATTTTTTTAATTGTTAGAATTATGAATTATCTATCCTATATCTGATAGTTCTTGGGTGAGTCCAGTGCATGTGGTACCTAAGAAGTTTGGGTTTCAATTGGTTAAAAATGATTACAATGAACTAATACCCATGAGGCTTCAAACTGGTTGGCGTATGTGTATAGACTATCGAAAGTTGAATAGCGCCACTAGGAAGGACCATTTTCCCCTACCCTTTATTGATGAGATGCTTGAAATATTGGCTGGAAAATTGTATTTATGTTTTCTTGATGGCTATTCTGGATATTTTCAAATTTATGTGGCTCGGGAAGATCAGGAAAAGACAACTTTTACATGTTATTTCAGAACTTTTGCTTATCGTCGTATGCCATTTGGTTTTTGTAATGCCCCAGGAACATTTCAAAGGTGTATGCTGAGTATTTTTTCTGACATGCTTGAAAGTTGTATTTGGATTTTCATAGATGATTTTACTGTGCATGGTGACTCATATGATCAATGTCTTGATAATCTTGATAAAGTTTTGCAGCGATGCATTGATTTTAACCTTATTTTAAACTATGAGAAATGTCACTTTATGGTGAGAGAAGGCATTGTGCTTGGATATGTGATCTCCGAAAGGGGGATAGAGGTTGATAAGGGTAAACTTGATTCAATTTTTAAGATACCTTATCCTACTAATGTGAAAGAAATTCGTGCTTTCTTAGGTTATGCAGGCGTTTCATCAAAGATTTTTCAAAGGTCTCACAACCTCTAACAAGGTTATTGCAGCAAGAAGTGTCATTCAACTTTGATGACAAATGTCAGGAAGATTTCGACCTTTTGAAGAAGAAGTTAACATCAACCCCCATAATTCAACCACCGAGATGAGGAGAGCCATTTGTAATCATGTGTGATGCGAGCGATTTTACCATTGGAGCAGTGCTTGGGCCAAAGAATAGGAAAGAGAGTCATGTTATCTATTATGCCTTGAAAACTCTTAACCTTGCCCAATGCAACTACACAACAACAGAAAAGATCTTTTAGCTGTGGTTTTTGCTTGTGTGAAATTTCAATCATGTTTGATTAGTTCTAAAGTTGTTTATTCTGATCGTGCCGCACTCAAGTACTTACTCTTGAATAAGGAATACAAGACTAGACTCATAAGGTGGATCTTTCTCCTCCAAGAATTTACCTTGGAGATCAAGGATAAAAAAAGGGTGATGAAAATAAAGTGGCGGATCACCTAAGTAGGTTGCAGTTGGAATCGGTTGGTATGCCCATGCCGAATGATTTTCCAGATGAACACCTATTCGCTCTTCAAGGTAAGACCCCTTAGTATGCTGATTTAGTTAATTTCTTAACTGCTGGAATTTTTCCTAAATGCATGGAGACAACTCGGAAGAACAAATTAAGGAGACAAGCCAAGTACGTTATATGGGATGATCCGTACCTATGGAAGATTTGTTCTGATCAAATTATTAGACGATGCATACCTGAAGAAGAGGTTCATTCAATCTTAGAGTGCTGTCATGCCCTTGCTTGTGGTGGCCATTTTGGACCTAGGATGACAGGTATAAAGGTTATTGATTCTAGTTTCTATTGGGAAACCATTTTCAAGGATGCTTTTCAGTTTTGTAAAAATTGTGATCACTGCCAACGCACAGGTAACATCTCTGCCCAGAATGAAATTCCCCAAACATCTCTGCCCAGAATGAAATGCCCCAAACACCAATTCAGGTATGTGAAATTTTTGATATTTAGGGAATAGATTTTCATTGGACCTTTCCTGAGCTCTTTTGGAACCTATACATTATATTGGCTGTTGATTATGTCTCAAAATGGGTATAAGCAAAAGCTACCCCGGCTAATGATTCTAAAGTTGTTGTAGGTTTCCTTAAGTCTAATCATTAGTGACCAGGAATCTCATATCATCAACAAGACTCTTGAATTTCTTCTCAATAAGTACGGGGTGCATCATCGAGTGGCCACAACTTATCATCCACATTCAAATAGACAAGCCAAAGTTTCAAATCGAGAGATAAAGAACATTTGGAGAAAACAGTGAATCCTAGTAGAAAATATTGGAGTCATGACTGGATGATACTCTATGGGCGTATCGCACAACATATAAAGCCCCAATTGGAATGTCCCCGTATAGACTTACATTTGGTAAACAATGTCACCTTCATGTGGACTTAGCTCACAAGGCATGTTGGGCCATCAAGCAAGTTTGTATGGATCTGAATATTATGGGACAAGAGAGAAAAGATCAGTTTCAAGAGTTAGAGGAAGCAAGGCTTGAAGCTTATGATAGCGCTTGTTTCTACAAGGAGCGTATAGCGCTTGTTTCTACAAGGAGCGTACCAACTTTCTCCATGACAAACACATTAGGAGGAAGCATTTTAAAGTGGGACAGAAGGTGCTACTTTTCAATGGCAGACTTAAGTTGATGCCTGGAAAGTTGAAGTCTAGATGGATGAGACCTTATGAGGTTATCAATGTTAGTCCCTATGGAATGGTCGAAATTCAAAGTCTAAACACGCATAAGACATTCAAGGTGAATGAACAGTTATTGAAACTATACCACGAGGGGATGTGACCTTTCACAATTTAGGGAATGACACTGGCATTACCCATATTTGCCTGATCTGAACAAGTCAGCTGAGCTAGCCTAAAACTTTAAATAGGGGCGTTTCTTGGGAGACAACCCAAGATTTCGTTATTATTTTATTTTATTTTATTTATCTCTTTATTCATTCAAAACAAAAAATAAAAAAAGAGATAAATTCATATGATTTAAAAAGAGATAAATCCTGCGAAAGCAAGTACAAAGCGCCGCCAACCTTCATCGGAGACAAGGCAGCCAGCCCGTCCAAAAAAATCAGCTCCAAATCCTAAAGTTACAGGCACTAAATGCAAGAAGAAAAGTTCAGAACCCGAGAAATCTCTTACTCCTGAACCTCAATCTAAAAGTGACCCTGAAGAAGCTGCTGAAACTTCACAGCCCGGAGAACTGGCTTAACCACTTCAGCCCTTATCGAACGCTGAAAAGTGTGGCAAGTACTCTCCTTTTGATTGACAATAGACCTCTTTTGGAATGACATGAATTTGACTGGCGTACTTTGCGTAGTTTAGAGGTTAAAATGAAATTGAAGCGTTATTTTCTCACATTGGTTGGGGTGCTTTGTTGTGTGTTAATCAACCAGTATGTCGAAATATGTGCTTAGAATTTTATAGCTCATTTGTGTGTAAGGATTTGATGAAGAATGTAGATGTATTTTGTCCCAATTTTTGCACATTTGAGTTAGGTTAAAAAATTGGAGTAAATCTATCACAGATTTGGTTGTACTGTTGGGATTTGAATCTATGGAGGATACCTCTTCTGATGCTTATAGTGAGTGTGATATTGTGCCTAACCCTCATTATGCCAAGTTTGTGAATGGTGGGTGGAGTGTCATCTCGTCTGAACCTGTTCAGGTTAAGAATATGTCTAAAAGTACATCGATCAAACATTGTGCATTAAGAATTTGTCATTGCTATTTGGCATATAACTTATTTGGTAGAGTGGATTGCGCAAATGTGTTCACTCAAACTGAAGTGTCTTTGTTGTACAAAACGTGGAGTGAACGTAAAGTGAACTTTGGTTATTGGCTCCTTAATTTTTTTAATATAACTGCACTCACATGAAAGGGAAGTTAACCCTAGGAGTTTTGATAATCAAACTTGTTAAACGTTTAGGTGTGTACAATGTATCTAGTGATCTTTTTGCTTTGCAACCTAGTCGAATTGACATGCCTGCTTTGGAAAGAATGAAGTTGGTTTATCTTGACACCACATTTCGAAAGTATAAGTAGTTTGAGCCGAGAGTTCTACCCCTAAGTAGATTTTCCACTTCTTTTACTGGTACTTCAGTTGCAACTGGGGTGCACAATAGACGTGTGGCAGCTAGGGGTGATCATGGGTCGGGTCTTATTAGACCCGACCTAGACCCGACCCTCAAAAAAATTTAGTTAGACCCAGACCCGTAGGGTCTGAAAATTTTAGACCCGTACCCAGACCCGATGGGTCCAAAACGGGCCATGGGTCCAAAATTGGTCATAAATGAGTCTAATATTCTATTTTTCTTCATTAAATAATATATATATATTATATTAAATGCAAATAATTGAAGTTCAATATGTATTAGAATTACTTTTTCAAGATAACAAAATATATTATTTGTTGAATTTGAAATAAAAATACAGAGAGAATATGAAAGTAATTTAGAAATTTGGGTAAAATTATATATAGTTAGGCTTATATGGGTCTACGTGTTGGGTCTGGGTCGGATCTGGGTTTAGTATTTTAGACTCGGACCCGTATCTAAAAATCTAGACTCATACCCGGAACCGGACCCGATGGGTCTAAATTATTTGGACCCATACCCGACCCAATGGGTCTAGACCCTGTGGGTCTGGGTCGGGTCCTAGACCCCTGATCATCCCTAGTGGCAGCCACACCTTAGTAGACGGTAAACTTGTCCAATCAAATCAAATATCTCCAAGGGAAACAAAGAGAACTCCACGAACAACAAACCAGAATTTTTCAGCCCAAAGTAACCAAAATGCCCATACAAACCTGGATTCACCGTTTGACCTCAAGGCTAAATAGCCGTCCATGGAGCATTTTCTTTTCCTTATTTTCATTTATTTTAGTTGCATTTTAGTGCATTTGTAGAGTAATTGCATAACTTCATATTTTCAAATTCATTTGCATATGTTATCTCGTTCTCACATAATGAGAACATTGTTGTTGTCTAACTGTGGGGCGGAAGGGTAACATCATTACTTTGTTGTTTTTCATTATTGAAAAAAAAATACAAAAATATTTTCAATTTTTTTTCATCATTTTAGTAAAAAAGACAGTCTTGAATTGACAATCTGAATGGTTAGAATTGAAATTTGGTTTGTGGTAAGAATGAATGAAAATGTCCCTCTTGTGAAAAAAATTCATGGATTCCTTGTATATATTCTAGGATGACGAATGTGCAATAAGTCATTTTGCTCTAAAACTAGATATTGTGAGGATTTGAGCCTTAAAGAGCAAATGCTGGAAAAATAATATTCGCATATAAGAAAAATAAAAAAAATGATGATCTAACTAGCTCTTTATCTCTTTGTTAAGTGATCATATTTTGATATTAATTGCTTGGTTTGTGCCATGATTTTGAGACTGTTTTTTATACTTGAGTATGAAAATGATAAGAGGCATCTAGGAATGATCCGTCCTTACATTGATCCCCTAGTTTGCCCCGTTGAAGCCAAAAAACTCTTTCTTTGGTATTTCAATCACTAAATATTAAGCCACGAGACTTAGCCTTTTCTTAACCCTCTGAGAATGTGTTAGTAATATATTATTGCTTGGGATATGAATTGGAACTGCATGATGAGTTAGATATGGTTGAGATTTTTGTGCTAATACATGTTGGAGCATAGAGTGTTTTGGGCTTACATTTATTTGAGAGGTATATGTATAGTTTTGGCATGATATCATTGTTCTTGTATGCCCAGAAAATAATTTAAAAGCTGCTACCCAGAAAATAATAAAAATAATAATAATAACTGAAATTGAAGAAAAAAATCTGGTCAGCAGTATATTGGGCTGTAAATTTTTGGAAGTAATATTGGCATGGTTTAGTTCTTGGTATTGATGTTTATACTTCGTTGCTTATCAATGTTGCATTTTTATTCGAATGATGTACACAGATAAGTATGATAATGATAATGAATTACTTGCATATTCTCAGATTTTTAGCCTTGTATTCCCTTTATCCTACCTTTTTTTTACCCTAGTCCCGTTACAACCTTGATAAAGACCTCATTGATTTGTACTCAAGTGATCAATTATTTCGGTGGAGATAGTGGTATATACAAATCTGTTGTGATGAATATTGAACATGATTTGTGTGATTGACCTGATTATGATATTGAGAGATGTTGAGTGATCTTGGTGAGGCTGGATTTTATTGCATATTTTTTACTAGAATGGGAGGAGGATGTGATTTTATAAGCAAAGGGGAATGATTTTTGGTATGATGGTTGATTGTGTTTTGATTCTAACTGTGATGGTTTTTTATTTATTTTAGGGCTGCTTAGTTTTTCATGAGTCTCACGTTTACATTTATGTTTTGCATTTACATATGTTCGAGGGCTAGCATAATCTAAATGTGGGGTAGTTTGATTGGGTTGATTTCACCATGTATTTTGGGTTGTTATTGAGTAGAAATGTTGTTTACATCCTTCGATATTTATGTTAGGCTGAATTGCCAAGTTGCTACAGTTTGTTGTCGGTATGCCCATATCGACCAGTATTTTGAAAATATGAAGGAAGTTGACATTTGTGCTTGGAAATGGAAGAGGAGAAAAATATGGAAATGTTGGAGAACCGATGGATTATTCAGGTTGAAGTTATGGAAAGTTAAAATGCAGTTGGAAAAGAATATGGATTGATTTGAAAACTTCTAAATTTTAGGAGATAACATTGTGTTTATCTCTTTGAATTTTAAATAGATAAGGAAATACATATTTTATTTAGTTGTAGTAATTTTTGGGAGACTGTTTTTCATTCGTACGCAGAACAGAAACGCACACAAGCATAGTTTATTGCGCCGAACAGTATTCGGTTTTTATTCAGACAATTTTTATCATTTATTTATACTTTTGATTGTTAATATAATTATGTTTTCTAGCTAAATTCATCTTTTCCGGTAAAGATCAAAGAAGTATTGGAGTCGATTCTCATGAGATCTAATTAGTTTTTATCCTTTGATTGCATGCTAGCATATGTTGTTCTTGATTATAATGTTTATGGTTGCTTTCATGTTATTGAGTAGTGCGCAATATTTGATAGCATGTTAGTTAATTTAATGCCAATTGAACCAATCATCCGTAATTGTGATTGAAGTTCAATCAGTGGTAGGGAACAACAGTCTTAATTTAACAATCACGCGTCAGAGTTTGTTGGTTATGAATTTGGTCTTTCTCCTTCTTAATTCTTCTAGCATATTAAACCTATAAAGTGTCACTTAAGTTATATGTCAGTTAGAGAAAATAGTTGTGAAATTTTGGTTTTACCATTTTAGCTTAATTATTGACATGTATTCCAATATATCTTATCTAACCAAGTATGTAAAGAAAATAGCACACGAGCAAACAAAACTTGGTTACGCAGTTCGGTGAAATCCACCAACATGTGTGGGGTCTTAGCCAGTTCAGAATAAATCCACTAATCATAATGATACAGTACAAAGTACATCATACAACTATACTCATTTTTCTAATTATTTACGTGTTGATTTTACAACCTCCCCTTGCTACTGATCCGCCTTGATCACACTCCCACTGACCTCGAAACTCGTCAATGCTGGATCTCCTCCTCCTCCTGAGAAGTTATGGTATACGATTATGAACTTTGATCAACAGGTCACTATATGTTGGAACATATGTCCGCTGGCTTTCGCAAAGACTCTGAAATATATAAAATCATAGTGCAGATTTTCTCAATGAAATTCGTGAATAATGCAGCCGTGATGTCCACTATAAATAATCCATTGAGCATATCAAAATTCTCCATAATATTCCTATTCCTTATCTGCTTCTGAAGCATATTCAAACCCCTTAAATAAAGGAATTTTTCTTATCTTAAATATCCCATAATATTCTATAAATTCAATTCCACGATTGTAGAGATTTTAACTAAATCTATTATACTTCTTACACGTCTGATTCAAATATTGCATAATCTCCATATTTCCATAAATCACTATCACACAATATTTTATCATCAATCAAATTCTTAGCTTTTTATGTTCCAACATGGAACCTTTTTTGTTTTCAACATTAGTTCACAAATAACAACACAATAATCAATGAAGTTCATGTGACTTTACAATCTCCCCCCTTGGCATTTTATGGACCCAACTATTTTGGAATAACGAATTACAAGAAAAACTTTCAATTTTCACAATCATCATAATTCCAGAAATTCCCTTAGCTTGGACCAGGAGCATAACAAAATACATGGAACATATCTTTCCCTCTATGCACCTTTTAACAGCCTAGGATGATAATTTTCAATATCCTTCAAATCTCTTATGTCAACCGTAAGTATCTCCTCAATATCAATCTCAAGAAATTTCCCTTTTAGGTTTTCAAATTTTGTCAAATCTACGGATACTCTATTAGCTTGAACCCACTCAAAAACTTCATCTATGGAGCCAACTTTCTTCCTTCCCAATAAAAATGAGTAGTTTCAGAATTTGTTACCTTTTGACACAAAGATTTTCCTTTGTTTGGTGCATTATTTTCCTCTTCTTCTCCACCGGAGGTGGGTTGTGCATGCTCTTGGTTCCCTTTTTCGGCCATTGTAGCTATTTTGGAGAATATCTCGGCAGGGTTTTTGGTTCGGTAAGATAACTTTCAAATTTAAAATTTTGGTAGAGAAAAAGAGGTGTATAGCCGAAAAGAGGGAATGTGGAGAGATGGAGAGAGTTTGAACCAAAACTAACTTCTTCTCATTTTTCAAAAATTAAATGTCAGAACGATTTAGCACTGTGGGAAATTGAGTATGTGCAGGTGAGTGGCCGGTTCTGACATGTGGTAAGTTCATGAATGAAAAATAATTTAAAAAAATACGTACTACCTCCGTCTCACTCTAAATTGCTTATTTAATTTTTGAGCGTCAAATTTTGTAAACTTTGACTCTAAATATAAATTAATATATAAATAATAAATATATCAAGTGATATATTGTTAGATTTGTCTTAACATCTATTTTCTAAATATCAAGTTTTTATGCGGCATTATTATATGTAACTAGACATATTTACGGTCAAACATACATATTGAATACCGTGAAAAAAGTAAATAAGCAATTAAGAGTGGTACGGAGGGAGTATAACTTATGTTACCCCGACACCTAAGATTAGGTGAAAATCGCTTGTCAATTCGACATGACACGCGTCAAAATTTGACCGATTGGCGTATCAGTCGAAGAATCTAAGAACAAATGTGGGTATCGAAAGAAGGGGAAATATATAACTTAGAAAGTTGTGGAAAATTATTAGTTTATCTTTTTAATTAATTGATTTATTTCTAGATGGTAAGTAATTAAGTCAAACTAATGAATTTGGAAGCAAAATACGTTCAAATTTATTAATTTAACTTAACAAACAAAAGTATAAAAACAAATCAATGTATTAAACGAAAAAATAAACGTCCAGTGTTTCACTCGTCTAAAATGGATAAACTTCATTGACTTTCATACCCATGTCAATATATACAAAGCCATAAAGTAATAAAATATAGACATGTGGGAATGTATTCTATGAAACTTTATATGGCAGACGTGTCAAAAAATAGTCAAGACACTCAGTTGAATGACTTGGTGTGTCGATTAAAATATCAAATTTGAGTGTCGTCGTATCTGATCTCTACTCGGACACGACATTTAACTGAGTCTGGGTAACATAGCATATGACTTGATTTTGACCTGACTCACCTGACACATGATAGAACCTTATTGACCCCTCATCCCCACATACTCAATCCCCCACATAATTTGTTTGGATTTTACACTTCTAAACTTAACTTTAGGCTGAAAATGCCAATATGACCCTGCAAAATGAGAAAGTGTCAAAATAACTCTAACTTTATGAAAAAAATGTGCAATTATAATATTTTGTCACCATTCCGGTGTTGACTCATAAATTTGGGTGTTGACCGAACCTAAGATGACGAATATTCCCCGGTTTCACAAGCTGAAAATACCATTTTCCCTTTTTAATTTTTTCAATAGAGGGGTAAAATTGTCATTTCCTTAAAATTTGATCAAACCTCTCGTTGACAATTGAAGTCAACGGCGTCCAGGGTTAAATTGGCACATTCGTCATAAAGTTAGAGTTATTTTGGCACTTTCAATCTAAACTTAGGGTAATTTTAACACTTCACTCTAATTTTTTCTGGATTGAAGCATACTACTCCCTCTGTTTCTCTAGTTGTGGCACCATAGGTAAAAATGCTTGGATTTAGGTGAAGAAAATGAGTGGATGAAAATGAAGGAATCTTGCCAAAAAGAGAAACCATGGGAGTATATGAATTGAAAATCGTACTCATGAATTGAACATGTATTTCGGGTCTCCTGACAGGCGGTCTGTATATAAACTTATTGACATGCCACTTATACACTGCATTTGTTAAATTGCATGGAGTACTAAATTTTGAAAATGTTATTTTTATATTATACTCCCTCCGTCCCACTATTAATTGCTCAATTTGACTTTTGAAAGTCAACTGCATCGATGTTTAACTATTAATATTTTTATTTATGTGTGTAAAACAATTCCTGAAAAATTATAATTTAACATATATGTTATGATAAATCCAACAACATATAATACGATAATAGTCACACATATATAATAATAGAATTTAATGGTCGAAGTTGTATTAGTTTAACTTTCAAAATTCAAATTAAGCAATTAATAGTGGGGCGAAGGGAGTATGTTTTTATATTTTGACAAGCAAATACATATTATTACTTGTTTTAACTTTTAAAATATAGTATTTAAATATATATATATATTTAATAATATTTGAGGTAAAATTTAATGCGAATTGTCTATAATGGAAAGATCGCCTTTAGTGAGAATTTTTCTTTCCTAAATCCCATTTAATTAACTCGAATTCATTTCTTTCCGTTTACTTGTCAATCGGTTGACCTGACATGTAAAAGTAAAACCAGCCAAATATAAAAAGGACCGAAATCGTTTGCATTACCAATCGGTTGAGCATTCTATCCGCCGGCACCGGTAAGTTTTCCGATCTCCGGGATCTCAACTTTGGCTCTGTATGTTTGTGACCTAGACGATTGAATTGTAGATTCTGTTTGTTACGTTCTCCCGATTGAATGTATAATTGAAATCTCAGCGAGCTATAATTTTAACTATATATATCTCTGGATGTGTAATTGACGAACTTTTCAGGGCTATTGCTATATTATCATGATCATTTCGTATTTAATTACGTTTATCATACAAATCTGCTGTTTAGGGTTTATTGACTTCGCTTGCCTTTTGTTTTATTTTTTATGACAGAATGTTGGATTTAGAGTACTATTCTGCCACTTTTTCTGAAGGATTTTAGGGTTTATTGGGTTGTAGTTGAGACTAAGAGAAATGCTTAATCTTGTTGCTTAGTTTCCTGTGGAACTTATGAATTAATGGTTTATGTTTGTCTTTCTCGAGATTATGGATAAGTAGCTACTAAAATGTCTCCTTTACCGAGTACCTGACTAGATGCGGTAGATTTCCTCGGTATGATATTTGTTAATGGGTAGTCAAGGTATGGTTCGGCATGCTTTGATGTAGGCGAGCATTTTCATTCTGTCTTTTAGCATGTTCGACTCAAGGGATATTCTGTAAGCATCTTGCAAGATGGCTATTGAATCAGTCCGTTGGAGAATGCAGCTTTACTGAACTTAAATAATGTTGATGGATTACGGGCTATGGATCGTTCACTCACTCTGTATCAATTAGACTTTGATGTTTCCATAAACGACTTTGACGACTTAGAATTATGTTGGTAGTAGATAATACACTGTATTTGAATATGATTTTGCACGGAATTCTTGTTATAGGCATTTTGCTACATTTAATTCTGTTTTATGGCATTATGATGAGGCCATACGGTCTTTTCATCTGGTACAAGCATTCAATCGTTTGATCCTCTTGGCTAGGGCTAGTTCTCAATCTTGTTGGAGTCTTATGACACTGTTAAAACACTCCTTGAAATCAGCTGAGTAGCAAAACAGCCTGTCGACTACCTGTCTTGTTGCATTCTATCTTGCATTTTGTGGAATCTTGTTTCACTTTAAGAATACTGTTACAGCATATCACGTCGAACTTTGATGCAAGTTTTTTGGTGTAATTTCTTATTACTGTATATGATGCTCCTTGGTTTACTTGCTGTGGTTAGTTTTGACCCTTTGTTATTGTTATAATCTTTTCCCTGCAATTACTTATTTTCTAGTTGTCTATCGATAGATGGATTGGCAAGGACAGAAATTAGCTGAGCAGCTTATGCAGATGTTGTTGGTGGTTTTTGCTGTGGCGGCATTCATAGTTGGGTATGTTTTGGGCTCATTCCAGACCATGTTGATGGTATATGCTGCCGGTGTTGTGTTGGCGTCTCTCATAACTCTTCCCAACTGGCCTTTCTTCAACAAACACCCTCTCACCTGGTTGGGTCCAAGTGAAGCTGAGAAGCATCCGAAACCACTGCCACCAAGCACCGGCTCAAAGAAGAAGACAGGCAGGAGTAGGTCTCATGACTGATCCGTGGGCACTGCCCCATAGATATATGTTCTGTATTAGCTATACGCATGCTGAAAATTTTATCTGGTGATACTGTATGAACTAACTGATTCTGAAGGTAGCCTGCATTTGACATTTTAAGCTCTCCGGAAGTGAACGTAGTTCCGCGGTGGCCATTCATATTCTCTTTACATAATCTTGTGTTCTTCTTCTTTTTGTTCAAGTTCATGTTTATATGGATTATCTGGGTATTGGAAATGTTGCTGTGGTTTTACTTGTGTGTAAAGCTGTTTTGCAGGAAAGGAGTGGACCTAGGATGGAAGTCCAACAACAGCAACATTTAAAGTTATATCGGGCCTAAAAATTAGGCCCAATGTAATGCTTCCCTATCCCGCTGCTGTAGATTGGCCTGGGTAGCTCTCTAGAAATGTGATCCCACTTGGGCCGAAAAACTAAAAACATTTAGTAGGACATATAACCAAACCACGCTCTACATTTTACTTCAACACGCCACTTCAATGAGATAATGTGGACAATATATATAATTAGATATATTGTCCACTTCAAAAGTTTAATTGTCTGTGAAAGTCGAAAATGTGACTATTTGATTTTAAAAGTTGATTTTACCTATTTTATAGGAAAAATCATGGAAAAAATAGTATTTCCATAGGCATATGGAAAGACAGATTGAATTATAATTATAGAAAGATAAACGGTTTTAGTTGCAATAATAAATAATAATAATGCAACGTGCAGTAGTTATAAATTTATGGCCCGACTAATGAAACCCGAAAGTTTTATCTTGATTTCTTCTAATTTGCAGTTTAAACCTTGGTCTTTCCATGACTTATGGAAAGACCGTCTTTCAAGAGACGGACTCCACTAAGAGTGACACACTAAATTTAGTCTCTTGGAATAATATGAAGAAAATAAGTGGTTCAAATTGATGTAGAAAGTAAAAAGTAAAATGATTTAATGAGATTAAAAAAATCTTGCCAAAAATGAAATATATATTATTTAAAAATATATTTCAATAATATAAGTGTGTCAATTTTAGTGAAACAGAGGGAATACTTGGTAGGAAGGGACGGTAGTATTGGTAATGATTCTTTGGACGTCTGTTAATTGGTCTGTATCATAGGAGTGATTTGCGTCCAAACAAAAAGCCAAAGTCATTTTTCCGACCTGTGAAAGTCACAAAAACTGAACGAAAACAACAAAAAGAAGATCGAAAAATAATCACGGTTTTGTTGAGATTTGGATGGGTTGGAAAATACTGGAAGGAAGTTGTTTGGAAAACCTGAGAAGTTTTCCATACAATTTCGTGATTCCAAAGTCCAAAGAAAGATGGCGAGTTGTGGGAAGGAAGCAACGCAAGAACGATATTTCTGCATGTTCTGGATGATTATTGTTTCTATTCCCTCCCATTCATTAACGTTGGTTCACTTTTCCTTCTAAGACAGTTTTTTAAGATTGGCTTCTTTTATTTTTGGCAAATTTTAGATTGTTTTCATCCACTCATTTTACTTTTTACTCGTTTAATTCATTCTTCACCACTAATGCTACTTTTTCTAAATTCAAGTGTGAAAAGTAAATGAGTCAATGTTAATGAATAGGAGGGAGTACTAAACTAATCACTCTCCATGTCTAATTAGCACGCCTGATTGGCACATTTACTTTTTGGCACCAAAATTAGTGATTTTGTCCTATTTTTCTTCCGGTCTTTGGAAAAAAACTGTATTTTCATAGACATATGGAAAGATGAGCTTTAATTAGAATAATATGAAATTAGATGATTATACTCTAAAATAACTGTAATTGAAACAATCGAGTTTTGATTAGATACAATACATATTTATAGTAAAACATTTACATTTAATTTTTTTGTGTACTCCCTCCGTTTCTTTATAAGTGACACCATAGGTTTAGGTGCTTGGATTTAGGTGAAGAAAATGAGTGGATGAAATTGAATGTAGAATGTAAAAAGTAGAATGAGTGAATGAAATTGAATGAATTTTACCAAAAATGGAAAGTGTGTCAATATAAAGGAAACAACCCAAAAATGAAAGTATGTCAATAATAGAGAAACAGAGTGAGTTCGGTGCTTATTATAAGGACAAAAGATAGATAACCTGTTAATTAAAAGATAATAAATTGCTTGTTGGTTATATAAGGACAAAAAAATAACCAGTTACTCAATTGCTGTTGTATCTAGGATACCGAATTCTTGCGGTATCTCGAGCACATGGTATAATTTATCTAAAAAACAATTAGCTTGATGGTTAAATAGTATAGCTAAATCGGCTTAGCTAACTCCCAACTGCATATAATATATAGATATTCCAAAGCTCAGGGAGTAGCTAAACAAGCTTAGCTAAATCTGCTTAGTCAAGAAAAAACGTAATTGCAACTCGGCTTAGAAGTAGCTTAATCAAGAAGTGACTTTAGTCGGGAAGTAGCTTTGCCATGAAATAACTTCATTGAAAAGTGCATAATCCGGAAGCAACTTGTTACATGGACAGGACATCCACAAATAGTACTCGAATACTTTCACAAATGTTTTCTTCTTAAGTGGTGTAAACAAACCTGCTCGAATGAAATCTCGAGTGGAAAAAGAAATGTTTCTGTACAGCGGGAGAAAATAAATGACCATACTGGTTCTCCCTAATCCCTTTCTAGCGCTGACAAAGATTACACGAACAATAGGCAAAATACTGTCACACAAGAATCTCATGGGATTGAAATATGCAAGAATTGTATGCTCTAGATGCTATGGTTGAATCATACTTGTAAAAAGATCAAAATATTTCTCAGGTCTGATGCTAACGAGACTTCAGGTTGACATCCACTTTATCTAGTCAGTCATTACCATTCAGTATTGACGCTGCCACTTTCTTTAATGACTCTGCTGCTTTTGCCAAATCCGATTCTGAATGACCAGCAGAGACCAACAATCTTATGCCAACAGGCAGATTGCACTTATCAAGTTTTGATCTTTTGGACGTTACAACTAACACAGATTCTTCTTTAAGCACCTGGTGACATACATTACCGGGAAATTCGATTAAAGGAAAGCACAAGCACCCTGAAAACAGACTACTATAATTTAAGGCAGGGCAGCCGCAAGAGTATCAGGATTAGAGGATGAGGCTACCAGAAAGAACTTACACGATCAGCGAGAACTTCAAGCAACTGAAGATCACCGGTTGAGGAGCCTGTGGATTTCTTTAATTGG
>JAULKM010000001.1:15043429-15054137 GCA_032355605.1 Rubia tinctorum
CTAACAAAATAAATTCAATAGTTCGTCTCTTGAAAAACGGTCTTTATTGAAAGACCAAAGTTTAAACTGTAAATTTGAAGAAATCAAAATAAAATTTTCAGATTGTATTAATCGGATCATAAACCTATCACTCGTACATGTTGCATAATAAATTTTTAATATTGCAGCTAAAACATTTTACTTCTATAATTCCAATTCAGCATTGTATTTCCATATGTCTATAAAAAGACGGTATTTTCCAAAAATTTATGTGAAATTTAATAATACATTTGTAATTTTTTAATTTAATTTCATTTCGAATTTTTTTCCAGAAATTAATTTCAATGTTTAAATTTATTTTATGAATCATAATTAAAAATAACCATATATTTTTTTTAAATAATGTAATTTTATTTTTTTTAAATGACCAAAATTTAATTTAGATTTTGAAAATTAAAAATAGAATTTTTGGATTTTTTGAATTTTTAAATAGCATAATTTTTTTCCAGAAATA
Organism: Rubia tinctorum; assembly: GCA_032355605.1. NCBI lineage: Eukaryota > Viridiplantae > Streptophyta > Magnoliopsida > Gentianales > Rubiaceae > Rubia > Rubia tinctorum. The sequence goes on from JAULKM010000001.1 coordinate 15,043,923, forward strand.
TTAAAAACGGAATTTTTTTTTAAAAAAATCGGTGGGACTTGTGGCACCACCAGATTGGGCCACTGTCCCGATCAGCTTTAAAAACATTTTTTAAAAAAAGGAGGGGACAGCAGGGGTCACATGGCCCAAAATAAATGATCCGCGCGTCAGCACGTGGAGCCTCTGCCATTTTCTGACTTGGGGCGGGCTGTGTCAGTAAGTCTGGCCAGCGGGCTGCTTCAAATGCCAGCCCGCTCTGAGCCCCCCCACAGTGGAGTTTTTCGGTCCCGGTTCCTTCCCAATTTTTAATTCAGCACAAATTGAGGCTCACTGCACATGCTCTAATAAGCGTAAATTATATCTTATCCTAGGATGTATAATTTAAGGTTATTTATCTGTTTGCATGTTGTATTACTAGGGATACAAACCACATTGCATTCTTAGTAATTAAATGACTTTTACAGTAAAAATAAGAAAACACTTTTTTATATTATCTATAATAATAATATAGAAAAAAGAAATTGATATACTATTCAAATTCAATTTGTTATACTATTAAGAATCAAATTCTATTTCAAAATATATCATTCATCCGATTCACTATCATTGACTCTCTTTCTATATTGTTCTGATTCCTTAACACTGTCTCTTTTACAATTTTATATCTTTAGACAACCTTTATAATATCCCTTCGACTCACCATTACTCCAACCAACAATTCAATTTACTCATCAAAATGCATTTTTCCTGAATCCAAGTGTGAAATGTTAGTGAATAAAGGTAGTACGAAACGTTGACCAATAATTAGGAAGTAAACTGGACGGAAGGAGGTACCGTTTTCTTCATTTTCTGATTAAGCTTTTTGAGTCCACTCCACTAAGAGTATTTCACATGGATACAATACAGAAAATGATGCCATTGGGTAAACCAAATGGACCCAAATCTCAACCCCGAGACTTTTCTTCACACTACTTTTTAACCAATATTCTTAAATTCGCAGATCTCCCTCCCGGCGTCATCATATCACTTAACCAAACTCGTGCGTCACATTTTTCCAATTTCATTGCACATTTATAGACCAAAAAAAAAAGAATCGGAGTGCTAAAAAGAGCAGTAAATTAGCAATACTTACTGTCCAGCAACAAAAGGGACGCCTTTGCTGGGTGAATCTCCTTGCAATCCAGGTATAATGTCAGTCATCATTCTCACAATGCTGGTGTCCTCACTGTAGCTCTCGTAACACCTCCCCCATCTCGGGTCTCGGCACACCTGCATCACGCCCCAAATTAATACATATCCATCTGAACAAACCAAACGTACCCGGTATATCACATTAGCTTATTTACCGCAATACATGGGGCAAAAGCATAGGGAATGCCAGTTGCTCTAACTTCAAGAGCAGTCGCAGCTCCAATCTTCTTCACTAGCACCGGATCCCTATTCATCAAAAATAGAAGGAAAAAAAGTGTGACGGCTTCATAAAAACATACCGAAATGAAAAAGTGTGACGGTATTAGCGGAACCATAACTGACCTGGTGGCTCCAAGACCAACATTGTGGGGGAAAATGGTAGCCCCATAGACATTATTGTGACCATGAATGGCATCGATCCCATAAATCATAGGGATTCCTAGACGTGTGGACAAAGAGCCTTGCTGGTAATCGTTGACCATGTCAACCCACGTCTTGGCCGACGCCTGCTGTGCCGGAACGCTACCTCCGCCACTCAATACGCTTCCTGCACGCCACCACATCAGATCTTACCCACTCCCAATAACATAAACATAAAGTTGTAGCATCCTTCCAAATCAAACTACACTCTTACATCTAAAGATATTAACTGTCAAAAACATGATTGTTATAAATCAGAAGAAGAAAAATAGTTGTGCAGTTTGATCTAGATGAACTGAACTGAACATAACATAATTGAACTGAAAATGAGAGTATTAAAAAACAATAACAATTGGTTGAACAAAGCTAAATCTCATCGAATCAAATCAAATCTCTGCTGAAATAAACTGAACAGCAAATAAGTTCAAGAGAACATGCCTAATTGTAGTTGAGACCGAATCATACCTAGCATATATTTCTTGAGGACATCTCTGGACGCAACAGTGCGATCAATCTGCGTCATTTGACCGATTTTCTCGGCTAAGGTCATCCTGCCCATCAAATCCTTGATTCTAACATTCATATTCTGCTTTGGATCCTTGTACGCCATGTATCCTGTCGCTTCTGCCATGGCTGCCCAGCAGCACAGCACTAAAATCCCAATCCCCAGTTCAGAACGCTTCCCCATGACCAATCGTATATGCGTCAAACTGGCATATTCAAGAAAGTCAAGTTCATCAATGGCGGAACAAGATTCTGACAGCATTGCAGTGTGAACTGAATTGAACTGAACTAAACTAAACTAAAGATTGAGTGTGTTGAAAATGGTAGCAATCAGAATAAACCAAACTTAATTTCATCGGATCAAAACAGAACTGAATTGAACAGAAACCGAAATGCAGATAAACCCGGAGAACATAGCCGTGTATCATGAAGCTATTAGAGCATAATTTGAAAGCAGAGATTTAAAAAGAAGAAATGAATATTGTTTAAAAGTGAGGTCATACCAGCGGGAGTTGAACGCAGAAGAAGTGAAGGTGAAACAGGGGACGGGGATAGAGGATTGATTATAGGGGTCTGGTATGGGTTGTATTTATAACAAAAAGTCTTGCCTCGATGTCATCTAGTGGAAATTCTATCCATTTTTATTTCTTACAAATTTTATCCATTTATCTTTGTTACTACTCCCTCCGTCTCAGCCTAAATTGCATAGTTACTTTTCAGACACTATTCTTCATCAAAGTTTGGCCTCATATTTGAATGGATTTATGAGCAACAATATTATCATATGTGCTATTGTTCAATTCGACGTAACAAGTAGTTTCTAAATATCATATTTTTATTTACCGAAATTATACGTAAGTGAAGATATTAACGGTCAAACATGTTTATTAAACAGCGTGATAATGATTGCCCTGCAAAATAGCCTGGGACAGAGGGAGTACCACAAATTTTATCCATTTTAATTCCAACTAACGTTAGATGAGAATTTGTCCAATTTTATTTCGTATTACTCTATAAATGGGAGTATAAGTTGGGATATGCTTTAAATTTAATATATGACTACATATTTCTATAATAATTATAATTCATTGTATTTATGTAATCTTCGCTAGATTTTGTTAGATTTATTATAGCATATATTTTATAGTAGTATCATATTTTTGTAACTTATAATTATCACAAAATAACTGTTAGATGATGTTATTTTATAATTGATGTAACTGATAGGGCGATTTGATGTTTATTTTATTTATTGCAACGACATTCCTACAACTTTGAAAAACTTTTAAAATGTATCGTAATGTATAAATAATTATAATTTGGCTTTAAAAGGTTATTGAAACGATGTTTTTCATAATTGGTCTAATCGTTAGTCGATCTAACAAAAGTTTTTCTCTATAATTATACATTTAGAAATATTATTAATCAAATATTATTAAAGTTGGAAGTTTAAATAAGAGCACAGAAATTATATGATATTACAATCAAACAAATCATCCATTTCATCAGGCAAAGCTCATGAAGTTTCATCGTCAGAAATTTTGTTAAATATATTAGTGGTTTACGTGTATTTTTTACAAATTCTCTTTTCGACGAGTTTTTTACATTGCCACGTATTCATAATTGCCCAATTCTTGGGAAAGACTCTTCGTCATAATTTTAATACTTTTCGTATACCATTGGAAAAGGAAAATTATATAGAAAAACAACGAACATAACTAGTTCAGTTCAATTGTAATTTGGCGTGAGAATTCAAACGGAAATAAATACTACCTCCGTATTAATAAAAAATAAATTAAGAAAAGACAGATTTTGACTTTTAGAGATCAAACTAAACCAAATTCGACCATTAAATTATATTATGGAGTATGTTTTTGGATTCATCATAACATATTTTTTTAAATTATCATTTTTTTTAAAATAATAATAATTAAAAATTGATTCCGCTAATTTTTAAAAGTTAAAATGTGTCTTTTTTGGAACGAAGGTAGTAGCATATTCGAATGGAAACCTCAAATTTGAATTGATACACACATAATGACATAAATCAATTGCACTTTATGATAACTTCATGATAATCCTTTTAATTTTCTCTTTTTTAAAATTACACACTCTCTCCGTTTTCTATTTATAGCATTATAGATACATGTGTTTGAATTTAGACAAAGAAAAAGAGTAAATAAAATTGAATGTCAAAAGTAAAAAATAAAACGAGTGAATGAATGAAAATGAAATAACATTGCTAACTATGAAAAATGTAACATCAAACAATATATCCTGATAAGGTAAGTGTGAACGATAGGGCCTGATAAGGTAAGTGTAAACGAGGGAATACTTCACATCAAATTTAGCTTTCAAGGGGCCAATATTGAGTCATTGCGCATGGACCAAGGGAACGATGAGACACGATTTCAAACGTGAGGGATTGGGTCCACTATTGAAGGATCTTCAGGATGAGGACAAGTTATCTTTCTTGTTTAATCGTCAAATTTTACGGTCAAAGAGAATAATCTCCCTAACCCATTCCTCAATTAATAATTTATACTCCGTCTCTCACAACCTAAATTGCACAATAATTATTATTACGTTTTTTTAAAAAAAATTGATCGTTAATATGTTCACCGACATATAATAACGGCAAATAAAAAGTTGATATTTGAAAACTACTTATTACGATGAATTCAACAATATCGTATATGATAATATTATTGTTTATATATAAATATATATATATATATATATATTTAAATATATGGTTAAAGTTGAACACTGGATAGTGACATAAAGTGAAGTGGGCAATTTAAACTGGGACGGAGGAAGTATCACTTTCTTCTTACTCCCTCTGTTTTTCTATTTATGGCACCATATGGTTTAGGTGCTTGGATTTAGGTGAAGAAACGAATTGATGAAATTGAATGTAGAAAGTAAAAAGTAGAATGAGTGGATGAAATTGAAGAAATCTTGCCAAAAATGGAAAGAGTGCCAAATAAAAGAAAACATATACTATTTATAATAGAGTCCGTCTCTTGAAAGGCGGTCTTTCCATAAGTCATGGAAAGACCAAGGTTTAAAGGGTAAATTAGAAGAAATTAAGATAAAATTTTTGGGTTGTATGGACCGAGTTATAAAATTTATAACCACTACACGTTGGATAATAAAATTTTAATATTGCAACAAAGACCTTTTATCTTTAATTATTATAATTAAACCCCGTCATTCCATAACATTATGGAAAGACCGTCTTTCCCAAGATTTTGCCTTAAGTATTACTCAATAATTAGTATAATTGTCATTTATTAAAAAAATTGACAATTACCTTAAGCCCCCTTACATTTTAGTCTGGTCCACTGATTGTAATCATTATCACAGTGTTCAAAAAATATGTTTGACCGTTAATATGTTTACCTACGTATAATAATGACAAATAAAAAGTTGATATTTAGAAATTACCTGTTATGATGAATTGAACAATATCATATACGAAATATATCATAATATTATTGTTCATAAATCCTTTTAAATATGTGATTAAAGTTTGATAGAAAATAATATCAGAAAAGTAGAAGTGCAAATAGAGTTGAGACGGATTCACGGAGGAGTATGTTCATCTGGATTTGAGTATCTGTAATTCGTATTGATAATATGATTAACTTATTAATTCAATACTAAACAGTAAACACACCACTTATACGACTCTCCTAAAAAAATAGAGGCTTATCCGTGTAGTAGGGGTGTTCATGGGTTGGGGCGGATCAAAATTCCCATAATTTAGGGTCGGGTCGGACTGGGTCGTGGGTCGACTCAAATCGACCAAAATCCAAAATCATATGAAAATAGTAAATTTTTATTTTTTAAAATAAAATATATTATTTTAAATATAATATTATTTAAATAATAAATAAATTGTGATTTATTTTATATAATTTAAAATATGAATATTATATTAAATTATAAATTATTCACTTAATAAATAAAAATACAATCATTTTCATTATATTTAGTTAGAATACTTATAATATTTCATTTAAAAAATATAATTTTACTAAAATTTATTTATACAATTATGAAAATATATTTCATATATTAATAAATATATTGTTTATAATTAATAGTAGATTTTTAAATTATTTTTAGTTTTATAAAAAAAATTAAGAATGTTAAACTTGTTTGTGAATTAAATTAATGGTGGGTATTTTGTATTAAACTACATTTTTAATGATTTTTTTCAAGAAAATGGGGTAAAATTGTAAATGTGTCAAAACGGGTCGATTTGGGTCAAAATCCGACCCGGTCCATTTTGACCCGACCCATATCGACCCAAATGGGTCATTGACCCGACCCGATCGGGTCGGATCAAAACGGGTCGGGTCGGACAATTTGAACACCCCTAGTTGGATATATATATATATACATGAGTCAAATATGTGTTATTGGAAACCGTGAAAAATATTCTATTCAAGTTTGTCTGAGACGGAGGGAGTACTTTTTCTTGGGAAGAGAAGTGAGAGTTTCAATATGAGCTTCTCAAATTAGAAACTTTACTTAACCTCATCTAAAGAAAAGTGTACCACATCATGATGATAGTTTCACTTTACCCTTATATTGGAGATATTTTTGTGGGATGAATGTCTATCAAGTGCCTTTTATCAAATTGACATTGGAGATGCTTTAAAAGAACTCCCCCGTCCTAGTCAATTTTGCACATAATATTTTTTCAGTTAAAATTGTCGAACTTTGACAAAAATTTGAGTGCATATATGAACTAAAATATTATTGTATGAGATATTGTTAGGTTCATCGTAATATGTATTTTCTAAATATCAATTTTTTATACGCGTTATTGTCTGTAGTTACACATATTTAAACCAAATATATTTTATTGAAAATCGTGAAAAATATTTTGTGCAAATTTGAGTAATACTGGGGAGTAGCTAAATTACGCATGAATTACTACTCCCAAAAGAAGGACTCCACCTAAGAGCATGTACAATAGGGGGCTCAGAGGGGGTTCAATTAAAAATTGGGACGGAACCGAGATCGAAAACCCCCCACAGTGGGGGGATCGGAGTGGGCTGCATTGCAGCCCGCGGGACCGGACTTAGAAATTAAGCCCGCACCCTGTTCTGCAAACCCTGCAGCACTCATGTGCATGGGGCTATAGCTGCTGTTGCTGCCTTTTTTTTCTTGTCCCCCCTGGCTGCTACGTGACAACCACTGGTTGGGTCACATGGCACAGGGGTCCCCCAGCTTTTAAAAAAATTACACAGGATTGGGACACGTGGTCCCATCAGGTGATGCCACGTGTCCCAACCGAATTTTTTAAAAAAAATCTAAATTTTTTTCCTATTTAAAAATTTTAAAAAGGGAAAATTTAAAAAAATTAAAAATTAAAAATCTAAATTAAATTTTGGTTCTTTTTAAAAATTAAAATTACATTTTAAAAATATATATATATATGATTCTTTTAATTATAGTTTATAAAATAAAATTTACAAATTGAAATTAAATTCGGAAATGAAATTTGAAAGAATAAAATCAAATTTAATAATTATAGGTGTATTATTAAATTTCACATTTAAATTTATTTATTAGGTATATTTATTTGAATTAAATATTAAAGGTAAAATTAATGAGTTAAATAGAGATAATCAAGTGGGGTTCATGGAGTGGGTTCAAAATTGTTCCAACCATTATGGAGAAAAAATGGAGTGATTTAGTTGTGGGTTCAATTGCTGAAGTGGAAGAGAAAAAATAATTATTTAATTAATTGAAACCGCAAGAGCGGGCTCGGAGCGGTCTCGGCATTGTACATGCTCTAATCATTTGTAAAGAATATTACTGGGAATATAAAATGATATCCCTAAATGAGACAGTTGGAGGAAAAAAATCCAGAATCATCTTATGCTTATTTACGTTTAAAATTATGAATGAATGGACAATAACTAACAGGAATTGAATGCTTCCCAAGAATCTCAGAGCCATAATATAGTCCCGGAAGCGCGCCACCATAATTCCTTGAATCGTGTGCACAAGGATCAACCAGCGAAGAAATGTCGAGCGACGAAGAATTTATGGAGGAACCCAACGGCGAAACAAAAGGGATGTTTCGTAAAAGGCTCAAAGATCGATCCAAGGTTGTACCTCTGGTTCCTTCCTACTTGTGATTTGAGATGGTGTCATGTTGATTTTTATACAAAATTTTGTTTTTTGGGGCAGAAAATGGCGGAAACCAAAGAGATGACCAAGAAGATCTTGTCCAAGCATGCAGACAAGATTGCCAAACGGGCTGAAGAAAACGAAAGATTCATCAATAAGGTCCCTTTTCAATTTCCCCTTCATTTCCATCATTTTTCTTTAGTTTGATTGGAACTACAAGTGTTTGTTTCTGTACAGGTGACTTATTTGTTGAGTGTTATTGGGTTTGGAACATTCTGCTTTCTGTGGGGCGCCAGTAAGTTTCTTGTTTTTGAAGTTAATACTTAGACAAGCAAAATAGCATTGTTTGATGACTTATTTTTCTCCGTTGGGGGTTGCTTGTGTTGCAGGGCCTCAAGATGTGCCTTATGTATACTGTCTGTTTTATGTTATATTTGTTCCCATGAGATGGATTTATTACAGATACAAGAAATGGCATTATTACCTCCTGGTAAATCTCTGCTCTTTACATTTCTATTTAATTACTTTTCATTGGCTATACTACTTAGATTATGCTGGAGTTCAAGTGTATGCTCATAATGAGTCAATTAACTTTTCGTGCATAAGCACGAATAGAATTAGTTAATAAACGAGTTATGATAGTATATCGGGTCAATAAGAATGTTTACTTGGGAGAGCTAGCGCCAATGTTTAATTGGAGCTTAGATTTGTGTTGCTGTACTTTTTGTGGCGTTTGATCTTAGTACAGCAATTAGGTTCTAAAAGATCATGTTTTTGTTGTGCCGTGCAGGATTTCTGCTACTATGCCAATACAATCTTCTTGGTCATGCTTCTCTTTTTCCCTAGAAATGAGAAGTTTTTCATGATCTGTTTCTCATTCGCAGAGGTGAGCTATTGATGAGCAGCTATCTTGGTAGTATTATAAGATCTTGTGTTTGTTCTCTCTAATACCTTGACTTCCTCCAATGCAAATGCAGGGGCCACTAGCCTGGGCACTGATTGTATGGAGGTGCAGCTTAGTGTTCAACTCTTTTGATAAAATTGTTAGCGTCTTCATACATCTTTTGCCTGGTAAGTAGGATGTCCTTTTGTCCTTTCATGGTGTGGCTCATTTTCTAAATTTAAAGCGAGGTTATTTCAGATGATGACAAATTAAATCTTGCCCCGTTCTTTAATCTGTCAAAGTGGTGGTTCTATTTCTAGATTTATATTGCTTTTTGACTGCTTAATGAAGATTTATTATAGTTTTCCTATCATGAATCAGTTTTGGTAAGTGATTCTGCATTTGTTCTTATCTCCTGTCTGACCCCGTCATGGAGTAACTTATAGCAACAATGGCACAACTCCTCTGAGGCTAAGATATATTTTATGCTGTAATGTCACCATACATGGATATTGAACTGAAGAAACTTAACATCCAAAGTTAACCTAAAAAAAAACATCCAAAGTTGGAGCCTAGACCTACGTTGTTCCTTGCTGATATAGTAACTGGAAGTCCAATATGTTGAAAGCAGATTTTAACGTATTTCTTCAACTGCATGTCAATAATTTTGTACTTATACTGTATCTCATTTTATTGCACTTGATGTCTTTTTACTGTTTTAGTTAGTATTATTTAGCCAGGCTTAGTTGTATCTTTTAATGTAAAGCAACAAAGTGCCAATTTTGATTGTTCCATCCTAATATCAACAGAGCTGGAGATTGATTGGAAATGTGCTTGCCGTATCTGTGACCGTCATGCTACTGCATGTAACATTAACTAAGATGCTTGCTGCAAGATGCACTGCACCGCAGTCTGCACGTATCATTATTAAGATTTGACATTGATCTGTTTCACATGTTATATTTTTAGATGAATATGCTTCTTGGTTGCTGTGCTTATTCTTATATAATTATTTGGGTCAGGTTTGGTTTTCTTCACAATTCGATGGTGGGATCCTGTATTCTTTGAAGCTATGCATCCTG
>JAULKM010000001.1:15072239-15085618 GCA_032355605.1 Rubia tinctorum
TTATGCAAATTGTGTGTTATTGATTTTGTTAGTTGGTTGGTGATGATGCTCGATAAAATCTGGCACTTTCTTTCTCTTGGATGATAGCGAACTTGCTCCTGTTGGAAAAAAGAAGGGCGGTCAAGCAGGGCGGCTTCTTGTCGGTACTCGCTCTATTGCCAAAGTAAGAGGCTGAAGGAGATGTTATGCGAGAATGGGCTGAATGATCAGACTTTGTGTACTTATTATCCCTTGTATGTCGAAGGTATGTTTTATAGGTCAAAGTGGGTTGACTACTCATGATTTGAGAGCAATAAGTCCCCATGGGTTCCTATGCAAACTTGTGAGAGATTCAAGGTCAACCCCATGCTAATTTCATCACGCGAGTTATGGTTTCTAGGGTGGTGGATCATTTCTCGGTGCCATTGTCTCAAATATTGGCGTTACACCATTTGGGGGGCTCGTGATTTCTAGCCCTGGAAAGGTTCTCACCGATATTCCATTTTTGTAGGCAAGGAGTGTGCAACTACAGTAAACACGTGATCCATTTTCTATGTTCTTCTTGGGTTGGATTGGATATCCCTTGACTTTCTCCATAGTCCTCTTATCCGCTCCAGGTTTGGATCTAGGTACTGGGCCGGAAGCCCGAGTTTCACCAAGGGAGTATTAGGATTATGGTTCAATACTCATCAAATCCCTCCAGCCTGGGTTGGGAACAGAAGAAAGCATGGCTTGGTTTTGAAACTTAGTTATTTCATGTGTCAGGCGGTTTATATGTCCTGTCTCGTGATTGGATATCGCGGGTGGCAATTGCTTTTTTTCATGCTACACTTAAATTCTCCTATTATCACTTTTCTTCAATCTTGTCTTCCTATCTCCCCATTTCTAGAAAAACCTGCCCCTTTTGCCAGGTGCGTTCATCTTTTTCTTCTCTTTCACTTTTTACTTCTTCGCATTTCCTTTTCCTCCTGCCTGTTTTATGGGTGTTTGTAAGGGTGCTAAAATGAGCGACATTACCTGTGAGACCAAGTTCTTCAAGCGTGATGCTTGGTTTAATCTCTTGAAGGTCTCCTCGGGAGGTGAGTCCCTTTTTGAGAACGTCGTCATTTTGCCGAACAAGGAGCAAACCGTATAGAATGCGCCTCCTGGGACCGTCCCAATTTACCTTCAATCTCGGAATAACTGTGAGTTGCACTTCCCGTTGGTCGACCTTTTCCCGTCGGTTCTCCGTCATTACCGTTATTCACTGTATCAGATAACCCTAAATTCTATTCTGGTGGTGTTTACCTTTGAGGATTTGTGCCGATCCCAATCCATCATCTCGATGATCGACCATTTCTAGTGGTTCTGCTTTCCAGCAAAGGAGCTGCCCGACTAGGTTTGTCTAAACTTTCACACTAGCGACGTGCTTGGTTCAGACATAATCTTCCCTGACCTTCCCTCTCACCATGATTGTAAAGACTGATTTGTTTTTGTTAAGGAGGAACTAGTGTTGGGTAATGCTCTTCACAACGACCTTTACCTTGTTGGCTCCCTGCAGGCTAAAGTTTTTCAGCCACGGGATATTGATGTGGAGGCGATAAGGCCTGAAATTAAAATGCTGAGTCAATTTTTGATAAAATCCTAGCACTTTCTAACCGATAACCTCTTTAAGGAACTTAAATATGCCCTTTTCTGGTGATGTTGTATCCTCTTGCGTGCCTAGCGATATATAACATATCTTTTACTTCACGTACCGCTTGCTTGTTGGTTCGTTTATTTTTTTTATTCTCATTTTTTTGTGGAATGTATGGATTTGAGTAAGTTTGTGCAAAGTCTGTTTTCCTTCAAGGCCAAGGGTCACCTTCTTGTTAAGATCAAGATCGTTGTGAGCTCCTCTGTCCCTGTTGTCTCCCAGACGGCTGACGACGTTATCATCGTGTCAGACCAAGATGTCGCTAAGGTCAAGCTATCCTGAAAGGATGCTAAGACTTCTGGAAAGCATTCTTGAGCCGGAGGAACTTGCTCTTGTCTGAGCCATCAACTTAGGCCTAAGGGTGTTCATCGTCCTGAGAATAGTGCGCAAGTAGAGTAGATGATAGTTCTTCTGGCACTTCTGAGGTGGAGACCCTTCCAGATCTTGTGCTTGTCAATTCAGCCCCTGTTCCTCCTTCCCGGAACTTGTCGGGCAGTCCGTTAATTTCTCCCACCAAACTTCAGGAATTGTGATGAACACGCTTCCTACCAGCCATGTTAATGAGTGGCTATCACAGTGCGGGAATCACACTGACAGCACTCTCGTTATTGCTGTTGAGGTAATTTTGAACCTCCTTGGATATCTAGACAATTATATCTTTCGTTCGTCTTGCTGCCTTATTGATATGTTTTTGTACAAGTTATATCGCTGGTTGCTATAGACTTGGCTGGTCAAGAGGGTCTGGAGTGTGTGCTGGCTGATAAAAAGTGTGAGTTGGCCAAGCTGTTGGAGCACTCAAAGACCAAAACCACTTTGATCGGAAAGAAGGGTGTAAATATTTCCAAGTTTGAGAGAGAAGTAGCCGTTGAGCCACCAATATAACGAGCCTTAGGGCGGAGCTTGAGAGTGAAAATGCTACTATCTCTGGTCTCCGAGAGGAGAAACGTCTTTGGGAGGAGCAGCGTAACTGGCTCTTTCCTTATGTTCTGTCATCCATCATCCTTTTGTGAACAGTAATGATGAGGCGAACACCTTTTGGGAATTGTACTTTAATTTTCCTTTGATTTCTTCTTCCAGGCCGATGAGAATGAGAATGAGAGCACGCGGATTGAAATTCCTTTGGTGTTCAAGGATTTCGAGTGGAATTCGTTCCTTGACTGCTCGTCCCATCTTCGTCGCTATATGGATACTTCTTTGCTGCCGAGCTAGAACCCTAAATCTCATCGGCTTCTCAGGTGATTCAGTCGTCTGCCCACATGATTCCACTAGTGAGATGCAAATGGTGGCCTGGCTAACCAAGTGACTCTTCCTCCCACCACATAGAGAATGGGCTAAGATGTTGTTGGTGAGAATGGTAGGGCTGGAGGCACTTAAGTTTGAAGCTCTTTTCAGATGGTGCCTTTTATTTTTCTAGTTTTTGTTATTTATGTTCTTTTGGAAGTCCACCGAATAGGTAAAACATTTGAAAGTTATCCAAGTGAGGCAAGAATTTGTGTTGTAATGGCCCTCCTTCTGTTAGGAACTAGCTAGTTTGATTCTCCACCTGGTTAGCTTCGTTATTAAATCTATCCTAGTAATCTGAAAAGGATTCCCTATATTTTTTTATTTACAGCAAACAACTCGGCTCTCGTCTTCTGGAAATTTTGTCTCTGCATGAAGCGCGTGAGGAAGTGCTCCTTTAACTCAATTAAAGCCGTCAATACTCCTCTCCTACAGACCTTCAAACCACGGTCAGGACTTGTCCTCCAAAGTGGTGGCAAACACCTTGCACCAGAGAGATTCTGGTATGGCGTATGTCGCCATGTTCGTGGAGAATTTGGGTAGGTGATCTTCGGGGCCAGTGATCCCCGAGTTTCATCCTAGGTTGAGTTGTATCTTCAGCTTCGGCCTGACAGTGAAGGCCGCGATTGAATCGATGAAAGGAGAGTCAATTTCCTCTTTGCTGGATGAGGTCTACTCGCGGTATAGCCGCAACTTTATCGGGATGCGAGGCTTACTTTTGAGTGTGGGAACGTAACACTCGGGCCACACTCCTCCATGGGCTTTCGACTTCAATTTGGGATTTCTCTTTTCACGGTCGGAGTTACTATCGTCAGAAGATTCATGGTCTTCCTGGCGGCTTCATTCCTCACAAGGGTTGGTTCACTATGAGGCGGCCGGGGGCGGCAGGGCAGCTTCATTGTACAAGTGTACTAGCATCACCTTGCCCGCCTCTATGGGTCCCTTTCAGGTTGCCTTAGTGATGTTTTGCATCTGGATCTGATGCAACACCTCCAGGTTGGTCGTGAGCAGGCTTTGGAACCGGTTCATGTCCCATGACCTCGATTTCGGCGTCTCTGGCTTTTGGTTGGTCGATTTCGACGAATCATCTGATGGGCTGTTTGTTTCGACCGGAGAAGGTTGGGATGGTTGGAGGTCGACATCTTCTATCTACATTGATCCAATATCATTCCTCTGTGTCGACAGCCTGTTGAGCTGCATGGGAAACAAGAGAGCGTCTCCTGACAGACGACGTCAATGATGATGCCCGATTGCTTTCTCTTGGATGATAGCAAACTTGCTCCTGCAGGCAAAAAGAAGGGCGGTAAGATGGGGTGCTTCTCGCTGGCATCCGCTCTAATGCCGAAGTAAGAGGTTAGAGGAGAAGTTATGCGAGAATAAACGGAATTATCAGACTTTATGTGCTTACCTTTCCCTGTATTCCGAGGGTACACTTTTATAGGTCGTCACGGGTTGAATACTCCCGATTTGATAGCATCAAGCCACTATGATTTCCTATGCAAACTTGTGAGAGATGCAGGGTAAAACCCGTGCTGATATCATCACGCGGGTTATGATTTTCAGGGTGGCGGATAGTTTCCTGACGCCTTTGTCTCAAAAACTAGCATTACATCGTTCGGGGAAGCGCATGACTTCTAGCTTTGGAAAGGTTTTGAACGACATGCCATTTTTATGGGTAGGGAGCTTGCAGTTACAACAACACATGTGATCCACTTTCTATGTTCTTCTTGGGCCGGATTGGATATCCTTTGACTTCCACCACTGTCGTCTTATCCGCTCCGGGTTTGGACCTAGGTACTGGGCCGGAAGGCCCAGTTTCTTTAAGGGAGGGTTAGGATTATGTCCAACACTCCTCGGTTGGTAGATTAGGAAAGCTTTAAAAAAGAAGAATTGATCAAGGAAAGCTTCAAATTAGCTAGGGACCTCCAAAATGCCACCAAGTTCAGTAGCGAACCGGATATCTGTATGAGTTGATCTTTTTCTCCATTCGAAAGTTAATTCTTACCTTTAAACACAAATCCTAAACAAACCATCCTGGTCTCACATTAAAAGCGTCAAACAAACACTTGGACCCAAAATTGCTTCCACAGCAATTTTGCATTTTAAATAAAAAAAACACAATCAGGTCCCGCCTCCACGCCAACCTTCCCGCCTCCACGCCAACCTTCCACACTACACACAAAACACTAAATGCCTAACCTCAAAATGTTGCCCTAATTGATGCCCAAAAAACTCAATCAGAGCAGCACATACAAAGCCCATTTACAATCTTATCCTATACTGCTGTACATATACATTATCCTCTCAGCAATATTATTCTGTCTTTTTTTTGGATTAGGGAAAAAATTAGCATAAGCGGCCAAACAAATTAAATTATTAAGAAAAAAACCCCCCAACAGTCTTGATTTAATGCCGGGTCAAGACTTGGGCCTGGATCTCGGGTCGGGTGGGTCATGTTTTACTGTCCCGGGAGGACTTCATTTTATCCATCCTCCATTCACCTTTCAACCGGGCAATGAAAGAGTCGGCTTTTAAGTTTACATCCGGGCTTGGACAAAATCCCGACAGCCCGGACCCGGAATCGGGCCCAGGGCCGCCCATTGAATCTCCGCCTTCAGATGACTTTACTGACATCACCTCCACGTCCTCCAGGTCCGGCCTTTCCGGTGAGCTACACCTCGAACTGTGCGCGCTGAGTATCCTCACGAAATCCCCGCGAGCAACGAATTTGAAATCCGGCATTTTGAACGGCGGCGGCGGCGGTGGAGGAGGCAGCGGTAGCAGTGGCGATTGAGCGCCGCTGTTCAGGTATTCATCGTAGTAGGTGTTTGTTTTCGCCGGAAGTGGGGGCTTCCAGGAGGCCTGCGGCCGTCGCCGGTATGGCTCCGGCGGAGTTGACGGAGGTTCTGTGTGAGTTGTTCTGGATTTCCGTCTGGATTGTAACAATTCTGCGGGCGGGGGTGGGGGTGGTGGCGGCGGGGGCGGAGCTCTGGTTTCGTACTTGTGCCGCCTGCTTTTAGTACCTTGCTTGAAAATGGTATTGAGGATGGAAGACGGCGGTGGTGGAGGAGGAGGAGGAGGAGCTGATGACGTAGATGTATTACTGAAGCGCTTGCTCTTCCCGGTTTTGAAGATATTGTTGAAGATTGAGCTCGGCGGCGGCGGAGGAGGAGGAGGCGGCGCCGTTGCTGCAATAGAATGCACACGTTTGTGTTTGGTACTTTTTTTGAACAGATTCTGGAAGACCTTCGCCGGAGGTGGCGGCGGCGGCGGTGGTGGAATATACGGAAGTACATTATTGGGAGAGCTTTCACTGGAGCTTTCCGAAATGTTTTTCCGTTTTAATTTTTTCTTTCCCTTCCGGTCAGTGTACAGAGAGGCTATAGTCGTTGCTAATTCCTTGGCCCCACTCCTTTTCCTTTGGAGTCTCCGCTCAGAAAACCGCTCTACTTCCACCACTTGCGGCGGCGGCGGCGGCGGAGGAGGAGGAGTATCTTCTGGTGGAGGCGTTACGGTTTCTTCTATTTCGGTCTCCGCAGCGATATTCTCGAAACGCACTCTTGCCACCTCCCGATTACGGCGGCGCGATTGCCTCGGCTTTGAATTTAGTGGCGGCGGCGATCGGTTTTCATCCAGTACTTTTTCCACCTTCTGATGACGCGGTACACTATTAAGCGATCGCTTCGGCTTAGAATTCACCGGCGGAGGAGGCGGCGGAGGTGGTGGCGTTGGAGCCTTCGGCGGCGAATCAGGGGAAGGCGGCCGAGTCGAATGAACTTCGAAGGTATCCACCGGTATCACCCTCACGCCACTCTCCTCCCGCCGTGCACGGCGGTTTAGCTCAACCGAAACAGCCGGTTGTCTGTACAAATCAACATCAATATCATCGTAAAACCGGTACCGGGTATCCCCGGATTCCCAAAGCAAATCCTGCTGTCTTAAATCGGGATACGAACTGCTGCTCCTCCTCAACCGGTTACCGGCGGGCGGCAATCCAACAGGACCCTCAAACCACCGCGCCACTCTTACGGCTTCATCTTCATTAATATTCCGATCAACTGCCGCAGTATCTCTGAAAGAAACATCAGAACTAGCAGCATCGGCAGCAGAAGCACTCCGATCACCGGGAGCTTCGTCGGCGTTTCTCCGGGCGAAGACGCCGCAGAGAATCGCAAAGACTACCAGAAGGATATTGAAGGAGTCCCAGCTCTTCTTGACGGAATAAGTGGGGCGGAGAAGTTGGGAGGTGTGGGAAAGGAAGGGAGGGAGCAAGAAGAATATGATGAGTAAGGCGAGAATGGGGAGGAGGAGGATGAGGGAGACGGGGCTGAGGATCTGCGACGGATCACAGCGGCGGCGGCGCTGGTGGTGGAGGATGGCGGCGGTGGACGGGTACCGGAAAGGTTGGGGGTCGCCATCTGGTTCCATGGGGTGGTTGGTAATCGCTTTAGGTGGTAGAGAAGGGGGAGTTTTTAAAGTAAAGGGAAAATTTTGTCGTTTGAATCATTATGAATTTATGAGTTATGATCCTATTTATATCCCAAAAAATGCACCAGAGCACGAGAACAGTTCATTAAGGTCTTCGTCAAATCTATAATTCATTTTCTCCTTACACAAAGTATGGTTTTAGGCTTGCTAAAGTTTAACCAGAGTCTTTTATGCAATTAATGGTAGTTTAAATTAGGGTATGGTTCTTTTTAAAATAGGCTGACAAAGTAGAGGATTTGTTGTGCAATTTCAGGAATTTTGTTGTTGGTATATATATTAAATTCAAATTTTGAATTTCATTTAAATTCATTCGTTCTCAATTTCCCAAAAACACACAGTAACACGCAGTAACCGCTGAAAACCGCTGGAAATCACTGGTAATCATTAATTTTCGCCGGACATTGCTGCGATTTGCTGCATTTCGCCGAATATTCACTGAGTTCCTTCAATTTCTTTGTTTTTTTATTGTTTGATTTCGGTTCAACTTTGAGTTTTTTTGCCCTAACTGTTGTTTTGTTCGTTTTTTGTTGAAGATTATGGCCCGCACGAAGCGTGATGAGGTTTCTCCATCGAAATCGCGGCTGGAACATGTTCCAGGTTCAATTTCGTCAGTATTGGCTGTTTGTGTGTAATTTTGTCGTTGAATTGCAGTTTGAATGTTCTGATGAGGTCTGATGAGGTCTGTTTGTAATTTTTCGAGATTCGACTTATGTGATTTCGAGATTCATGTTTTGCATGTCGAGGTGTGCATTTTGGTGATTTTATTGATGGGGGTTTTCCCTTCATTTTTGACATTCATGTGTTGATATTGATTATCATGTTTTAGTATTAGATATGTTGAGGTTTATACCAAAACTATTGAGTTTCGTAATTTGTGGTTTATTGTAATTAATTGAGAATTGATTTATGTGATTTTACGGTTGAGGTTCATGTCTAACATGTTGAGGTGTTAGTTTTGGAAACCTTTTGATGAGGTTTTATCGTTATCGTTTGATATTTTTGAGTAGTTGATGAGGTTCATGCTACATGTATTGATATTTGTCATGTGATGATTGATTTATGTGAATTTAGTTTTGAGGTTCTTGTCTAGGATGTTTAGGTGTGCTTTTTGGTAACCTTTGATGAGGTTTGCCCTTTACTGTTTGACATTTATATGTAGCTGCTGAGGTTAATGCTAAATTTATTGATGTTTTGTCATCTGATGTTGATTTATGTGAATTTAGTTTTGAGGTTCATCTGATGTTGATTTATGTGAATTTAGTTTTGAGGTTTATGAGGTTTGGGCTTTACAATTTGATATTTATGTGTAGCTGTTGAGGTTCATGCTAAATTTATTGATGTTTTGTCATCTGATGTTGTTCTTTTTTTAACAGCGCCTTCTGAGTCAGCTAGTGTTAGACCTTGGCGTTCTACACGTACACGTACAAAGATTGACACAATGCAAAGTCGTATGATTAGTTCGTCAAATCCTGTACATGTTAAGGAGTATGTTCCAAGTGTACGCCGGCAACCGAAGAGAAAGGTAGTTGGTGGTAGAAGAAGAAGTTCTGAAGAAATTGTGCGTTCAATGACAAGAATTATGAAGTCTCTGAATGTGCAGAGAATTTCTAAAGATGAAGGTGCTGCTTTGAAAAAATTGTTGGATGCTGCATCAAGTTTGGATGCTGGTTGTAAGTGTTTGATTTTGTATTTTTGTTGGTTTTTATTTTGTTGCTGTTATTTTTTGCACTTTGTTGATGGTATTTTTGTTTTTGATACAGGTTCAGATGTTGGTGTTGAGGTTAATAAGGTTCATGATGATGTTTTTGACAATAAAAATGAAATTTTCCTTACTGCTTGTGACAAGGATGGTGACAAGGATGGTTAATATTTCGTATTTCATGATACAGTTTCTCTTCTTTTATGCTACCTTTTTCTTTTTGTTGATTTTTGTGTTTTTGGGTTTTGGTATAAGTTTAATTGTTTCCGAGACTGTTGTGAGTCGTAAGGGGGTTAAATTTAATGGTTTTGGAACTTGTGATCCTAGTTCTTCTGGTTATGAGGCCCAAGATGTGGCTTCTGATGTTAATGTGGCAATTTCTGATGAAGTTGTTACTTCCGTTGCTGTTGAGAAAGATGTTGTAGTGGGTTGTAAGTCATTTATGTTTAGGATTTTCATCTTTGTTTGTTGGTGATTATTTTTTATTTTGTTTTAATGTGTTTTTGTTTTTTCCAGGCTCGACTGTGGCTGGTTTTGAAAACGTTGATGCTCTAATTATTCAGATGTAAGTGCCTGATTCTGATGAGATTCCATCTAATCATGTTGAGGTTCCACCAGTTCCCGCTGATGTGCCACCAGCTCCAGTTGAGGTTCCAGTAGTTGAGGTTCCACCATGTCCTGTTGTGATTCCACCGCCTGTAGTTTCTGCTTCTGAGGTACCATCAGCTTCTGTTGAGGTACCATCTGCTGAAGGTCCTTCAACTACTGATGGTGAGGCTACTTCAACTGCACTAAATTATTTATTTAATTTAGTGCTTTGTTAATGTTATTGTGTTTATTGCAGTGGAGCATGTTGTTGTGGCTCATCGTAAAGTTTTTCATAAACGTGGAGCAGTTAAAAAGTTCATCCTCTGTCCAGTATGAGGAAGAAGATGGTGGCCCATATTGTTCTACATGAATGTGATGTTTCCAGTGAGTATTTTATGTGTCATTTGGAATTTTTTTATGATGTTGTTTTTCTTGTTATTTACCTTTTTCTTCTTGTTTTTTATACAGGCCCTAAATGTGATGCTGAGTTGAATGTTGGTTTAGGAATGTACTCTAGTACTACAAAATGTAGATTCCAGTGACAACGAGGTCAATAAGGATTTGAATGAGATTCCTAAGAAGTCTGATAAAGTTGTGATGAAGAAATTCAAGAGCATGAGGAAGAAGATGGTAGCCCATAGGGTTCTACATGAATGTGATCTTGTTCCCAGTAAGTTTTTTATGTGTCATGTGGCACTTTTTATGGTATTGTTTTTCAAGTTATTTACCTTTTTCTTCTTGTTATCTTTTTTATGCAGGTCCTGAACGTGATACTGAGTTGAATGTTGGTTCAGGAATGTAGTTTTGTACTGAAAAATATAGATTCCAATGACAATGAGGTTAATAAGGATTTGAATGAGGTTCCTAAGAAGTATGATGAAGTGAATCCAAAGCTAGCAGAAGACTTTTTGAATTCTGCTATGAAATGTGATTTTTGATGTTTTGCTTTACTTATTTATTTCCATTGTGTTGTTTTTATGTGTATTTTTGTTATCATGTTTCTTGATTATGTTTTTTTCATGTTACTTGCTTTGTAGTTGCGATGAATTTTTGCAAGTGATGTACATTTAGAGGATATTCAGTTTCCAAAATTTAGAAATGAGATGTAGAAGAAGTTTCTGATAAGGAAGATGATATTTAGTTGTCTCAGCTTAAAAAAAGAAGCATGATCCTGTATTGAATGTTAAACAAGTGAAGGAGTCGAAGGCGTAGACTGGCAAGGGTAAAAAGAAGGTTTCTGCAAAGGGTATGCAGTGTAAGGATGCAGCTTCAAGGAATTTGAAGATAAGGGCGAGGTCTTTAATTTCAAAAGACCTGGACCCTACAAGTGTTGATGGTTGTTTGAGTAAGGTTGTTCAAAAATTTGCCGAGAAAAAAATTTCCCCTTTGAAGAAGGGTGTGGGAAATAAAGACGGTGGGAAGCGAAGAGCTGAGGTTTCTCCAGGTGTAAAGAAGTCTGAAAAGAAAGCAAAAATTGGAATCACTGATGCAGGTCCTGATAATATGTGAGTTTTCAGTTTTATGGTTCAATTATCTTTTTTTTCTCGTGATGAGGTTTTTTTTATGCTAATGTTCTATGCTCAATATGTTTTATCGATGGTTTTGATTTTTCAAAAAATGTTTTAACAAGTTCCTGGGTATGAATTTTTAAGAAGGTGCACGGGCTGTTTTTTATATGTTTTTGGTGTTTTCTGCTTTTCGAATGAGGTTTTTGTTATGTATACATAGTTTTACATTCATTTCACGTTTATGTCTACTTACTTAGGTTCTTCTATTTCATACTTTTTCCCCAGCTTGAAATTTAAGACACTTGCATGGTTTTGAAATTTGTTGAGGTTTTGGATGAATTGAAACCATCTCAAATTAAAGCTGTTGAACATATTGGATTTTGTGGTTTATTGAGGTTTAGGATTAAGCATGTGCCTAAAGATTTGGTTCATATTTTGATACAAAACGTTAATTCTACAGCTCAAGTCTAAGAGGTTGGTAGTGACAAATATTCACTAGATAAGAATGACATATTTGATATGTTCCAGCTTCCTATATCTAATAAGTTTGTTATCGAGGTAAGTCATAAGGGTTCAGGTAAGGCTACTGCTGATGATGACAATTCCATTAGGTTTAGGTGGATTGAAAAATACGCGATTAAGGATGGGATTATTATTGTGAAAGATTTATATAGTGTTATCCCAAATCTGTTGAGGGAAGATGAAATGCCCGAGTTTAAGCGTGTTTTTGTAATATTTTCCTTGGTGTGTTTTCTAGCTCCTATTGCTCGTAGCACTACAGATTTGCAGATAGTGAGTTCCTTAAAATATGTTGATAAGATATTAGTTTTGATTGGTGTGGATTTATGTGGAAGAGGTTCTGTGGGAGTATTTATAGGGTTCAACATTCACAGAAAATCAATTATGTGAATGCATGTTTGATCATCCCACCTCTTTCTTTCTTTTATTGTTATCCAGTTTCTGGATTTATTGATGTGATTGACCTTCCATTGCACCAACATTGCGATACTGAAAATGTGAAGAAGCGTTGTCATTTATATCATCGTGGAGGTTATATTGGTTTCCTGAGAAGTAGACGCCAGTTTCCATTAAGTAAGAATGGAGTGTTGGTTGGTGGTGTATCGATCACAAAGAATCATTTTTCTATTGCTGGAGCATCATCTTCAAAGAGCAGCAAGCATCATTTTATTGAGTTGGAGCTTCTTGTTGGTGTAAAGGATGATGAGGAAATTGAGCGCACTGCAAAAAGTGTAACTTTTTTGATTTATTGTTTAACTCCAGTGTTTTTACCTGTTTTTTATGCTGATGTTTCTATTTTATATGATGAGGTTCAGCTTTGTATAGTGAGGTTTTTTTTTTACTTTTCATGCTTCTTGATTGTGTTGTTTGTTTTCCTTAGTTTTCTGATTTTATTGAGGTTCAATTTCAATCCTTGATGGTGCCGAGTTTATTTATTATTTTTTGTGATAACGAATTTGAAGCAGCTGCATTATTTGAATTTGTAGTTTTGTTATTGTTGAGGTCCACTTTTTTATGAGCTTTATTGTTTTCTTGCTGAGATTCAATATACATATATTGATGACTTTTGTGGGTTTTTGTTATGTTACTGGTATTTTTATTGTGTTTTAAAATGATCTAATGTTTATGATCTATTGATTTTTTACATCTCTGTTTCGGTAGCCTTTGGAAGTTGTGATGAAGAAATTCAAGAGGGTTGTTTCAATTGCAAGTGAGCAATTCGCTGAATCTTTTTATACGATTAGTGAAAAGGGCATTGAAACAGGCAGCGAAAAATTCAAGGAAACAGACAATCAAAAACTTAATGAAGCAGGCAGTCCTAAGGGCAATGAAGAATGTCCCACTGTTCCACTTCCTGAATTTGAAATGCATCCAGATGACTATTTCTCGCTTTTTGCACTTACTCATACTTATGCAATGATCAAGGATCTGTTTGAGAAAAAAGCAAAGACTGCAGTGGATGATGGGGCTTCTGATGTTCCACCATTTGATCTTTTTAGGTTCATTAATAGTAGCCAAAATGATGATGGGATTCTATAGTTTTAGCATCTTTTGGTTTAGGATACGTAATGTTTAGTTGATGAATGGAAGATTTTAGATTTTTATGTGTTGAATTTTCTTTTGGTTGGTGAATTTCAAGAAT
>JAULKM010000001.1:15090045-15120036 GCA_032355605.1 Rubia tinctorum
TGCATAAAAATAGGATGATTAGTCGATGATCAAAGGATAACTAGAAATGTAAACCAATTGCGCCCAAAACTCGTTATCATCTTTAGTCCATCTTTTGTATCAGTGTGATCATATTTACATTGTTGTATATAATTGTTTGCTAATTTAGTAGTTTAAATTAAGCGTAGTGTTTTTCAAAACCAAAACCCCCCACTTTGTTATCACACACATCGAGTGACTTCTTCGTGTGCTTTTAACTACATTTAACACTCTATAAAACTCCTTTTTCCTCGTGGACGACCCGACTTGATACTATCTACTTTCTAGTAGTTAGCCGCAATTAGAGTCTATAATTACTATCTTTGAGAGGTACGACGACGGCCTCCCAAGTAATCATGTCGGGAATATATAGGTTATGTGCAATAATAACCATTAACATGCAAACAATTATCTTTCACAATAAACATAATTCATAACCATATACCCATGCAATCAT
Source organism: Rubia tinctorum (assembly GCA_032355605.1). Classification (NCBI taxonomy): domain Eukaryota; kingdom Viridiplantae; phylum Streptophyta; class Magnoliopsida; order Gentianales; family Rubiaceae; genus Rubia; species Rubia tinctorum. Next base: position 15,090,521 of record JAULKM010000001.1, read on the forward strand.
GAATTACTACTTCAACATATCTAATGTTAAAATTACATAAATCATGACAATATGAACAATTATTAACCTCTATACACAAACTAGATAAATCTGTACACTTCAATGAATTCAAGAGCGAGATAATCAACCAATAATGGGAAAATAGAACAAGAGTTTAGAATCTCAAAACCAGATCTATGATGGTTCGAATCGTTAGATGAAACTAAAAGTTTAGTTCTCCATAGTGAAATCCAAAGAAAATATGAAAAAATGTATTATTGAATTTGTCTCCATGTCTAAATATGTGGAAATTGTATGCTAAAATACTTGTAAATTTCAATTATAAAAGGAATCTAAATAAAACATTCTAAATAAAATCTAATTCTACCTAAAATAGGAAAATAAAATAAAATTCCGCCATGAAAGATTTTCTACCTGAAATGGGAAAATAAAATAAAACCTTAACTAAAATTAGAAAAGAATCAAAATTGAAAAATAATTCCTCTACAGAAAATAGCATCACCGCGGCCATGGAAATGGGTGTCGCGGCCACTGTTTTCTGGCAAAGCCTCCGCCTCCAGGCTTGTCGGAACGACAGTTGCTACCTCGAGTGAGGATTTTAGCAGCCTACCTGCAATTTCAATTTCTTCATTCTTGCTCCGCAGTTTAGCCTCTGATCTTTGTCTTAAACTTTGTAATTCTTCAATCTTTTATAAATCCTCATAATTCTTCATTTCCCTTATTAGTTTCAGATTACATGAATAAAAAATAAAATGTATCTAAAACAACATCTAAGATATTGTAATAATTACTAATTATGCTATAAAAAAATTGGCATGTCATATGCTAAATACATAATTTTGTATTAGTAAACCATCGAATTTCAATGTAAACTATCAGTACTTATTTCTTACTTTAAGTCTTCTTCAGTTACCAGTTTCCAATCAAAATACTTATATGTCTTCCATAACTCTAAGATATAAAGTATTTGCATGTGTCAGTTTCAGCCTACATCACAATGACATGAACAGTGCGAACGATAGAGCTTGGCCATATGACTTAAAGTCTAGTCGAAGTAAAAACAAGGATTCTGATAGAAACCCTAAGCAACAAGTTGAGCCTTTTAATGATTAACGGTCCCACTAAGCCTATATTGCAAACATAAAACCCATTTGTAACCTACAACATTCACATTAGAAGGATATGGCAACAAATCCCAAGTATGCTGATGAGAAAGATCAGCCATCTCATCATCCATAGAGGCAACCTCATGTGAATCACGAAGAGCAGAACGATAATCAAGAGGTTCAACTTGAGCAAGAAGATTAGCAAGAAAACTAGTAGCGACATAATCAAAAAAATTGAGGCCGCTGTGAACCATCAAAAGTTTGACTAGGCATATGATGAAGAAGAGCGGGTGGAGGAATAAAGGACGGGAGAGAGAAACCAGAAGAAGATGAACTCGATAAAGGTGAATTAATTGGAGTGTCTAGAACATTGATCGGTGAAGTAGCAGGCAAGATCGGTGATCCAAATCAGAGGAACACATCGAATAATGGGAAGATGGAGACATGAGCATAGGAGCATATGAAAATATCGAAAGTAGATCAAGAAAGTCGAGATAAATATAGACAGAAACACCCAAAGAGGAAAATACCTAACCAGTTTTTCCGTAGAAGCAAAAAGAAAATGAGCATGGTGAGTAATGTAAACGTAGCTAGTGGCAGAATCCAAACACCAAAAGCTTTTATATTAAGTCTAGAGCCAAGGAAAACATATGGAATAATGTGGGGAGATAACTTGTTCTCCACATAGGGCCAAACAAATGGATAAACTCTACAACCAAACAAATGAAAGTTAGAGTGTATCAAGTATCGCCATGAAGAATATGTGTAGCAAAATGGTTCAGAATAAACCATAGAACCAAAGATACCATCCTACGGTGACAAATGAATATGCAAATGAAAAGGCATAGTAAAGCCCATATCTGTAACATGTCTATACTTACGCTCAGCACTCTCATTCTGCTCGGCCGTACAGGGCAAGACACCCTGATGATCAATGACCTTAGAGTCAAAATGAATCTGAAGTTGAGTGCTAAGAAATCCAGTGACACCATCACTCTAAAAAAATCTTAACACAAGCAGAGAACTGATTTTCGACAAAAGCCTCAAACTAGAAATAAACATGTATTTTGTCAAAATTCTTGTTCAATGGAGAACTAATATTAGTTTCATCCGATGATTGAAGTTATTGCTAAATACAATGTGAGCTTCAAGAAGAAGCAATCGGGTTCCATTCATTCCTATTTATATTGTACTAAATTATCGTATAGTTGTATTTGATTGAATTATGTGATTTATTAAGATTGATCACCTACATTTATTGCATATTTCATATTGCTAGTGAACAACTAAGTCATGAGTCTAGAGAATATTGGCGACCTCTTGTTGATAATGGTTGGTAATTTAGATTACATTGACACTGATAAATGGTATTATGGATCACGTATCTCATTAGTTCTTGGGTGTAAAGCTATTATTAGTAACAATTGTGAATAGTTTGCATGATCTAATTAATAATAAGTGTATTATCGAGCAATGGTACTATAAATAGGGTGTATAGTTTATGACCCCTTTTCCTGGGTATAAGGAACAAGAACAATATTAGAAATTAAATGAATCTGGAACCCTTGATCATTATATGAAGCTAATGTTTAGAAATTGTTGGATGAACTATTTCCTTCTATGATTTTATATGCTTTATTTATTTTTTAATTAGTTTTAATAAATAAAATTTCAAAATCCCTCAAATCATAAGTATAGTGTTGGCCAAAATTAATATTACATAAGTAATAAGTTTATTACTTGGATTCTACCCTTACTTGCTTGCTATATTAATATAATATTATAGATGGATGATGGTTTATAAATTTAATCTTGATACGATTGAGTATTTTAATGACCTACTCTGACCTCCTGTTAAATTTGGCATCGTTGCTGAAGACAATCCTTTGATTTCTAATTTAGCATTGACACCCATGCTACTAATCCAATTTTTGTGAGTTTTGACCCCAAAAATTTGAAGAACAGCTTCAAAACTAAGAAGAAAATTTTACGATAATCTCTTGCAAGTCGAGATAGGAGATCGAACATTGAGGCAGTTGACCGCCCCAAAATTTTAACAACAACCCTTTGCAATTGAACTACTAGAGGCACGAGAAAGACAAGATTTCGAATTGAAATATAGTCTTATTCACTTGATGCCAAAATTCCATGGTTTGGTCGGGGAAGACCCAAATAGACATTTTTATGAGTTTTATGTCGTCAGCAAAAGTGTGACCCCGAAAGGAGTCATAGAAGATCAAATCAACCTGAAAGCTTCTCCTTTTTCACTAAAGGATGGAGCCAAGGAATAATTTTATTTTCTAAAACCGAGAAGCATTGCAACTTGGACGAAGAAGAAGTGGGTTTTACTTGAGAAGTACTTCTGTGAGCAAAAATTGAATGGAATGAAGAATAGCATTGGAAACATTGAGCAACTACCTAGGAGAATATCTACGACTACTATGAGCATTTCAAAATGCTTTGTGCAAGTTTCCCCCACCATGGCTACTTAGAGCAAGATCTACTCCTCTATTTGCATGGTGGTTTACTTGAGAATGAACTTGTAAACGCCGCATGCAACTGTAGTATTTTCATCAAGACACTAAAAGAAGTGTATGACTTATTCTCGGAATTGGATGCAAGATTAAGACAATTTGGTAAGAATACCAATACACAAGATGTCAATTCCATCTCGGCCATACCATCGACATTGGCGACGAAATATTGCAGAATTGAAGGAGATAGTGAAGGATATGGAAAAGGGATTGTTAACTTAGAATACCATAAGAATCTTTCAGCCTTGTGGAGTATTTGGTGACTCAGCATCCCCAATCTACATGTTTCCACAACTGCGAGGACAAAAATTTGACCCTAGATTTCCAAATAACCATACTCATGGCATATTACTAGAGGATAGTATTAGATCCATTACTCCAAACCATGATAGATATGAAACAAAAACACATATAAGAATCTAAAACATGGAAGGCCAATTGAACTGACTCATTTTTTCACTTGATAGGCTAGAGACACAAATTCTAGAAGAATCGACATCCAATCCACAGAGACCATGAGAGTCATTGCATCTAAATAAGAACGAAGAGACTCATTTTCTCCAACTGTTGAGAATATTGGGAATCTCGATATGGAGGTAAAAAAAACCTATAGAAGATTTCAAAGATTCATTCCCGGGTTTAGACCTAGCGTACACTTCTCCCCACTAATATCTGGAGTAAATCAAAATGCAACATTGGATGAAAAGCCATCGGCACCCTTTTTATAAGCACTAAACGAGAAGAGGATGAATGGAGCATTTATGATACCTTCATGGAATGTGAAGTCAATATTCTTTTTTATAACCTTGTCAAAAGCATGCCTCACTATGCCAAATTCCTCAAATAACTAAGGCAGAGCAGGCGAACCCAAGATACAAAGGAGCCGGACGCAGTCCAAGTCAGTGAGCATATCTTTGTTGTATTTAAAAGGCACATGCCTGAAAAATGTGGCGACCCTGGTATGTTCACCATTCCATTCACAATAAGTGATCTTGAGTTTAAGAATGCTTTTATATATTTGGGTGCATCTATAAATTGTATGCCTTATATAGTCTACGAACCACCCAATCAAGAACCATTACTCTGTACTCGTATTGTCATTTACCTTGCCCATAGGATATTTATGCGCTCGAAAGGGAAAATTGAGGATGTTTTAGTAAAGGTTGATGATCTCGTATTTGCTACAGATTTTTATGTGATCAATACTAGCCAAAGCTCCCCCTCAGGATGAAAACCATGTTGTTACTCTCCATTTGGGCCAACGGCCATATCATACATTATTTTGGGACAAATCTCAACAACCAAATGGATTGTCTCCATATCTGATTCTATCTTTGGATTACACTCATTTTTCATGTACAATTATGATATACTAAATATGGTAAAACAACTATTCCTATGTGGAAAGTACATATTCATCCCAATATGATTGAGAGATTTCTCAGAGATCAAACCCCTATAAACACAAGGTTCCTTCATTCTATTCATTCAATTTATAGTAATCATAATGAAATTTTTTTATCTGACTTTACAATCGAAGCTTCTTCCACTGACCACCTCCGGAGAGTCTATTTTGTTGGTGCACTGCGTTGAAGCATGATTCGATCATCATATCACAATTATACTCGTGCACCCCCTTTACTCTTAGGAAGGCATTCATGAGAAGCACATGATAAAAAATTGATGTAAATAGTGGCTCACTTACACTAATATTCAATAGGACCAAAGTTGAATGTAACATTTTAGATGTCATGAAACACCCACATCGATGATGATTCAATGCTTGGTATTGATGTAGTAAATCCTATAGCTCAAACACTTTGACGGTATGTATATAAATAATTTTTTATACAATTTGAGTGATAAGAGAGATGTGCTACTCGAAAATCCCACTCCATCACTATCCCAGAAGACACAATATTTGAGGAGGGTGAACCAAACCTCCTCTATAGTGAGAAAGTTGTTTCTTTACTAATAGAACCAATCGAGAAACTTTTACAGTCTACTATGGAGGAACCTAGGATTGAGTTGAAGGAACCACCTGCACATCTCAAATATGCTTTTCTTGGGAAACAATGATAGGCTACTAGTAGTTATCTCAAGTAATCTCTCAAAGGAAAAATAGAGATAGATTGGTAGTTGTGATCAAGTAACACGGGACTACATTAGAATGGACCACAGTAGGCATCAGGGAATCAACCCTGCCACATGCATGCATAAAATCCTACTAGAAAAAAAGCTAAACCAGCCAAACAACCACAAAGAAGGTTAAATCCACCAATGATGGAGGTTGTGAGAGGCGAGGTCATGAAACTTCTACATGTCGGTATTATTTATTGTATTTCTGACATCTACAGGTGAGTTCTACTCAAGTTGTTCCTAAGAGAGGAGGTATTACAATTGTCAAAAACAAGAAAAGTGAGTTAGTACCCACTCATGTGACATCAAGTTGGAGAGTTTGTATTGGTTCGCAAACTAAACACTGTCGCACGAAAGAACTACTTTCCTTTACCCTTTATTGATCAAATGCTTGAACAATTTTTTAGTCGTCCATATTAATGTTTTCTAGATGGATACTTAGGTTACTTTTAGATTTTCATAGCACCATAGAATCAAGAGGAAACCATATTTACATGCTCTTTTGGCACTTTTGCATATTCCATCATGTCCTTTGGTTAGTGTAACGTACCTGGTACTTTCCAAAGGTGTATGGTAAGCATATTTTCTAAGTATATTGAGTGCTTCATTGAAGTTTTATGGATGAATTCACTGTCCACGGTGACAGTTTTGATGCATACCTATGTTATTTGACAGTTGTAGTTAAGAGATGTGCAGACACCATCTTGGTCCTAAATTCAAAAAAGTTTCATTTCATGATCAAAAGGCATTGTCTTAGGTCATATTGTTTCAGCTAAGGGCATCAAGGTTGATAAAGTGAAGGTTGATGTCATTTAATCTTGTGAGTTTAGTTTGAACCTTCTAAGGCCATGCATATTTTTACAAGCAATTCATCAAGGACTTTTTCAAGATCTCAGCCCCCTTATGAGAATAGTTAAAGAAGGTTGTGAAGTTCAAATTTAATAATACGTGTAAGCACATGAACTGAAGGCCCGTTTGACCAGCACACCGATTATTTAACCACCATATCGGTCCAAACCATTTGAAATAATATGAGATGCTAGTGACTATGCTATAGGAGTTTTTCTAGGGTATAATAAGGCTCCCGCATCCCATGTTATATACTATGCCTCTACAACATTGAAGGGAACCCAAAGGAACTTTTCTATAACATAGAAAGAGTTGCTCGCAGTTATGTTCGCTTTGGAGAAATTTAAGCAATACCTACTTGGCACCAAGGTGAAGATTTACACTGATCATACATGTGTTCACTATCTTTTGACCAAAAAGAAGCAAAACCTAGATTAATTCTATGGATATTTCGTCTAAGTGAATTCAATGTGGAAATAAAAGATAAAAGATAAAAGGGAGCAGAAAATTTGGTGGCATATCATTAAAGTAGACTTATCAAAGATGAAGAAAGAACGGGTGACGGGATAAGAGGCAAATTTCCAGACAATACACTCTTCTCGATCCAAACACGAGAAAAAGGAATCACATATGAATTCTTACTCAGGGCACATGCAATTCAACCAGACGCGCTAAATTTCCTAGTTCGGGGTGAGTTTCTACCAAAGTTTCACCGAGCAGAATGGACAAGTTGAGCTAAGAGTAGGGGTGAAAAAATAAACCCGTAATCAACGTGTCAATCGGGTTTTTACCTAAAAATATGGGTGGGTATGGGTAAATGGGTAATGGGTAGAATGAGTAATGGGTCAAATAAGCCTCTAAAAAATATGGGTCGGGCGAGTTTGGTTTACGGGGTAGCCATAAGTTTACCCATATGGGTTGAAACTCATAGGTTTATCCATATGTGTTGGTATATAAAGCCATATGGGTTGAAATCTGTAGTTTTACCCATATGAGTTGGTATAAACCCACATGAGTCAATATATGGGTTGAAGCTTGTGGTTTTTACCCATATGGGTTTATATACCTATTTGGATTCATATATGGGTTAAAATCTGTGGGTTTACCCATTTTGAACCGTGAGTTGAATAATTTTTACACGTGGGTTGAGCGAGTTTTAACCCGACTCATTTTTACCCGATCCATTTTTAACTTGTAAAAAAATGGGTCATACCCATATTTATTTAACTAACCATATTGCCCAATCCGTACTCGACCCGTTCGCCCATTTCCCACCCTTAGCCGAGAGTCACAGCAGTTTACATATGATGATCCCTACTTATGGAAAAATTTCGGTGATGGAGTCGTTTGCATGTGCCTAAGAACGAGGTACAATCTCTCTTATCTTTCTGACATTTTTATGAATGTGGAGATCATTTTGGTGCAAGAGAAACCACTAAAAAGGTGCTAGAAACAGGTTCTTATGGGCCAACATTTTTTAAAGATGCATATTTTTTCTATAAATCATGTGATAATTGTCAAAGGGTTGGAAATGCATCTCAAATACAGGAGATTCCACAAACATCGATTGGCCGGTGTGACATATTTGATATTTGGGGTATTGACTTCATGAGACTCTTTCCAAACTCTTAAGAAAATTAATATATTTTATTAAAGGTGGACTACATTTCCAAATGTCTGGAAGCAAAGACAACCAAGATTGATTATTCTAAGGTCGTTGCAGAATTTTTGAAAGATAACATATTCTCTAGGTTTGGAATTTATCGAGCCATAATAAGTAATAGAGGGACTCACTTTTGTAACAAGGTAATATCTTTGTTATTGAAGAAATACAATGTTACACAAAGGGTCTCTACAACATATCACCCATAAACAGACGGACTAGCAGAAATATTGTATAGAAAAAATTAAAATCATCCTTAAGAAGATGGTTGAAGCCAATAGGAATGAGTGGAGTTTGAGATTGGAAGAGGTCTTATGAGCTTTTCTCATAACTTATAAAACACCTATTGAGATGTCCCCTATTTAGATTGATTTTATGAAAATCCATCTACAAGTAGAACTTGAACATAAAAGCAAAATTGGGTTGTAAAGCAGTGTATTGTAAGGATGAATGAAGTTGGAGAGATGCGGAAATTACAGCTCCACAAACTTGAAGAGATTTGTCGATATGCATATGAAATTACATTATTTACAAGGAAAATGTGAAAGCTTAGCATGATAACCATATATTGAGAAAAGACTTTAAACTTGGAGGCAAAGTCTTATTGTTTCCATATCACCTTCTCTTTTCCATGGAGAAGTAAGGTCTCGATGGAAATGCCTATACTGAGTGGTACATGGAATTCCTCATAGAGCAGTGGAGATAAAGAACGAAAATGATGGATATGTATTTAAAGTGAATGGTCATAGATTGAAACCTTACCGAGGTTCAACAAGGAAAAAATTGATGAGTTGGATCTATCTGAACCTATTCATGAGGAATGAAACCATTGGAGGATATTAAGCAGTGACATAAAAGAAATGCACTACTTGGGAGGCAACTCAAGGTAAGTAGGTATTTAATTTAGACTTGTTTTTTAAAAAAAATATATTTTTTATGGATTTAATTACTTGATGCTGCAAGAAATTTCTAGGCGAAACAATAAAAAACTTCTGGGGTCCTACTACTCTGAGAAATTGAATTTCTTCTTCAATTTTAGACACAATCCTACCCGATTGTTGCCTTCTCTATCATCTTTTTCACATACACTTCCCATACTAAACCCATACTTTTCCTTCCATCTTTCTACTTATTTTCTTTTTCTAACTCCACCACATATCCATATTCCTTTTCTTTCTATATCAATTATCATTTATACCACCTTTCCATTTCAAACATCGTATCTCTCCACTTTTAAATATTATTCACCATCATATCCCATATACCATTCTTCATCTACTATTAATCTTCCATCTACCACATATATACAACCTCACGCCCCTCCTTTCATTACACCTTGGAGGTCGACATCATTGGATGATTATACCTTGCACTATGAGAGCTCCTACAACACTTTTGTTCGATTGTTGTGATATGAACCATGATGTTTACTCTTTGAAGATGCTTTGGAGACATTCCATCATCTAAGTGTGGGGGTATTCCCCACTACTTATGGCTAACTTTAGGAGTTGCTGTAAGATGTCATTGAATTATGCACTGAGATCTCATCTAAGTTAGATTTTATTATCTCTTACTCTTATTGTTCTTTTATTTCTTTTGCAATGAGGATAATGCAATATTTAAGTATGGGGGTAAGGATAATATTTACTGATTTGTATGTTGTAAAACAGAGCATTTAATTTTTGGAAAATCAAAAATAAGATTGAAAATCTAGGGATAAGTCAAAAACCTAAGAGGGCGGCTTAGGTAATAAGCACGTAAGTGTGACCGGTATAGACTAGAGCAAAAGTAGACTTAAAATTAGACAAAAAAATGGCTTGGTAAAAATATTAAAAGACGCCCAAACAGAATGAGAGAAAGAGAGAGAGAGGATTATGAATTTCTGCATTATCACATCCACTCAAATGTGTGTGTGTGTTGTGCCTATTTGTTTCATTGTTATGATATAAGTTTATACGTGCTTAGATCTTGATGTTTTATAATTCTTTCAAGAGTATGTCTTATTTTGCTTACTCGAGGACGGGTGAGATTTAAGTTTGGGGGAATTTGATAAGCTGTAATTCTTATAAAATATCTAATAATTATTAACATAACTTAGAGTGTATATTTGCACACATATTTGTGTAATCATGTAATTCAGAAATTCTACAAAGATTTGAATATTTTAAGGAATTTACAATAATTACAAGTTTTTGAAGACATGAAGACCCACCAATGGACCGGTAATGAAGAATTAAAGATTAAGAGTAGAAGAAAAACATCGAGGAGCACTACTCGAGCACCACGAGTAACGGAGACCGAGAGCTGGTGGCGCATGTCTGTTCGTGAGAAGGCATGAATCGTGCGACTTGGGTAGCAACGGTTTCCATGGTTTCCAAACCGCCTTAGATTAAGCCCATTGACGCAGATTATAATGAACAGAACCACCCCTTAGATAGTTATCTAATTTTTTGTCAAGTAAAAGAACTCAGATCAATGTATATCCACCCAAGAAACCCTCTCCTTGTCGCAACCTCCTTCTCAAAACCCCCACTTCTTTTTTCATTCTTCTTTTCCCCATTTTCCCATCATGGGGAGATGGGGAAACAAAAGTTTATTTCAATTGATTTATCTGTTACTGAACAAGTGTGGAATTTGTCTCCACGTTGTTCTTCGACTTGATCGATTAGATCGTTGTGTTTATGATGATAACTTGATTTAATTGTTCCTGATCTTTTTGTACAGATCATGTGTTCATAATTCTTGTTAGTGTTTTTATCTCTGGGTTTCCATTAATTTGGATATGTCATATCTGTGTTTTTCAAGGTATTTACAGTTTGAACATAGATCGTGGTTGGATCAAGTGGTGTAACAATTAGGGGTGTTCAACCGATCGGTTTGTCGGTTAGGCGGTTAATCGGGCGTTTATTACCGGTTATCATATATATCATTCATTTAAATTTAAAATTTAAATTTATATTAATATTAATTAGTAGTTAGAACCGTAAAACTTGGAATTTAAGGTAAAAAATTTTGAAATTGGATAATTATGTTGCATAGGAGTTGAACAATTTTTTGAATTAATATTAAAATTGTATCCCATTGATAATCATTAGTGTTGGGCACAATTATAAGTTACATCGACTTTTATTTTCATAATTATTTTCTCTGGGTATAGTTATTATTTAAATATATATATATATATGGGTTAATAATATAGAGTATAAAGAATGGTTAACTTGGGTTAGTAATTTAAAGTTTTCTTATTGGGTTTGTGATCAAAGTCCAAAATTTAATGAATTAATTTTTGGGTCAAAATTAATTAATTATTATACTATAAATTCTCTTACCGGTTATCCGGTTAGACTGATTACCAAATAATAAAACCGATGGAAAAACCGATTAACCGACATAACCGGATAACCATAACCGATATTAATCGATTAACCAGTTAATCGATAAACGGGATTAAATACCGGTTCGGTTTTGACCGGTTCGGTTTTTTGGTTTTTTTGAACACCTCTAATAACAGCTAAAGAAGCTCCCTATTTGGCGTAGTATATTGATGCACGATACGCCCATATTTGCTAAGTGGTCATGATTTTTTAGGGCAGCAAGTTAATCTAGGGCGATGTTACAGTTTTATTGAATATCTAATTTGTAATAGTCAGATGATCAATCTAGCTGACATATAATTTAGATATTCTTGTAATATGTTAGTTATTGCTATAAACACACATAATTTAGATATTCTTGCAATATGTTAGTTATTGTTAGAAATACACATAATTTAGATGTCAGTTCCACTTGGTTAAGCAGGGAAAGGGAAAGGAATCGGGATATGTGAAATTTATTAAGAATGATGAGAAGTTGAGTATTAGACATACCTTTTTGGTTTGATTTTTTTGTGCTTCCCTTTCCTCGTAGAAGTTTGGAAGCAGTCGAGCTTTGAAGCAAAAGCTTTGTTGCATTTTCTCAGTCTAATTCTGCTTTTTCCTTCACAAACAACAAAAGGAAGAACACCCTAAAGTGCCTATTTCCTGCATAAATCATGAATGTAAAGTTTCATCTACTTCAGTAGCCTAATGCGAGCACGGCTAGCGCTATATTTTTCCAAGTTGTTTCCGTAGCATCTTTAATTTATAAAGGAAAACCTACATGCTAGTTTTAAAGAACTTACAAGTACTTGAAACACTAACAAACTTAACTATTATAATCGTTGTTGGGTAACATATTTGAGTGATTGATTAAAATAAAAGACCAATGTACCTCTTCTCACCCGCAAATTTATGCTTTCTCATCTAAATCCCTCTTTAATTTTTGTTTAAAACTTTCAATTCATGGTTCGTTACACATGCATGGAAAAATTAAAGACGGAAAACACTAGGACACAGGCACTAGGGGAAGCCTTTGTTGGTAATTACTATAATATCCTTCACTAATTAACAACAAAGGCTTCCCCTCGGGGCAACCCAAGTAGAATCCAGCAGTCCGGACTTACATTTGGTTGCTGCCCAAAACCCTAAGCTGCTTAAACCCCCGAAATCAAACTCCAATTTTGTGGAGAGCGCAGAGATGGTGTGGTTTCAGTGCGAAGACTGCGGAGAGAATCTGAAGAAACCCAAGCTCCCCAATCACTTCAGGCAGTGCTATGCCTCCAAGGTCTTTTTCCTCTTTCTGGCCCTCATTTCTCTGCACATTCAACCTTGTTTTTCCCAAATTATACGTCTTCATTTTACTTTGCAGCTCTCGTGTATTGATTGCGGCCAAGTATTCGGCCGAAATGACGTCGAAGGTCACACTCAGTGCATCACTGAAATGGTATCTGCCCTAACCTGTAACTCCATTTTTAAGGCATTGTGAACAGATTCAATGTTGTTAGTCGTCCATCTTTTTTTGGGGGTAACTTTTGGCCGTCGATGCGTTTAATCCAGTGGTTGAATGCTTGATTTTGTTTATTGCACTCTTTTTTTCAGGAAAAGTATGGTCCCAAGGGCGTAGGCAAGGGGGTTAGTAACTCCAATGGTAAGGGGAACAGTGCTTCGAAGCCGAGGCCGGATATTGACTTGCACGTTGGATTGTCTCTACGAGCCCCTTGGTCTTGCAGGTAAATCCATTCTGGTGCTTTATCCTTGTTCTGCGATTTTCCGGAAGAGCTGGTTTGGAAATTTAGTCTAAAATGAAATCAGTTAGTGTCTGCCTAATGATGTAATAAGCATATAAGTACTTCTCCATAGATAGTGTTTGCATCACTCGCATTACCTGAACGTGTGTGCGATTGTTTTCATCGGTGAGTGAGTGTTGTTTGTTTTTCAACACCTCTGCATTCAGGCAAGTACAAAGAGTTTGTTGCTGGTTTGTGATACATGGATTGGAGTAAGACCTATATACTTGCGTTTAGAGTGATTTGCTGGAAAATACTCTTGCAGTTGTAAATAATGTATGCCCTATGCAGAGGTTCTTTCTTTCTCTAGGTACATGAAAGTTCTATGAATTATTGCTTATACTCATAAAAATTCTGGGCATTAAGGATTTATATCTACTTATCTTTCGGTTGTGCTATGTTTAGTGCTCTACTGCTTTATTTGTGCATTTATATGCTGTCAATATTTATACACTTCATTTTTGTAGTCTATGTAATACGACAGTTACCAGTCAGCAAACCCTGTTTGCCCATGCAGAAGGTAAAAAGCACATTGCAAAAGCAAAGGGGTATCATGCCAAGCAGCAGCCCAAACAGGCGGAAGTGACCGTTTCGGATTCTAAGGGTGGCAGTGAGAATGATGCAAAGAATGAGACTCCTGAATCTGTGGACAAACAAAAAGAGGAGAAAGCTTCTGATGTTGCCACCAGCCAGTTAGAAAATGGTACTTCCCCGCCGAGTAAAAAAAGAAAGGTGTCTGGAGTTGACATGGCCACTGAATTAGGCAATGGCGAAGTTATTCAGGTAGGGAAACCTGAAGCAGAAGAACAGCTCTCAAAGAAAATAGTTAAAGGGAGTATATCTGAAGATGCCAAATCAGTGGATATCGACTCAAAAAAGGAAGATAAGACGAAAGAAATTAAGTGGAAAAAGCTTATTATGTCATCCCTGAAATCTGTATGTATCTCGCAGTGACTTTGTTGGCTGATAAATTCTTTGACTAACCCTTATTTTCTCCTCTCATTAGCTGCATTTCTTGTAACAGAACTCAGATGGCAGTTTGAAACTAAAGAAGCTGATCAAGCTAGTTTTGAAATCTCTGGAGGAATCTGGCAACACCATTAATGAGGGCCAAGTTCCTGAAATTCTTGAGCAAAAGGTTGTTTGATGCCATAGAAAATTTGTTTGTGGACTCATGAAATGTATCTGATTGGTGATCCTTCTTACTCTGCAGATCCGCTCAAGCTCTAGATTTGCTATGGATGGCAAATATGTCCGGTTAGCTGTGAAAAATGAGTGACACCTTTTAAAAATGACCTTGATCATTGCACTGCACCACTTCAAATTCAGGCTGAACTGCTCACAAGTATCCAAGTGCCATTGCTGGTGCATATAACTTTACTATGCTGGGAATTTTTTAGTCTCCGGACTCCAATTTTGTATCAACACTTCGGCAAGACATTTAAATCGATATATGGAGAGGTTGATTGCATCGTTTGTGTGTAAACCTTATTGCCAAACTTCTAGTTGCACTTTTGGCTCTAATAGTTTTGCCATTAAAGATGCTACCGGAACTGCACTTTATGTCACTTATTGCATTCTAATTGTTCTTGCTATGGTTCCTCTCATAGCCGTGTTAACTCAGATAGCTGTAGTGAAATTGTCACCAAGGGAGAGAGAGCTGAAGTGCATCAAACTGCAACTAGCACATAGACATCGTACGAGCAAATACTAGTAATTTTCCAGCACAATCGATAGAATTGTAAGTTTAAATACAAGTGGACTTTCATACTTCTGTCAAGCAATCGTTATTCCTACAAAGTAACAATAACCTGAACAAGGTATGCCTTCTGTAATTCCCTCAGTTCATATATATACATATGGCCTCTTCTTTTTCTGATAAAGACGGATAATTCTGTGAAGTTGGTATCTACATAAGATATGCTGCCGGCCTTTGTAACAAATGTACTATCTCCAGAACACCACACATCCACAGCTTGAAGATGCAAATGGCGCCATGCAACTGTCAAGGTGGGAGTTAAATGTACAGGACAAGAAGCACGATAAACAGCACGACAGTACACCCCAGTGCCTGCATCAGGAACCATCATGTCAAAAACAGCACGTATCCTTATAATCACACCATACACGAAACATTGAAGAAACTGGAAAGATGCATGTGCCTTTAAAAGGATTACTTACTGCAATTGCAGAAGCAGCCAGGCCAGCTCGTTCCCTGGGATCCCTCTTGTAGTAATTTCCAAAATAAAGGACAGTGGCGTAGTACCACATAAATGGGCACATAAACCCTAATAGAAAGCTAAAAGAAAGGAATAGCAGATCAGTCATTGATGCACATGGAACGATATGTTCACTTTACTACAACCAGCAATATAGTTATGGAGCTTACGAAAACCACCCAACTCCACAGCCAAAGCACGGTAAGGGCTTGTCAAACATCCCTGGCTGGAAGTCATCAGCATCTTTGATCAAGGTATACTTTCCCTTTTCACGGTGTCCTATCATCAGATGATACTTCTATAAATCAGACAGTGTACATACAGAAAGCATCCTTTGCTCATTAGCATTCAAAAGTAGTAAATGTGCACAATCAGGAGCAGCAAAAACTGATTTTTCTCTGTTTACTAGACACATTTTAGTATAAGTAGATAACATGTCCTGATCATTTAACAAAGAAAGTTTTGGATAACATTATAATACTAGAAACATCTAAACTGAAGAAATACCTTTAAATATTGAATAATATCGAGATGACGGTCTTAAGAGATCAAGATAAGAAACTGATCTCACCAACTCCACGGCATTTTTTCCATCGCCTCCCTCAATACTAATACCTGTAACAAAAAACAGTCCCAACATTCTGTCATTAGCTGGTATTCATAACTATATCAGTTTTATCATCATCACTAGTTCAATAGATTGATCTTATCTAGAAGCCGATACTGAAGACATTCAAAATTCAGCCAAGCAAGACTCAATGAGCCAAAGAGAAAACACACTAGACCTGTCCTCACTTTAGACCCTATAGTGTGGCACTAGATGATGCAGAAGGCGTGCTACGTGATGTAGCATCTAATGCGCCACACACTGACATCAGTGGCTATTCAAAATGTACCACTAGTAAATTTGAAAATATCATGAAACTATCCTAAACAATGCTTTGAATATATTTGTGTGAGATGATACGGGAACGGGATTCGAAAAGACTTGCCGCCCTTTTCACGCCCGATTCCCAAGAGTGTCAACTAAGCTCCCTTCTTTCTCAAAGATAACTTGAAGCATAAAAGCTTCTCAACTAGACAGGATGATATTTAAGGAGTTTCCTCACAGGAATCGAGACAGACGAAAATCTGGTGCTTTGATTTCAACATGTTCAAGAGTGTTCGTTTCAAAGCAAAGCAATTCAAATTGATGGTACTCACTGTGATCCATTGGTAGTTTTCCGAATAAAGATTCGCCTTCGAAGAATTCAGCTACACCTAATACCTTCAGAAAGAAGGTCAATTTCAGTCGGGATCCTCCAACAAACAATAAGGTCACAATTATGCAACTAATCCTCAATGATGACAGGAGCATAGCTTTAAATTTTAGTCAAAAGGTAACTTGAAAGGGAATTCATCATTAACAAGCATAATTCTAACACTTGCAATGATAACAATTTTTTCAAACACCATTTCCACAAATTCGTACCCTGATGATTCAAGCAAAGAAAAAGGAACTTGTATAGCGAAATTCACAAGTCACAGAATAACATAAGCCCCAATCCTAAAAAGGGAGTCACAAAAAAAATAATAAAATAATAAAAAGGGACTCAAAAGCATCAAATCAAATTATGGAGTTTTGAGCTAGGGAGCTGATGATCTGGGGCGGTAAAGTTGAATTCTTGATGGTAAAAAAGAGATGGGTCTGGGGTAAAAAGAAAATTACAGAAAAAGGAGTGTGGATAAAACTAGGAATCCAAGAAAGAAGAAGATGGCGAGGTGTACCTGAAGCAGGCGGAAGGGGGCGTTTGCTTAGCTTGGTTCGTGATCAATTAGTTTGGAGTTGGGACCATTTTTATGACTAAAACAGGAGTCTAATGTGAGCACAAACACAAATGGAAATGGTTGCTGCTTTGGTTGACTCTTCCCCTGTCCCCCTGCCTGCTGGTTGGGTCGGATTGAAAGTCTGGAAATTTGTCTTAAAAAGGGTTCCTTCAAAGTTTTGTTCTTCACTTCACGTAATACTAAAAGGATAAAACAGTTAAAATGAAGAATATTTGGGAATCACTACTCTTTCACTGATCTAGGACGGAATATTAATGTGATCTCCTCACGAATTTATAGAAGATTTAACTTTATAAAGTATCACCTTAAAAAGTAGCAAAATATATTATTATTATTTTAAATATCAAAATACATTTTTCCCCTTCTAATTTTGATTTTATAATGCATCATTCATACCAATGTCATTGTCACACCAAATTTCATGCATTTTATAGGATCAATTTAGTTAATATTTTTTAAAAATCAAATACTATAAAATAGTTAAAATATATATAACTGTTATAAGAATTCTGGAAAACTATTATGCTCTCATTAATCATATCAACATGTATTTATACAAGAGGTTGCTTAGAGAATAAACAAAGATATAAAAATCTAATCATGTACAATTTCATATTTACCAAATGTACATATTATACATACTCTAATACCCCCGCAAACTCATGGAGGTGGAGCGACGTGAAGCTTGGATCAAAGTGCACCAAATCGCGCAATACCAACATTTTTTGTAAAAATGTCAGCAATCAGATCAAGAGAACAAACATGTCGAACAACAAGTGAACCATCCTCAAACTGTTCACGAACAAAATGTTAATCAATCTTGATATGCTTGGACCTCTGATGAAAAACCAAATTGGCACACATGAAGGTAGCACTCAAATTATCACAAAGAAGAATAGGCGGAGGAGACAAAGGAGATGCAAACGCAGAGGCAAAACCAGATAAGCTTAGTAGAGGCAAACACAATTGCCCTGTATTCTGCCTCTGAGCTCGATTTTGCCACTACATGTTGCTTCTTCGATGACCAACTGATAAGATTACCACCAAATTAAATGGAAAAACCATGCTGAGAACGACAGTTATCACCATTAGACGCCCAACCAGTATCAGAGAAGGTTACCAGGCGATGATCTGTACAAGGACGAAGAGTAAGAACAAGATCTGGGGACCCCTTTAGATAACATAGGATGCATTCAAGAGCAAGCCAATGCAGCTCAATCGGATTCTGCACAAACCGGTAGACTCAATTAACAGCATAAGAAATTTTAGGACGAGTGATCATGGCATATTGCAAATCTCCAATAAAAGTGAGGATCACGCACAGGACCCCCAGCCTATGTGAGTCACTACCCAGCCTTAGCCGGAGAAGCAATTGGCTTAGCATCCGCCATCTTGCTACGCTCTAAGAGATCTCGAATATATTTCTGATAATAAATAACCATGCTCGACTTGAATCGAGTGAGTTCAATCCACAGAAAATAATGTAAAGGATCAAGATCACGAAGTTTAAAGGCATAATTTAATTTACCAATAAACTCTGTAATGAGAGCAGTGGAGGAGCCAGTGACAATAAGATAATCAACATACACCAAAATATGCAAGACTTGTGTGCCGTGTCTGCGAATAAATAGAGTAGTATCAGACTTACAAGGAGAAAATCCATGAGCCTGAAGATACTGTCGGAGCTTAGTAAACCAAGCATGCGGTGCCTGCTTGAGACCATACAGTGCTTTCCGAAGGAGACACACATGCAAGGGCCGAGAACCATCAACAAAACCAGGAAGTTGCGACATGTAAACTGCCTCAGAAACATCACTATTCAAAAATGTATTATTAATGCCAGCCTAATGTAAGGGGCAATCAAGTGTAAGAGCAATAGACAAGACAAGAAAAGCCAAATGTAGTAGGCTTGACAACAGGGCTAAATGTATCAACATAATTAACACCCTCTTCCTGATTGAACCCTTTAGCCAGAAGACAAGCTTTATAACGCTCAACTGAACCATCTGCCTTGCTATTTATCCTCTACACCCACTTACAACCAACAATGTTAGCATTACGAGGAGGCAGAATTAAAGTCCACATCCCATTACGCATAAGAGCATCATATTCAACTTGCATTGCATTTTTCCATTCAAGTAACTTAAAAGCTTTAGAAAATGTTTTAGGTTAAAAAAGAGTTATTGGAGAAGGAGGCAAAGGATGACAGGTATAAATGAGAGCTTAAGGATCAAGATTGTTGTTTTTAGAGCGAGTGACCATGGAGTGTTGGGTGTTATCAACTGGACAAAAATAGGAGGGATAGGTGGTTGTAGGAGGGGACACGAGAGAGGTGGAAATGGCATATTGGGAAATGAAAGTGGGGGTGACCGGCGGGCTGAGTAGTGACGATGAAGTCGCCGATAAAGGAACGGGTGTGGAGGGCTGGGTGACATGTTCTAGAGGCGTTGGACTGGACACTGGAGGTGGCGTCAAAATTGACACACCGGAGGGAGCCGGTGGTGCATGTAACGACGCGCGGGCAGGTGAAAGCGACTCATTGGGCCGACTGAAGGAAGACTCCGGAATGGGGGTGAAGGAGGTGGCTAGACGGGACTAATAGCTGGAGTAGAGGCAACTAATTTAATCAAGTAAATAGGTACAAACTTTGTCTCGAAAGATGGATTAAACGAGGCAGGAGTTATATGATCAGGATACGAAAAAGTTGTTTCATAAAAAATTACATGACTGGAAATATAAACACAATTGGATGGAACATGTAAACAAAGATAACCTTTATGATGAGAACTGTACCCAATAAATACACAAGGAGAAGAACGATACTCAAGTTTGTTAGATCTACAAGGACGAAGGAAAATATAGCACTGACAACCATATATTTTAAAAAATCATATTTAGGTATTTTTATGAAAAATAGACTCAAACGGAGACTTGTTATTTAATGCTGGAGAAAGTGTACGATTATTAAGGTAGAAAGATGTATGAAAGTTGTGCTCCCAGAAGCCGCACATGCGACAAAAGAGAGAGGCCCTTCTCAACAACCGTACGATGATGACGTTCAGCAGCACCATTTTGAGACTGAGTATGAGGACAAGAAACACGATGAGAAATGCCCTGACTTTGAAGATAAGAAGATACAGATCGAAATTCATCTCCCTCCCGTGTGATTGAAATTGTTTAATTTTAGAGTCAAACTGAGTTTCAACTTTTTTTGAAAAATTTGAAATTGTTGTAGATACTGGAATTTGTTAGCAAGAAAATATATCCAAAATTTTTTTGTAGTCATCTACAAAAAAATTTAAAAAACAATTTCCATTAAATGAAGAAACAAGGGCAGGACCCCAAACATTTGAATAAACAAGATTAAAAGGAGCCATACTAGACTCATGAATATGGGAAATAGGTGATCTATGGCTCTTACTGAGCTGACAAAATCCACAAATATATTTTAAATTATTTAAAGAAACAGGAAGCTTAAAACAAATAACTAAATGACTAAGAGAAGACTCCTGGGGATGACCAGGACGCTCATTCCAGGTTTGTAAGCCAGCGTGCGCGCCAAGGAGAGCAACAGAGAGAGCTTTGGGTGGCTGGGGTGGTGGGCTGAGGTGATAGAGACCATTTTCAACGGTTTCGATTAGAAGTGTCCAACCTTGCTGATCCTTCACATACAATGGATAGGGGAAAATAGCATATAAGCATTATTATCTTTAGTAATTTGAGACACACTAAGGAGATTTTTGCAAATACCAGGAACAAAAAGGATATTATGTAAATGAACAGGCTTAAATATGGCAAATCAAATGATCCCAAATGCGTAATAGGATTAGATGTACCGTTGCCAACTTGTAAGTCGTCATTATCAGTGTAATCAGAATTGATAGAAAGTTTGGAGAAGTCAGAGGTGACATGATTCGTAGCTGTAGAACTAGAATCAAATAACCGGATTGGGTCATGCAGTGCTAATGGATGTGCCGGATTGGCCGTGACATAAGCTTGACAGGCATTCACCGGCGATTGGCAAGGGCAGCGTTGCTATTTTGATTAATTCTGAAGGGGTCGTGTCGCCAGGAAATCAGTTGTATTCAGTCTCTGCCAGCAGTTGAGAGCCTCATGACCAGATCAGTGACAAATATGATACTGGATGGCTGATTGGGAAGAACTATCAGACGCCAGAACAGGGGATCAGGTTGCAGTGTTGTCCGCAAATTGAGAATTTTGTCCGTGCATGTTTTGCATCTTCTTCCTCCAATAACATACTCAGGAGCTGATGAGATGAGATCACCCATGTACGAAGATTAAAGGCAGCGTGAAACGCAAAATTTTCCATCGAGGTCATGAAGAATGCATTCAACAAATTCATCATCAGACACAAAGTGAGAGCACTAGGCAAGTGAATTAGAGAACGAGAGCTTTTTCTCCACATACTCAAGAATGGAGAGAGAACCCTTCAGAAAGGTCTAAAGTTCGTGCTTAAGATGCATCAAATTGGCGCGGGTTTGCGCATGGAAAACCTGTTCCAAAATAAGCCAGGCATCAAATGTGGTGACAACAAAGAACATATGAGGAAGCAGCGTCATTGAAATAGTCGATTGGATCCATAAGAGAATCAAATGATCCTTATTTCTGCAAGAAGGAACTCCAGATTGGGACTACGGATGATTGCGGCTTGGAAGGATTTGTGGAAGGCGGAAAAACTTTAAGCGAGACCGAACCCGAGAGCAGAAAATAATTTGAACCATAAGCAACAAGATCATACTTGATGGACTGGCGCCATATAGAATAATTATGGCGATCAAGGAGAAACTGAAGAGAAGGTAACTTGAGAGACAGAGTGGCGTCAGAGGAGGCATGATCTAGAGGATCGCGCGGTGGTAGAAGGTTGGGAATTGTCATCGGTGGCGGCATCGCCCATGTGTTAGGCGGCGGCGGCGGCGGCGAGTTAGGATTTTTGGGGGGTAGGGTTTGCGAAATTATTTTTTAGAGAGGGATAGGATTGGTTAAGCTGATACCATGTAAAACTATACAAGAATTTTGGAAAACTGTTATTCTTTCATTAATCATATCAACATGTATTTTTATAAGAAGTTGCTTAGAGAATAAGCAAAGATATAGAAACCTAATCATATACAATTTCAGATTTACCAAAAATACATATTATACTCTAATAAAATAGAGAGATTGACTACGGGCAAAAGCGCACACAAAAAGTGCAATTTCAGAAGCCATGAAGCATGGGCGAGGCCGGCCGCGATGAAAGGTGGTCTTGCATGCATCAGAGTGGAGTCACTCGATACGAAAGGAAATTGTGCAGTTACCAGTTAGAGTGGAAAAGATGGAGGAGATGAAACATATTTCGGAGGAAATTCTAAGGGAGAATCAATGGAAACTGAGGTAAGATTTGAAACTAAAGCTGATCATATACTAGGAATGAGCCTGAATTGAGGGAGAAACTATGGGTAGATTTAATTAGTGGCAATAGAGTCCAGTCGAATGGGATGCAAATTGAGTATATTGTACCTAAAATTGTGGATGGGGAGATAGGAATAGAGATTAAATTAGATTATGTTAAGGATGGGCTGTTGTATTGGGAGAATGCTTTGATTATGTATGTGTTTGGGGGAAATTTGACTATGAATGCTGTGAAGAGATTTATGAGCAAGTTCTGGAACTTTGTAACTATGCCTGAATTATTTTATAATGATGAGGGATAATTTTTTCGATAAGATTCAAATCGAAGGATGACAGGGATACAATACTGAGGAAGGGACCATACACAATTTATAGCATGGCTATATATTTGCAATTGTGGAAACCAAATTTCTCGTTGAAAGAGGATATGGCCAGAACATCTACTATCTGTGTGAAGCTACCGAAACTACCAATTCATTTGTGGGGAAGCAAGGAGTCTAGGGAATATTGGTAGTATTTTGGGGAAGCCGAATTTCACTGATGAGTGTACAACGAATAAACTCAGAATATCGTATGCAAGGATATTGGTAGAAATTTATATTTCATAGAAAATCCCGGACAACGTGAACATTAAAGATGTGAAGGGAATGCTGTTTAAATAGGAGATCGAACTGGAGGGGAAACCATTATTCTATGATAAGTGCCATATTGGTGGACATGTGTGTAGCACAAAAATCACCCAAAAATGGATGCCAAAACTGAAGTAGGATGGGCAGAAAGAGGAGAACATATTGGTGGTAGTTGAAAACGGGGAGAGCAGCAGTAAGGAGAATGAAACTGGGAAAAATATGAGAAGAATGATAGGACTATGGTGCAGGGAAGCAGAAGGAAACAAAACAGTGGAGAATATGGTCTGGGGATAAAGAAAGAAGGATGGAGTATCAAGTGAGAAAGAGAGGCCATTTAAGGATTTGGGGAGATCCTGGAGGGGACTAGGAACATGCCCCATGATAGTCTCGTGGGTTGAATAAACAGCAAAATAGATTGAGATTAGCTTCCGTCTCAAGGATTTGGATTTGATGCTTGTTATGATATTAGAAACGAGAGTCAAAAAAATTCTGAACAAGTATGGAAGAGATTTGGAAGTAAATGGGAGTTTCTTGATAACTATGAGAAACACCTGAATGGAAGGATATTGATAATGTAGAAGGGGCATAATTGAAGTACATGTGGAAGTTAAAACTGAGAAGATGATACTTTGTGAAGTGAAGGACTAAGTTGGGCATCAGTTATTCTGGATCACGACCATTTATGCAGGGAATCAATTAAAGCAGAGGAAAATGTTGTGGAAAGACATAGAACAAAATCAGTCTAAAATTTATGAGGCTTGGGTATTGATTGGAGCCTTAAATGATGTGTTGATAACTGAGGACAAAATGGGAGGTAATGAGGAACAAGGTAATGAGTTTTGGGATTTTGAGGAGATGGTGAGGATTGTGGGACTGAGTGAATGTGAAAGCATGGGGAACCTACTTCACTTGGTCTAATAGATAGATGGATGGAGAAATATACTCCAGGATTGATAGAGCATTAGCTAATACTGACTAGTTTTCTAAATTTCTAGATGTGTGTGTTGAAAATATGGATGCAGGAGTATCGGATCACTCATTACTCGGAATGAGGATATTTCAGGGGAAAAAGTGCAGAACTAAAAATTTCATGTTTGTGAATTGTTTGTTAGAAAAGAAAGAGGTGATGGATGATATTGATAGGAGTTGGAGAAAGCCTATGACTGGGACACCAATGGTCAAACTTTGGAGAAAATCTTTTTAGGTTGCAGGGAGATTTAAGAAAATATACAAAGTAGATAAGGGGAACAATAAAGCAGTTGAAGCAGGCTTGACAAGAACTCAGTAAGGCCCAGAGAAATTTAGAGGAGAACATAATGGATAAAGAAAGCATTGATAAAGTGATAATCTCCATTGAAAATATGCAGAGATGGAGTGAGATTGATGAGAAACAGGCCAAACAAAAATCTAAGATCGATTGGTTGAGGCTTGGTGATGGGAATAACTCCTATCCATACATTTGTAAAGTCAAAAATAGGATGACATGTATACAAAAACATGAGAAGGAAAATGGGGACTGTATTACTGATGGAAATTAGATAGAAATGAAGGTGATCAATTTTTATAGGAAGCTGATTGGGGAAACAATGCACATAACTGAAGGTGTGGATCTGATGGCTCTTAAACATGGAAATAAAATGAGCAGTGAGGGAATGAGGAGTCTGATAACTGATGTTCAAATGCAGGAAGTAGAGATAGCTTTAAATGGTATATGAGATTTGAAATCTCCAGGTTGTGATGGATTTGGGGCAAAAAATTTCAAAGCTTGCTGGCCAACTGTGAAGGAGGATACTATGAGGGTAATGGAGGATATCTTTGTACAGGGGAAGGATATTTTAGCCAATCAATTGTACTACAGTCACACAAATACCCAAAACATGCCGCAACAATGAAGATAAATGATTATAGGCCAATATTGTGCTGCACTATGATGTACAAGTTATTATCCAAAGTTTTAACAAAAAGACTCGGGAAAGTCATCAATGAGATAGTACAGATCAACCAGGAAGCGTTTGTGCTAGGGAGGAGCATCCACGACTAGATCATGATGGTGTATGAGTTGATTAGAGGATATAACAGAAAATCTGATGCCCCAAGATGTACAATCCAAATGGATATACATAAGGCATATGATATATTTGAGTGGAACACCTTAGAGGATATTTTAAAAAAGAGTTGGACTACTGGAGAATTTTGTAAACTGGGTAATGCTCTATGTTACTACGGTGTCATATCGATACATTGTGAATGGAAAACCATCAACATTGGTTCAGGCAAAGAGGGGGGTGTGACAAGGTGACCCAATTTAGCCCCTTTTATTTGTGATAATCATGAAGTATATGATAAGGTGTGTTCAAATTATGGGAAGGAATCATGGCTATTAGTACCATCCAAAATGTGATGCTTTGAAAATGATAAGCCTGAACTTAGCAGACGATGTACTTCTCTTCTCCAGGGGTGAAACATGATCTATTGAGGTTCTTATGAATGCATACAGGAAGTTTGAAAATTTTACTAGTCTGAAGGTGAGTAAAAACATATGACGGGTATATTTGGTTTGGTTGGTGCAAAGCAAAGCAAAGGTAGGAGATACTGACTATCACAGGGCTTGAGGAAGGATGTCTACCCTTTAAATACCTTGGTGTACCATTGTCTAGAAAGAGGTTGAATGTTCAAATGTGTGAGCCATTAGTGGAGAAGATAGTAACCAGAATCAAACATTGGAGTGCAAATTTACTGAGACGACTATAGCTCATCAGAAGTGTTTTGTTTTCCGTGACCAATTAATGGTTACAGGTATTCCCACTGCCTAAATCTATTCTGAAACATATTGAAGCTCTATGCAGGTTTTATTTATGGAGCGGGAGTGAGGAAATCTCAAGGAAATCACCAGTTTCTTGGGGAAAAGTATGTGAATCGAGAAGCTCGGGTGGACTGAATATAATTGCTCTGAATGAGTAGAATGTGGCATGTTTGAGCAAAGTTTTATGGAACCTGAGGAACAAGACAAATGAACAAGACTGATGAACTCTAGATCAAGTGGTTACACGAGTATTATATGAGGGACACAAATTTGGTGGAAGTGAATTTCCTGGCGAGCTACTCTTGGATGTTGATAAACTTGAGTAAATGTAGAACAATGGTGCAGGGTATGGGGGAATGGAAGATACAGTTAAATGAAAGCAGGTTCAGTATCAGGAAAGTATATGCGGCATTGAGGACATAGCAACCAAAGATGGACTGTAGGAAATTTTTCTGTAGCAACCTTGCTAGACCGCAGGCTCAGTTTATGTTGTGGATGAGATGTCACGGAAGATTGGAAATGAAGGACAAGCTGAGAAAAATAGGTATGCCAGTTGATAGTATGTGTTTGTTTTGTGATGAGGATGAGTCAATGCAACACATGTTCTTTGAATGCATGAAAAAAGGAGCATATGGTGTAAAATATTGAGATGGTTGCAAGAGGCAAAGGAAAACGGGCACAGATAATGAAGATTGCAGTTACAGAAATGATATATGGTCTATGGCAGTGGAGAAATGAGATATGCTTTGGAAGGAATGTTAAAGAGGTAGATGTATTTAAGAGGATACTTGAATGTATATTATATAGAAGTTGAGTTAAACCAAAACTCAAAGAATATTGTGCGAAATTGATGGTAGAGTTTGTATAAGAGGATAGACGATTTTGTAAGCAGAAAAGAGGTTATCACTTTGGAGGTATTAATGAAAGTTATACGTTCCAAAAAAATCAAATACTATTGTCGCTCTCCCTTGGTTTCACTCCCATCTCTCATGCCTTCTGCATATTCGAGAAGCACCAACGCTGAAGAAGAAAGCTAAAATCACCGTCGATTTGGACAAAAATAAAAATAAATTATTTTTTTGAGCAAACAACTGTCACGAGAAAGGAAAACATGGAGCCCTTCCCGATTCAGATAGACACTCAGTCACGGATTATCAGTTAGGATTGAATACCCTCGAAAAAGAAATCAGCGGACCGTCTTCAAGCATTGCGATCAAATTCTGATTGTGCGGAAGCTGACCATAGAAGAATTTAGTCGGGGGAAGCAAATCACCAGAAGCTGAGGATGGCGGAGTAGATAGTGGCAGGTAGTATTAATTGGGGGTGATTAGTGATATGCACTGAAGTGGTGATTTTGGGTGGAGAAGAAGGGTTTTTGTGTATGGGTAAGGGTGTTAAAAAAACCGAAAAACGATAAACAATCAAAATTGAACCGAAATTAAATTTGGTTAATCGGTTAATTAGTTAATATAGATTACGGTTATCCGATTATGTAGGTTAATCGGTTCCATTATCAGTTATACTATTTGGTAATCGGTCTAGCCGGATAACATGTAAGAGAATTTATAACACATTAATTAATTTTATCCCATAAAATAATTCATTAAACTGGCATTGATCACAAACAAAAGAAGAAAACTTTAGGGTTTTTTAGCCCAAATTAAGTTATTCCTTAAACTCTATATTATTAGCCCATGTTTTTAAATAATAATTATGTTCAAAACATTTAATTATGCAAACAAAAGCCGTTGTAGCTAATAATTGTGCCCACACTAGTAATTATCGTCGGCAACTCATGGTACAATTTTAATATCAATTCAAAAAATTATTCAACTCCCACGCAACACAATTATCCAAATTCCAATTTTTTTAAACTTTTATTCTATGTTTTGCGGTTGTAACTACTAATTCATATTAATATGTATTTTATTTGTAATTTTAAATAAATGATATATATGGTAACCGGTTATAACTAACACATCATCCGAAACTGATAATAATCGAACTGGTAAAACTGACAACATTATCGATCGGTTATTCGGTTCATTCTAAAATTTTATAAGCCGGTATGACCCGAAACCTATTAACCGCCTAACCGACAAACCAATTGGTTGAACACCCCTATGTGTGGGAGCACATAGATGAAAATTATATGATAAACAAAGTTGAGAAAGTCCGATGTTATACCGACTAACAGTTAGATCAATCATGAAAAAGATGGTTTCAATATCTTTTATGTTTAAATTATGATTATTTATACATTTTAAATTTATAAGAATCTCATTGAAATACATAAAATTAAAGATCAAAACACCCCGTTAGTTATATCTAGTATAAAATGAATCGTGCAACGGTTAGTCAGTTTAAAACAAGACTTTGTGTACAAAAGTTTCAATAATGATTTCTTTTTTTTAATACAATCTTGATATTTATAAATTTTATAATGCCATTATTATAAGAATCCGTCTCTTGAAAGACGGTCTTTCCATAAGTTATGGAAAGACCAAGGTTTAAATTGCAAATTAGAAGAAATCAAATAAAATTCCAGGTTGCATTAATCTGGTTATAAATTTATAATTACCGCACGTTGCATAATAAATTTTTAATATTGCAACTAAAACCTTTAATCTTTCTATAATTCTAATTCAACCTCATATTTCCATATGTCCGTGAAAAAACGGTCTTTCCCAAGACTTTGCAAGTAAAAAGAGTAAAGATGATATAAATAGTACTCCTTCCATTATATGTCTATTTGCACTTCGACTTTTTTGATACTATTTACTATCAAAGTTTGACCACATATTTGAATATATATATATATATGTGTGTGTGTGTGTGTGTGTGAGAATAATAATATTATTGTATATGATATTGTTCATGATCTAAATATCAAATTTTTATTTGGCGTTATTATAAGTAGGTAAACATATATATGAACATATTTTTTGGTTAGTTTATAACTGTTCTTTCACTATACTGAGTTAATACAATTCTGATATTAGCTCAGTGCATATTACAGAACATATGGTATCGTACGATGTATTTTGTCAATCTTTCTATTTAGGAAAACAAGACTTTCTTGATTGGAATAGAAGGTATAGCATCAGTACAGGTATCCTTTACCTTCACAGAGATTCAAGATTGAGAATCATCCATAGAGATCTGAAAGCGAGTAACATCCTCTTAGATGAG
>JAULKM010000001.1:15133521-15143960 GCA_032355605.1 Rubia tinctorum
ATTCTCCTTCGAGCCACTTCGCAAACCTCTTCATTTGTCATCACATCCCATAGACCGTCACTGGCTAAAATGAGGCAGTCGTCTTCCTTTTCCCGGGGCACAAGTTTTGTTTCTGGGTCCGGGATCACATATGGACTCAAGTATCTGTCACCTGCAGTCCCGAAATTCAAACACTGATCAATAAACTTCTCCACGGATCACTATGCACCAGGAACATATACTGATCCAGCTTTCTCGCAGCAATGTTAACTAGAGGTGCAAGTGTGCAACAAACTAGGCAAAATACGCTCAAGGAGAAGAAGAATCTTACCAATGGACCTCGACATCCCGAGCACGCCAGAAACACGGTATCCACCCCAATCAATGACCTTGCCTCCTGCAGATTCTATGCGTTCATACTCATCTTCTCTGTTTGGCTGGAGGTTAAGATCAAGAGATCATGAAACCAGTAAGACACAATAAGGGTAAGGGTACAAACTAAAAAAAATTCCATCAAACAATAGCAGGCCATACTTTATGGTCTACAGACAAAGGTAGGGCCACTTTCCCGCGGCACAAGACTGCCCTCGAATCACCACAATTAGCCACAATGATATGGGAGGGACTAACAATAGCTACCACAGCTGTAGATCCTACAGCCTCAGGAGCCAAAGGTACAAGATCAACAACATTTGGATCAGAAGAACTTATTCCTCCCACCTCATCGTCAACCTTATGAAAACAGCTCATAAATATTCTCTCCCACAGGTCCTTCCTATCACACCCAGCACTTCCACTGTGGAAGTCCTTGACATTCATCACTTCTGACAGAGCCAAGTGCACGCGGTCACGACAGTAATCAGCAACCTATGCCAAGGAAAGTAACCATATAAACATGCTAACTAAACAACCACTCAACCATCCGATTCCTCATCTACAAAAAGATAGTTCATCGCTACAACCTAAGGGTAAAACATTGCAAGTAGGATAGATTAGAGACAGCGAATTAAGCTTACTTGACTGCCTCCATGGCCATCATAGACTCCATAGAAGTCAGCTGTGAACTGTTGATTGATTGCATTCGGCACAGTTCCATCAACCAGCATCTCACAAGAGATTTTCAAAAACTGGGGAAAAGTAGTCACGGAATCCTCCATTTCCGGCCTTCTACCCCGAACAGATGAGAATCCCCATAGGGGCACAGCATCCAGACGAAGAACACCAGGCCTTTCAACCTTGATTTTCTTTGAAACCTCAAGAACAGAAGGAGGCAGCAGCTCCCTAGACTCTTTAATAAGGACAACCTCACTCTGTCCAGAAGATCCAGAAACAAGATCCTCTACAATCTCAGCTGCAATGGCTGGATCCCAAGAATACGATTTTGTGATACTCTGATGAGTACCATTGATCTTACCATCTAAGGTTACAACAAAGGTCCCAGAATCATTATCCAAAGCTGGCTCAGAACCAGCAACAT
Source organism: Rubia tinctorum (assembly GCA_032355605.1). Taxonomy (NCBI): domain Eukaryota; kingdom Viridiplantae; phylum Streptophyta; class Magnoliopsida; order Gentianales; family Rubiaceae; genus Rubia; species Rubia tinctorum. The sequence continues at coordinate 15,134,978 of JAULKM010000001.1, forward strand.
CCCCAGGAACCAAATAATTATCATTTTCAACTACCATTGGGAGGATACCTGTTCCATTCACCCTGTAATTGCCATAGCTCCTATTCTCAAGAGCAAAAGACCTTGCAGGAAACTTTGACCTCGTGGGTTCAGACAACAGGCCGCCTGCGGTGTTGGCTATGAGATCAATCCCATTGATGTCAACGCAGTTGGTTATGACAGACTCGTCATAGATGAAGTTCCCCAAATTATATGGCATCTCAACTCTCAGAAAAATGAACCAACTTCCTAGATTTACAACCGCACCCCACAAGAGATCAAGAAAAAAAACAACTTTTCAAGAATCCCTCCCAGGTAAATCCAGCTAGAACAATTCAAGAACAGGAATCAAAGACCTAAACAAAGGGCTAAAACATATGATGATGCAGGAAATCAGAACCGAATCAAAACAAGAACAAGGCAAGAATCAACCCCAAATCCCACAGATCAAAACTACAAAGAAAAGCAGGAAAACACGAGAAGAAAAAAGAGCCCACCTCACTCAAAGATAGATGAGGGATAAAAATCCAATCTTGGGGTAGATCTCAAACGCAGATGCATATAACAGCAGAGGGAGGAGAAGATTGAGGAGAACTGCACGGCTCCTAGAATGAATAACAAAGCCCGTGTCTCAGAGTCAATCACAGGTCAAATAATTCCGGGAAAATAAAAGGAGGGGGAGGGACACGTATCAATTGTGCAGTCCAAAATTGAAAATCCCAGAAAAGATCTTTCAGGATTGCCACTCTAATTTAAAAAACATTTTAAGAAAAGGCAATCATGAGGTTAAAATAAAAGTAAAGGCGAGGAAGATGGTAGGTTGCTTACCGTTTTGAAACTGCAAAGAGTGTACATACCAGGTTCTGACAACACATACTACTTTCCCCTCCCTCCTTTCACACTTTTCTCTGTGACCAGTGCGCTTCTGTTTTTGTAATATAATATATAAATAATTTACTACCTTATCTTTTATTAATTTTCATTAATTTTTATTTTAGACCCATTAATCATTTATTAGGTTATTATTTGATGTTTTGATTTATTTATTGCAATGGAATTCTTATGTATTATTATCTTTTAAATGTATTTCAATGAATAAATAATTATAATCTGATCATAGATTTATTTAAACGTTATATTTTTTTTATAATTGGTCTAACCGCTAGTCGATCTTGCCTGAGATGTTCTCTTTCAAATTTCCTTCAATTTTCTTGACATGTCAATTTTAACAAAAGTTGATAAAAATAGTAAGGTGTTTTTGTTGAGAGACTATGAATTTGATCCATTTATCTTTTATTATTTCTTTGAATTAGACCCACTTTCATTTCTTAACAAGATTCTTTTGGTTGCATTCACTTTTTTTTTATCAAATTCAATTTTATATCCTTAATTAATTTAAAATCTTAAATTTATGGTGAGGAGAGGAGTAAAACAAGGACAGTCACGCAGCAATATGTACATGTGTCGCCTGAAGGACAGTCCTACGTCATTATCGTAATTATGGTTCACACACAGCTTTCCTTGCCCAGTACTTTATGTGGGGTGGGGCCCGTCGGACTAGACACCTCGCCGGACAGATGGCTGTTGTTTATTTGCTGGGCCTCCTTCCGCCGTCCTTTCGGTGAGCAAATAGTAAGAATCAACCAGGCATTTATTTTACTTGGAATTTGTTTTCCGGTTTTTTCGACCTTTTCAAATCCGCTGGGGTCCGCTGGGCCTGCCCTCTCTAAACTCGCCACGCTATGGCTCAGATATTTATTTTCTCCCAAACTTTTCCTCAATTATCCTTTTGGGTTGAATAAAACGTGGGGGGTTGATTTATAAATATTTTTAAGGGATAAATACATTCAGGGTAAAATACAAATATAATCTTATTATTTTTTAAAAGTGTCAATATAACTATGTATAATCTGAAAATACAATTTTAATCCTAACTTTTGCATCAAATGTGCCGATATAACCTTTTGGCACTATTCCGGCGTTGACTTGATATTTTTCGACATTGACTTGGCCTAAAAAGACTAAATTACCTCCAGTCCTAAAACTAAAAATGTAATGACATTAATACCCCTAAATTTCTTCTTCTTCATCTTCAAAACCACACCAACACCACTGCCGCCGGATCTCCGCCACCACCCTCTCTTACCCCATCGCCGTTCATCCCTCTCTCTCCGATTGAAGGTGTTTCTTGTTATAATTGAAGGTGTTTCTCCTGATTAAATCTCTGAGGAGAAAGAGGAATAGCTTGGGTTCCTCCGATTGAGGTTTTGGGCTTGCGTAGGAAGAATGTATTTGGGGAGAATGGGGAGTTGAGGAAGAAAGGAATAAAAAGGAGGGCATATACATCTTTTTACATTTTTCTTTTTTTATAAGGGACTTTTTTTTATTTTTCACGAAATCCAACCATCTGAATATTGACTAAAAGTCAGCAGTTTCAAAGGTTATTTTGGCACTTTCTGAGATTACATGGTTATATTGGCACTTTTAATCTAAAGTCATGGTCATTTTAGCACTTAACTCTATTTTTAATTATTTTAAAAATCTTGAAGTGTGTGTATATAAAATAAAATTGGTTGATGTATTCATCATAGAAGGCACCTATCTATATAGAAAATACAAAGATTAGAGTTCAACGTTGAAAGATAACTAACTAATTGCATAAGGAAAATGATTCTATTATAATTATATTTACCTAAAACTAACAAGAAAAGATTATTGCAAAATCAAATCACAATATTTATAAAATATATTCAATACTCTTTTTCAAGTTGGAACGTGTAATTCCAAAACGCCCAAATAGGGAAGTAGTAATTGAAGCTGATGGCGACCAAGTGCTTTGGTAAAGATACCTGTTGGTTGACTTGAGGTGCCGATGTGATGAGTGACTACCTCACCAGACTGAACAAGACCTCTAATGAAATGACAATCAATTTCAATATGTTTCGTACACTCATGAAAAATAGGATTAGAAGAAATATGAATACCGGTCTGGCTATCACAGAATAAGCTCATAGGAGAAGAATGATCGACACCAAAACAAAGAAATAAATATTTCAGCCATATTAATTCGCAACAAACCACAGCCATAGCACAGTATTCAGCTATTGCCGAGGAGCGAGAAATCGTAGGCTGCTTCTTAGTCTTCCAAGACGAAGGAGATTCACCAAGCAACACAAAATTTCCGGACAGAGAACGACAAGTAATAGGATAAGTGGCCCAGTCCGAATCACAATAAGCAGTAAAATTCAAGGAACTCTTAGCAGAAAGAAAAATTCCATGATCTGGATAGGGGTGGACAAAAAAACCGAAAACCGAATTGAAAATCAAATTATCCAAATTCGGATAACCCGAACCAAATTTAATATACGATTTTCGGATATTCGAATTGAATAAACCGAATTCTGAATATGGTTTTTGGATCATTTTTGGATATTTAAACTCAAATCGAATCTCGAACCGAATACCGAAATGTAATTAATTAAATATACTCCCTCCATTTTTCTATTTATGACACCATAGGTTTAGGTGCTTGGATTTAAGTGAATAAAATGAATGAATGAAATTGAATGTAGAAAATAAAAAGTATAATGAGTGGATGAAATTGAAGGAATCTTGCAAAAATGGATAGAGTGCCAAATAAAAGAAAACATCCATTTATAGTAAGTGTGTCATAAATAACAAAACAGAGGGAGTATAATATTAATTAAATTTTGGAAATTCTTGGAAAAGACCATCTTTCCATAAACTTATGGAAAGACGGAGTTTAATTAGAATAATAAAAAGTGAAAGGTCTTAGTTGCAATATCAAAAGTTTATTATGCAATGTGTAGTAGTTATAAAGTTTATAACCTGATTCATGCAGTCCAAAAATTCCATCTTCAATTTTTTCCTTCTAATTTGCACTTTAAACCTTGGTTTTTCCATGACTTATGAAACGATCGTCTTTCAGGAGACGAGGACCAATCTTTATATTTAAAAAATTATCCCCAAACTCTAAACCCTAAGTAAGTTTGGGGAAATAAGTAAATAACACAAGTTACCCTAAGTAAATTTGTAGAGTGCTTGAAAGTGTGTGTGAATGTGGAGTGCTTGGAAGATTGAAGAATGAAGGCTTTGAAGATGAATATTAAAACGAACTATTTTTCTTTAAAATGTACTATTTTTACTAAAAATGTTATGGTTGAATTTTTGTTGTACTTGTTGGATTTTTATTTTGAAACTTGATTTTGAAGATGTAGAAATTAGATTACATATTTTTATTTAATTTAAAATTAAATTCAACGATTTTAGTAATTATTTTTTAAAAATTACAATCAATTCGGTTTATTCGGGTTGAATTCGGTTTTAAACCGAAATCGAATTCCGAACTCAGTTTGGATAATTTGGGTTATTTGGGTTGGATTTGATTTTGGCCTTTTTAGAGTCAAAACCAAATAACCTGAACCGATTAAACCGAACCGGCGCCCACCCTGACACCTGGATGATGCTTCCAGTGGTGTAGAACACGCAAATTCGCATGCCAATGTGCTACACGCGACTCTTGCATGAATTGAACAAGAGTGTGAATTAAATAACTTAACTCAGGTTGAGTAATGGTGTGAAAAAATCATTCTCCCAATCAGACGATGGTAGCACACGATATCCTCAAACCGGGGACCAGTTGTGCGCGCAAGGTTATGCCGCTGTTATATCGAAAAATTAGTTGGCTTAGTCATTAATAAACCAGTATAAGTCAAAATATCAAACACATATTTCCATTGAGAAATAAAATCCCCTCGGGATTGCGAGAAATCTTATTAATTCCAAGAAAGTAATTAAAAGGACCAAAATCTTTCATATGAAAGCAAGAACTCAAGTATGTATTGAATTCATCCACAAGAGTATACGAAGAACCAACAATAATCAAATCACCAATGTAAACCAGAACATGTAACTCTTGGGAATCGCAAATAAGGGAGAATATAGAATAATCTGCCTTAATTTGCACAAAACCATATAACGAAAGAGCCTCGACTAGTTTTGCAAACCAATTGTGATGAGTCTGACAAAGACCATATAAATATTTATAAAGCTTGAAAACAAGACCAAAATTAGGTACTGGATAACCTGGAGGGGGGAACATAATACCTCCTCCTCAAGGTCGCCATATAGAAAAGAATTATGAACACCCATTTGATGAATGTCCCAACTCTTAATTACCCTAACAACAAGAAATATACGAACATAACTTAACTTAGAAACAAGAGCAAAAGTTTGGTAAAGTCAATCCCTTCAATCTAGTGATTACCCAAAACAACAAGGCAAGCTTTGTAACGCTCGATAGAACCACTAGAGTTGTATTTAGTACGAAAAACCCATACAACCGATAATAGACTTGTTAAGTGGGAAAAGATACATAACCCAAGTAGGGTTGAGTTCAAGCGTATAAATTTTCGCTGCCATTGATTCTTGTCAGTGCACGAAGCAAGAAGTTTTGGCATAAGAAGAAGAATCTGTACTAAAAGTCACGACACCCAAAATCTAAAATGTGAAACCAAAAACTTATCAAAAGAAACATAATCAGGAATGGATTAAGTAATACATGTGGACAGTGACAAAGGCACAAAAAGCGGAGTAGCAGTGGGGGGAGGGAGGGGTGTTCTTAGAGATGGATGAGCAAACATTGTCTTGAAGATGAGCAGCCAAATGACGAACATGCTAGCTCTGTCAAGTAGAACCAGGCGCAAGCTCCGACTCAGGTTTATAAACCATCTTATCGGAGGTAGCAGTAGTCGGCGGCTCAATCTCAAAGGAGGTTGAGCCTGTGAGCTTGACAAGAAGTTCGACATGGAAATCAGTGGTGGGTAAGAAGACCGCATCGGTAGTCGCATAGTCAGCGGGCGGGGCAGCTTTGGCCAGAAGACGGGAGCGGCATGCGACAACTGAAATGGGAGCGGAGGCCGATTGAGAGGCAGTTGATAGCGTTGAAGACTAGAGAGGATGGTGCGGTGGCGCGGAAGTGACAAGGTGACCAGTGGATTGGCAGAGATGGCGACTTTGGTGGTAAAGTCTGGCGGTGCAAGAATTGTATCGTTGGATTGCTGAATACCGGGTTCAGTTCGGAGCTTGGGATCCGAATCAAAAAATTGAGCATAAGGGAACTGATCTTCATAAAAGACAACATCACGACTCTCAAATAAAGTCTGAGAGTCAAGATCATAAACATGTCATGCCTTCTTTTTTGCATAGTAACCTAGAAAAATGCATCGATGACTCCGAGATATAAATTCATCGCGGCGATAAGGCACTAGAGAAGCAAAGCATAGACATCTAAAAACCTGGAGAAGAGCAAAATTAGGTTCTCGTCCGTGTAGCAACTGGTAAGGGGTCTTCCCATCCAGCAAAGGTGTAAGAGTAAGGTTAATCAAGTAAGCCGCAGTAAAGATACAGTATCCCAAAAAATCAATAGGTAGATGAGCTTGAAATCAAAGAGCGTGAGCAATATTTAGAAGATGCCGATGCTTACATTTCACACGACCATTCTGCTAAGGCGTATCAACAGAAGAAGTCTCAAATAAAATTCATGTTTCAACAAAGTAAGACCGTAGTGGTAAGAATTATGTGCCATTATCTCGAACCCTACAGATGGGGTGCCAAAATTGTCTTAAAATGAGAGCACAAAAATCCTTGATTTTGACGCAGCCTCTAATTTTGACGCAAGTAGATGATTACAAACGCCTTGAGAGTATTCATCAACTATGGTTTAAAAAAATAAAAGGCTACACTAGTGGAGGGGGAATTATAAGGTCCCCAAATATCACAATGAGCTAACTTGAAAGGACGAGTAGTTTTAGTCAAACTTAACGGAAAACTATTTCAAAATTATTTTTCTCGATGAGAGATTAAGCAGAGAGAAATGGTATTAAAATCCAAATGTCCATCTTTAATGAAAGAAACATAAGGCAACACTGAAGTATAAGGATGACCAAATCGCTGATGCTAAAGACTAGAAGAAACAGAGGACCTGGAGACTGTAGAGAATACCGGTGCGCATATCGAACTTCAAACATGCGCAGCCACGCCAACTGTTCACCCATGACAAACACTGTCCTCGAGCAGACGTCTTGTAATATGCATATATTTTTTGGTAAACATAGCTAGACAATTAAGGGTGGCAAGTAACTTAACACAGGATAATAAGTTCCAACACAATTCAGGGATAAGTAAAACATGTGGCAGAATAATATTCCCAAGACGTAAAGTGCCTTGATAAACAACAGTAGACATGATTCCATTAGCAAGAATAACATTAACAGATTCAAAAGGGATAATATCATGAAGAAGCTCCTTGCCACTAGTCATGTGATAAGAAGCGCCAAAATAAATGACCCAAGATAAAGAAGACTTACTCGACTTATTTTCAGTGGTATTTAATTTAGAAATCAGATTTAAAATTGAATCCCACTAGACATCAGATAAATTGGGCCCAACAACAGAACGATTAAAGGCGGTCGATGAAGACTTCAGCGGAACCCATTTTAATTCAGCCGACAGCGGCAGTGGTCCAGCTTCTGGGGTGCTGCTGCTGTTTTGGGCAAAGACATGCAACCCATTCATGATAATTATCACTTTTCAAAATAATCGGAGAAATCAGCTGAGTCAATTTATCTGAAGCGTGAAGAAAAAGGGGAGATGCGGGTAATGATGTAGGAGTGTTGAAGGAGGCACTGAGCTTTTTGGCAGAGTGGATTTTGGCCCGGAGTCGATCGGTGTTCGTGTGGAGGTTTGTGGCAGCGAGATCGGCGGTGGCTTGAGTGATGACGACATCCTGAGCGGCTTTTGCGGCGGCTTGAAGATAGGCGGTAGCAACGACATCTTGCGTGAAGTCGGTCATAATGGATAAATCAGCGTCGGCCATTGGTTGGCGGAAGTGGAAGTGTAGATGATTTTTGGTGTTTTTAATAGTTCAATGGTTCGGGATTTTAGCTCTGATACCATGTAAAATATAATAGGGTGATGTATTCATTATAGAAGACCCTTATATGTAGGGATAATACAAAGACCAAATGCCAACAGGAAAATGTAACTAACTAATTTGAAAATAATTTCATTTTAAGTATATTTACCAAATGCTAACCACAATATTTACAATATATCTTTAATAAAAATATAATGTAAATATTTAAAAATATATAACATAATATTATTTTCATTTCGTACACGGATTAATAAAATTATGCGAAATTTGTTTGTGGGATTGTAAGTCAATTACTCCCTCCACCCCAGTACAAATTGCACAATAATCATTATCACGTTGTTCAAGAAATATGTTTGACCGTTAATATGTTAACTTATGTATAATAACAACAAATAAAATGTTGACATTTAAAAACTAATTGTTACTACGAATTCAACAATATCATATACGATAATATTATTGTTCATATATCTATTTAAATGTGCGGTCAAACTTTGATAGAGAATAGTGTTAAACAATAAGTGTGCAATTTGAATCGGGACAGAGTAACCTCTTCTGTTTAAAACTCACAATATAAATTAGAGAGATAAAGTTTTATTTTAATGATGAAGGGAGGTTATGCAAAGGAAGATAGAGAAAATAACTGTAGATAATATTTGTTTTTTATAATAGTAAAATTAACGATTTATTATATCATAAATCATGTTGAAATGATGTTGTGGAAGGTAAATTTCCGATCATGAGATTCTATTATTAGGAGATTAAATGGATTACAAAGATCAAGAGTTGTATTAGGACTTCCTAATTATGCTGTAAAATCGTCAATCAAGTCTTCTATCCTGACTATTAGAATATTAGATAAATTAGAATCAGGTAAAGAAAGGAATACCCTTTCTGATTGGTTTTGTACATATCCTTTTTCATATCTGTATCTATCTTGTATACCCTTTGTAATCACTATATATATGAATACACACAACCACATTTATTTGTGGGTTTTACATTCTA
>JAULKM010000001.1:15144060-15161631 GCA_032355605.1 Rubia tinctorum
TATTATTATGTATTCATCTTATTATGTAATCTTTGTTCGTTAAAATATTGTTGTATTAAGCGTTCAAATTTTTTTTACTCTCCTTCTCAGGCCCCCTAGCATGAGGTCCTGGATCCGCCACTGCATATGGATGTTCTAGTTTACGATTTCAGAGATAATTGAACAAGAAATGGCAGAGTGTTGAATTTTGTGACTATTCTATGTTTGTTGCCAAAGAAAATAAAGAAATAACCACAACTAAAAAACATACTCATTTTTTAGCACAATCTTTGTAGAGGTTATGTTTAGCACCTAATTTGCATGTTTCTGTGCTTAGTTTGTTGTTTTTACCCTTTTTTTATTAAAAAAATCATTCAACTTGAGATTAATTTTTCTATAAAAAAAATTCTTCATTCTTATAGCTCAGTGTTTTCTGGTTTAGCTTAGTCTGTTTTTTCCCCTTTTATGCTTTCAGGTTTAGCACCTAATCTGCATGCTTATGTGCTTAGTTTGTCTCTTCCTCTGCCGCTTCTCTAGCGGCAAATCACCTCCGCAACGTGGTGTTCGGTGTTCAACGGAGGTAGTCATCCAGCGCATGAGAGTCGTGGGGGTTAAGGTTCTGGAACTTTCTCTAGATCCGTGAGCAGTTGGAGAAGGAGTCGCGACCTCAAAGATCGTGGAGTTGACCATGCCAGAGATTATCTCTAGTAGGGACTTTGACCGTAGCTCCGGCAACGATCAGGCCATTGAAATGTAACAGGTGTAAAATCCTCCTCCTTCTTCTACACCGACTTAGTGAAAGGTGCCGACTTAGAGGTATGAATTTTGATTTTAGTTGTGACTTTGATGTAGTTGAGTGAGTGCTCATTAACCATTTCCTTGGAGTTGAGTGGGTACTAGAACTCTTTGCCCAAGGGAATCTTATATTTTTTAAATACTGGAACTCCTTGATATTTTATGATTTTTAGTTGATAAGTCTTTTAGTTGTATTTGAGATTTTATGTTTTTCAGATTTGACGATTATATTGATATTTTGTTAGTAGCAATTGATATTTTATGATCTTCAATTTTGACGATTATGTTAATGTTTTATTAGTTGTAGTTGTTGTTTAAGGATTTTTAGTTGATGTTTTATAATTTTCGTTGATATTTTTTAAGTTGCAATTGCTGTTTATAATTTTCAGTTCGACGATCATGTTGATGTTTTGCAATTTGTTTCTGCTTTGAAGTTGATTTTTAATTTGACAATTTAATCTTTGATGATGTTTTATGGTTTTCAAGTTAATGTTTTTTTAGTTGTAGTTGATATTTATGATTTTCAGTTTGACGATTATGTTGATGTTTTGTTGGTTGTAGTTGATGATTATAATTTTTAGTTTTACGATTATGTTTATTTTTTGTTAGTTGTAATTGATGTTTTATGATTTTTCAGTTTGACAATTATGTTAATGTTTTGCAAAAAAAATATTTATTTGATTTTTTTTTGGCAGATTGCACCTGGAAGGATAAGAATGGGGAAGAATTGGGGAAAAGTCCCTGGGTAAAAATTGAGAAAAGGTACCTACAAGATATATAGAGAAGAATGGAGGAACAGTTGCACAAGTTTAGACTCCCTCATAGTAGACCATCTCTACGACTATATATTTAAGGCACGCTACTAGTAACCACAATCATTTAAATACAATTTTAGCATTAAATATTGTGAATTGTTATTTCACACCCTGCGTTTTACCATATTACGCCTTGTATTTTTGAAAATCATATGGTCTAAGAATCAAACATTTTAATTAGTAGATAATTTTAGCATTGGTTGGGAATTTCACTAGACTCCCGTGAAAAACTGCATTAACAACGAATTCGTGTCGAGTAGACCTTGTAGTGAGAATTCTAAAAAAATGAATTGTAGGGAGGGATTTAAGCCACCACAAACAGAGATTAAAGCTGGTGTTAAAGAGTAAAAATTCACTTATTATACTCCTGAATACAAAACTAAAGATACTAATATTTTGGCAGCATTCCGAGTAACTCCTCAACCCGGAGTTCCACTGAAAGAACTGGGGCCACGGTAGTTGTCGAGTCTTCTACTGGTACATGGGCAACTGTATGGACAAATGGACTTACCAGCCTTGATCATTACAAAGGGCGATGCTACCACATTGAGCCAATTCTTGGAGAAGAAGATAAATGTATTACTTATGTAGCTTACCCCTTAGACCTTTTTGAAGAAGGTTATGTTACTAACGTGTTTACTTCTATTGTAGGTAATGTATTTGGGTTCAAAGCCCTATGCGCCCTAGTTTGGAAGATTTTCAAATTCTCGTTGCTTATGTTAAAAACTTCTAAGGACCTCTTCATGGGATTCAAGTCGAGAGAGAAAAACTGACAAGTATGGTCTCCCCTGTTGGGGTGTACCATTAAATCAAAATAATCAAAATAAGGTTTATCTGCTAAAAACTACGGTTGAACAATTTATGAATGTTTTCGTGGTGGACTTTATTTTACCAAAGATGATGAAAATGTGAACTCTCAACCATTTATGCATTGAAGAGATCTTTTTTTTTTAATTTTGTGCCGAAGCAATTTATAAATTGCAGGCTGAAACAGGTGAAATCAAAAGGCATTCTTGAGTGTTACTATAGGTACATGCGAACAAATCAAAAGGGCTGTATTTGCTCGATAATGGAGAGTTCCAACATAATGCATGATTACTTAATAGGGGAGTTAACTGCATATACTATCTTGTCTAATTATTGGTGAGATAATGACTTACTTCATCACATACGCCATGCAATGCATGCAGTTATTGATAGGCAGAAGAATCACGGTATGCAGTTTAACGTCCTAGCTAAAACGTTACGTATGTCTGGCAGAGATCATATTCGCTCCAGTACTGTAGTATGGAAACTTGAATGCGAAGGAGATATAAATTTGGGATTTGTTGATCTATATTGTGATGATAATATTGAAAAAGATCGCTCCCACAGTATTTATTTCACTCAAGATTGGGTCTCTCTACCAGGTGTTTTGCCCGTGGCTTTAGGAGGTATTCAAGTTTGGTATATGCCTGCTCTGGGGAAGATTTTTGGAGTTGATTCGGTACTATGCTACAATTCGGTGGAAGGAGAAACCATTCCCTTACGGAGCCATCCTCCTTTAAAGGAATGTCTATATGTGGTCACCACTCTTATCAGGAGTGGGAAGCAGCGGAACATGAAGCCAATTGATAAAGAGTAGTCTGTCTTTTCTTTGTTTTTTCGATGGGAATGAAATAATGGAAGCTTTATCAGAATCCTAAGAGGCCACAAGAGACTATGATATAGACCAGGATTTATCAGCCGCTTGTCCAATTGGTGAAGAGGCAGATCAGTCAAGAAATAGGAAAAAAAATGAGCACCCTCATCTTCTGACTAGCCAACGGGGAAGACTCTGACTCTGAAATGGAGCTAGACCCATGCATGGATTTGAGGGACAAGTCTAATGTTTCAACAATTGGGCTCATCGACTCTAGCGCAAGTGCACTTCCAAAAGATGATAGAGCTCGGATGAAGAAGTCCCGGTTCCGCTGTTCTTTTAGAGAAAGGTAATTCGGCGGAAATGAATCAGAGAAAAAAGAGCTCTCATTCCAGCATCTTTGAGTTCAACAGACTCTCTTCTTTTAGGTAATTGTTTCTTTATATAAGAATCTGGAGAGAAAGAGAAACTTATTAAGGGAAAGGGCTAAAAGTTGTGGACATATCCTGTTTCTTATGCTTGATTGCTTTCAAGAGAGACCGGAATACTACTCTTTCTCCTCAGGTAGCTATCGCACGTATATCCTTTACTGGATAAGAATATTTTCCTATACTATATAAGATATGGTCTCTTACATAAGTTTCTTACTCCTTCTTCATGTCTTCCTGACCCCGGCCAAGTAATGGACTTGACCCTCACCCTACGCCGATTGAGATATTTCCTTGTGCGGTACAGGTCGATTTAGCTTTGGAGGGAATACCCGGTTCATTGGAACTTCAACCAGAAGAGGTAGGCTCTGGTATAATAAAGCCAGCAAAGCTAAATAGAGGTAGACTTTACTTCAGGAGTGGAAGTAGAAAGAGCCAAACCCGTGACAAAAGAACAACGAGCGTTTACCTTGTTCTTACTTTCCTTAAAACAAGTATTTTGCTTTGTACGAGACAAAACATAAGAATGAGACTCAACAGCTATTTTAGGAAGAAATACTGCTTCTACTAGGTCACCTACTACTCAACCACAGAGAAAGGAGAAAAAGATGCTACATAGGTTTGGGGGCTTGACAGAGCTAAGAGAAGCCACCTTGTTGTTTGAGTTGTCAGATTTCAGTAGTCCAGAAAGAAAGTTTCTACAGCCATATCCCTAGAATTTGATATTGCATCAATTCTGAACCCAACTTTAGCTTCAACAACATTTTCGGCTAGGAATTTTTGTTCGTAATACAAGACAACTTTTTGTTTATGAGTTGACTACTTTCTTCCCGGACTCGGATATGAAGAAGCCTGAGTCCCATCAGGTTCACTCATTGCCTCAGCCCTTCAAGGTGTACATCCATCATACCTGTCTGCTTTGATCGAAGCTTAAAAGGGGCCAGTGCTATCAGAGTGATTTACTTAAACATGAAGGTTATGCCATACACGATGAAGAAGTTAGGAAAAACATTGCATGATCTGGTGCCCACTGATGTTGTGGTGAGTAATTTTACAGGTGGCATAGCGGACACTTGGTGAATTTTACCATTGGAAATATTGGTTGGGAGCAAGAGTGTGGTATCGACATTTTTGTAGTCAATTCAAATGCATCGTATAATGCGCTCTTTGCACTAGGCCATGAAAATCTCGGGTGATGCAGGCGTCAAAGTTGTCAAGCCTAATCCTAGTCCTTTCATAGCTAGAATGCATGAAACATGGACCTTTTATTACATTGAAGGTATATGACCACATCGGTTCCTAGGGATCAATAAATTAGGTTACCCCACCGAGGCCACAATGATGAGGAACTTAACAATGGTCTTTCGCACGATCAGCTTGATGACGAGCTACCTTATTCACAAGCCAAAAAGCAGTTGATCGAAAAGGTACTAAGGTATTTGGCAATGAGCTGAGAGATTAACAAGAGAATCTGAGAGTGAATTGGGTAGATGTTGTTTATGAAGCCAAGATTTATGATGATAGAGACATGATAGAGCTTAGTGAATTGGCCACTACTCCTGACAAAATTAGATGATATTGGTCTACAAGTGAATGACTCTACGATGGAAGTTAATTTAGGCTTGGGTAAAGAGCATCAGCAAGATCTACCCTCGTCAGCGTGAGGGAAGTCCTTAAGAGCATACTGTGGATTTTGCATAGTCATCTGCTCTACAACCTCTACCCTCTTCTCCCTGTCGTTCAACTAGGTTAAGAGGTTTTCCTTCTTACCTCAATGACTACCATTTTTATCTTGCTCTTGCTAGTTTGTATGACCCTCAATCTTTGATATTAAGACCTTTCTTTCTCCAGAGGTGGAGGTGTTTTCAGCCCAAAGAGCAATAGAAAGGAATTAGAAAATGGGACGTATTCGTAATACATTTAACCGTATCCACAAATTCCTGCCATATCAACCCATTTTAAAAAGTAGTTACGTGAGAGATCCTTAGTTTGGTCAATAATGAAATCCATTGGACAATCACTTAGATCCAAGACATATTCGATAAGATAACTTTTCGACGTCCATGTTGGTGGAAACTGAATACATGTTTCACCCATGTTTTTCGATAAGCAAGAACATAAGTGACTTAGCACAGATTGAGGATCACTTAGAGCTACAAACTAAATAGAATCCGTTTCGTTCATTATGGGTATCAAAACCTAATTCTCTAGATAGGCAGAAAAAAAGTCGAAGTAGTAAAATGAAAGAAATATAGAGTTGGTTGTTTTGACAAGTAAGGGAAAATAGGAGGTGGCGGGATTTACTACCACTAAATCCCTATGGTAGTGATGCTTGGTCCCACTAGCCACTACTCATTCAACTACCTTGTATCAGGTGAAGAAAAGGGGGTGGAAGGCTTAGTAGGGCTCAAACCTACAATATCACCATTATGAGCGGTACGTTTCAACCAATTAAACTATAAACCCTTACGAATCTCTACGTGCAATTCGATCACTTCGGGAAGGAAAGAGGAGGCCTTTGCTCTATCTGCTTCTGCTTCTGCTTCTTCTTCTTCCCTGGAATGAACTAGAAGCTTCTTTCTTTTTATTCTTAATAGATAGATATAAAATATTTTATCTATTATATCATTCATTAATAAATACTTAAAATTTAAGCAAGCGGCCCTTTCGCGACTCAAACGGGTCGGGGCTATCTATTTGCTTGCAATATTTAAATTTTAAATAAAAATTTATTATAAAACAATTGAAATTTGAATATAGTTTTTCCCAACGATATTCCAGCGAGTTCTCAAAGATATCTCGATCATTTTCGAGTCAAAATACCAGCGAGATCGTCTAGTTTCTCGGTGTTTTCACTATGTGGTCCCCCGTCCAAATCGGATGAGCGACAGAAGGCCCGTTGTGACCAGAAGGCCTGTTGTGACCCCTCTTCCCCCACCGTGAACCAGATTTGTCACAATCCCCCATCACATGAAAACCCAGTTTTTCAGTCGCGGTTCTCACCGGCATTTTGTCATGGTTCGGAAGGGCCTGAAAACCCAGAACAGGCTCGAGAGCTATCGACAAGAGCCAGCCACTCGAGCCACACGACAAGAGCCAATAGCGAGAAATTGAGTACGTGAGGGTTATTTTCAGCAGGTGGCTGAGGACAAAGGTGGGGCTAGGCTGGCATCGAGCTAGGGAGGGAGGATTGGTTTCGGCGAGGTTGGGCTGAGGATGGGAGGGATTGGACTTGGCAGGAGGGGTTGGGGAGGGATGGTGGTTGTAGTAGCACTGTAGAGGACGGACATTAGTGGTTCTAGCAAAGAGGAAAAAGATAAATTTGTTTTTCACATTTAAAAAAAACTAAAATCAATGTATATGTACGTATACGTATTAAAGAGTAAACTAGTAAACTAAATGACATGATTTAGTAACACCTTTTTTTTAATGCCGTGCTACTACATCATTGCAATCTTTCAATATCTTTCTTAAGATGTAATCTTCACTATATAGAACAAGAGAATGAAAAAGTAGAAGGTATTTTTCTTTCAGAAAGTTGGTATTTTCGGAGTACAAAATTGACTGGATTTGTAAAAAATGGTCCTTCGGATCTGAACAGGATGTAAAGATAACATCTACGTAAATAAAGCTGCAAATAGATAATAACTCTGCCCATTTAATCCAACAAGTAATTACAAACTGGATCAGCTCTTCTGAAATTT
This sequence comes from Rubia tinctorum, assembly GCA_032355605.1. Lineage (NCBI taxonomy): Eukaryota > Viridiplantae > Streptophyta > Magnoliopsida > Gentianales > Rubiaceae > Rubia > Rubia tinctorum. Next base: position 15,151,403 of record JAULKM010000001.1, read on the forward strand.
TGAGTACAAAGCTCTTCTGAAGATCGTTGCGATCATAAACGAGCCAAAAATATAAATTCTGTAGACTACTAACATTCTACCAGATCGTTACAACTTTGTTCGAATAACACTCAACACAAAAACTGCTTTTTATGACAGGGGAGGAAGATTATCGGAGTATCAGTACAAAAGAACATGATAAAATGAATCAGCTCTTGTAGCTCCACTTCTTAATCAAAACAATCTTACAAGTCACAGTCATCACGTCATCAAAATGTGCTGACACAACTTTAAACAAGCACAAATTTTATCAACCATGAATTACGTAACCAACAGCGACATCCAAAACACAATTTCTGTTTATGTGTTTTCACCATGACACGTGAAAAGAAAGAAAAATGAATCGTATTTGGAGAGAGATTTCTACAACTTACAGTTACAGTGGCCGACACAAAGTAGACTAGAAGAAGGCTTATGTTGTTAGAGCCTTGGAGAGGAACTTATAGGGATATAAATTACCCTGCCATGAGTTTCTCATGAACTAATACACTCTTTGCTAGCCAGGAAAGGTAGTAACACAAACTTATATGCAGCCAGACAATATGCAACCATTGCTCCAAAATAAATACAGAACCCATCTCCAGCCCTTTTACCTATCATTGGAAAACATTGTAAGCAATCCAACACAAGATTTAGTCGCATTGGTCCCAACTATGCAACAAAATCTTGACTAGTAATAGATGCAGTGAGTGAATGAATGCTTATAATGACTCACATGGCATCTACAAGGCAGAACCCATTAAGCAATAGCCACTTCGGTAATCCAGTTAGTTTTTTCCATGGCTAATTAGTTGCTATGAACATTCACTTATTTTCAATGTATTTTTTATTACTCCCTCACTATCATTAAAACTGTCCCATCACTTTCGGGCACTATAATTTTTGCAAGAGAAATATGTGGTAGAAAGTGAAGGAAAACTAGGAAAAGTAAAATGTGTGGTTGAGAATGACCACCATCATGTCATAATTTGAAAGGGGGCACTCTTAGTGAAACAGAAAGAGTACTCACTAACTCCCAAGCTTGTGCTAATATTGCTTGATAAAGTCTTGCAGAAAAAGTACACGGAACCAAAGAGTGCCACTAAAACATCACAAACCATGCTCAGGAGCTGTATAATATTGTCAACTGAATTCAGGGTAAACATTAAAACCATCTGATCATTTAACCACAAAAAAATGACTAGCCATGTTTCAGGAGCACATAGTATGAACTATCTGAATCAAAAGAAAGCAGTTTACAACCACAGTTTTCCTACTGTGTGGAATAAGCTAAATGGATCACATCTCGCCATCATGTTCAGTTGAGAGCCAAAAGAGTAGTGAAAACTTGAAATTTATGGCATACCCAGTTGATCCTCATTGGGAAGGGAAGGGACAACAAGAAAAAGAAAGGTTACAACTATGCTACTTACAGTTATATCATCCGGGGCCAAAAACAGGTACAGCTCCATGGACAAGCAGCAAACAGTTACCAAATTCTTGACCTGCTTCAAAAGCATAGAAATTCGAGTAAAGCTGGCAATTCTAAAACTACGAGATTTACAGCTATAGTAAGGAATCATGGGGGAAAAAAAGAAGATATCTTACAGAGCGCATGCGACATGCAGAGCACTGGATCCCATTTTCTGGAAGAAAGTACCAAAGATGGGTTGGCCTATTTTCCACAGAAAACCAGTGGAAACCAAACGAATACCAGAAAGCAAAAACATTATCATCCAGAGCATTACTCACTCTATCCCTAACATATATGATCTTTCCCTTCTTCCATCAGGGGAAAAAAGAGGAGACAGTAACAATCAGAAGTTTCTGATCCATACAAATCCAATATTTTTGCAACTGATTACTCAAGAAATTAAAGATTTTATTAGAGTTATAAATTCTATGTACAAAGGCTTTCTTCTCTGAACTGTAATCATCACTATGAACAAAATACAGTGTTTCTAAGACTCTACGACTAAAACATGCTAACTATTAGGTTGAACAAAAAGATTTTTACAGTCGGAACTCATCAACATGAGAAGGTACAAAATCCAAACTCTGGTAGGTTCACCCAACAATCAACTTGCCCACTAGTGTCTCAAAGAATATATATAGCCTAATTTCAAGTCGACCATAATATAATCTGCACGTGACCAGTCATTTTTTGCTATCAACGATTCGCTCTTTATGATTTATAATGAACATGAATGTACAACAAACATCAACTTCAGACCATCATATTCAAGTCTGTTAGATCGTCCATTGGTATTTCCAGACCCATAAAGTCATCATCCTGTAACCCATCATCATCAATGTTCAACCAAGATCCTATATCCTGTCCCTGACCTCCAAAATCACCAGGAACACCTAAGTCATCCATTTCAGGAATTTGCAGGCCAGAGAAGTCGAGAGGATCTTCTAAATCATCCAAACCTGAATCATTTTTATCCCTGTCAGCACCACTAGAGCCTGCATTGCTTGCTCTCTGAGTTGAAGGCAAAGCTCCTTTAGGCTTCTCAGACATTTTTCCAAGAAGGCCATTGACTGAGGCAGATAACTGGGTAGTTTTTAGCTTAGGTTTTGTCTTAGCCTTCCTTTCACCCTTATTATTTGTTGTAGGACGACCTATCTTAGTTGTTCCGCTTCTGGATACAGCCTCCCTACTACTACCTTTTCCTTCTCTGTCCCTCTCACTCCTCTTTCCTTTTATACTGCTTGAAAATGGACTACCAGCACCTGGCATGTTAGATAAAGATGTACCAATTGCACCACCACCAACATCATCGAGTAATAATTCCTTCTTTTTTGCTCTATTTGACCAACTCTCTTCCTTACCGCAGATTTGCTCCAGCGACAAATTTGGAGGTAGCAGGTTATCAGCAGAATACACTTCTGGATTGGTTAATGATGGACTCTGCTGTGCACCCAAGGAAGCTGGAGACAGCATAATATTAATCTTGTTATGTGAGCAAGAGAAATATGATCTTACGGAATGCATAGGAGATTCCATAGGAAATGAACAATTACTTTAGTCTCCAAAGCAAAGCAAACTCAAGCTCCGTTAACCTTGCTATTAATAGTAAATAATGTGGATAGCAAATAATGTGTGTACATTTGTAAAAAAAAAAAAAAAATCACCTGTAGGCCTGACTTCCGACTTGCCACCTTCACCTTCACCAATGGACTCTACTGTTTTCCCATCCGCGAGCCAGGAGCATCCAGAAATAAAGATATCCCTGAACATAGGTTCATCAAAGCAACTTTTTCCTGTCTCCTGGAACTCTTGGCATCGCTCCAATGTCCTCCTGACAAAAGCTAGGGCAGCTTGTTTGGCCATTTTACCACTTGCACTCTTCATCCCATGAGCATTAGGACCCCAGCAAGCCTGCCATTACACATTAGATGCATTTCAGCTGTGTTTCACAATAAAAAATGTTGACTAATCAACTAGAAAAATCTGGGATCCGGTCCAGATCTCACCATTTAGATGATGATTATTCTACCAGTGTAAACACTAATGTCACCTTCCAATGAAACAGAAATAGCCAATATAAAAAAATCAGGATTTACCATGTACTTTTCATATGCCATCACTACGAGTTTGTAGAGAGCATGCTGTTCAAATTCCCTATAGCCACATAAAGAGTGTGTTAGTTGTCATTGGCAATCCTACAAACTCAACAGACAACTGACAGACACATTAAGAATAATACACAAATTTTCCTTACTTGTCTTGAAGCTCTCTTGTTTCAGCAGCAGATGTCAATAGTCTGCTAAGAAAACTCTTCTTCTTTGAAAGCTGCAGGTGAAGAACACACATTAAAAATAAATAAATAATGGAACGCACTAAAAATAATGTCAACAATACCTTTCCTGATCAATAATAACTCTCTATCCTTGAAAGATATGTTCTACTCATATCACTAATTGTTTGAGGATCATAAAATTGGACACTTCATTTAATGGCAAAACATTAAACAAAAAAGGAACATTTATATTAAAACAAGAAAAAACTAGTATATTACATCAAGAGTTCACAAATTCACATCCAAGTTCAAAGAAGTCAAACATCATATACAACCAGTCGAACAGAATATTATAATTTTTAAAGCATGATCTTCAAATACACCCACAAGCGCACACATTTTATGACACCAAAATTTCCATGTGGTAGTAGACAATACCTGTTCATGGTACAAATTATCCAGTTTATTGAGTTCTGCAGAGATCTCTCCAACCCCGGAATGAGCAGAATCAGGCTAAATGAGGATTAGAGATGTGTTATGGTTGGTAGTTACGTTGATTGAAGTGTGACAATCAGTACCAAGCAAAACAGACTTACCACAAGTTCAGGGAAGATCCCAATACAATGAATCTCCAGTAGAAGTCTTTCCTCTATGGACATATTATTATACTGTACCTCGGTGCAGTTTCCAGGCAGAACAGCATGTTCAGGAATATATCCATTTTGTGAATTATCATAGCCCGGAATAACTGCAACTGGAATGGATGGGCTGTTATCACGTGGAATATATCCAAGCTCATTAAAAGACTTCCCACTAGCGTTTATCGTAGAACCATTAGCAGTATGATATCCAGACAAATCATAGCTTTGTAAGAACCCAGAATGGATACTATCAGACTTCACACTGATATCCTGCTCGAAACCAGATTCATAAACATCAAATCTCAGGTCTTGACTACCACCACAAGGAAACTCTTCATCCCCCTCAGAAATGAGAGCTGAAATCAGTCTCTGGTAAAGGGGGGGCACCGAATTAAAAGTTTGCATCCCAGGGGCTATTTGCTCCTCAGCATGTTCAACATTTGACGTTGTAATTCCCCCACTTCTAATTTCATTACTACAAAAACCTTTGCCCAAAATATTGACATCCTCCATGCCTGAAGAGTCTTGTATAGGTGATGCTAGAAATGATTTTGCATCAATCTGTTAAGAAAATCGAGTAGGTAAAGATAGTTATTAGAATATGCTATTAGCAGACAAACCTTTTAGATCCAAGAAATTTAAATTTTAGCACGCAGATCATCTCAACTCCTGAACTCTCAATGCACTCCAATCAACAAATGAGTTGAACGAACTACATCATGCATGTGAAATCTCAACAATAAACATGGTTCCTGAAATTAGATTACTATGCCAAATTTCATACAGCATGCAGATAATCAATTATATTGATCCCATAAGGCAGATAATTTGTAAGCTTATCATGTACCTGACTACCTGGAAAACACATTATATGCAATTACCCAAAACATATACTCCCTAGTCCCTCTGTCCCACCAGTTTTGGCATATTTACTTTTTCACGGTCTTCAATGATCATGTTTGACAATCAATATCTCTAGCAACATATGCAATTCCACATAAAAATTTAATATTTAGAAAATAGATGTTAAGATGAATCTAACAATATCACATGATATTATTATTATAAATATATTAATTTATATTTAGGGTCAAAGTTTATCAAGTTTGACTTAGAAAAAGCAAATAGGCCAAAACTAGTGGGACGGAGAGAGTATAAAATACATGTAATACCTTTCTCCAACTATTCTAATTTCTACAAGGTATTAATTATTTTTGGAAGTGCAGCCACAGAAGTTAATATTCACATCCATGGCTAACACAAGAAGTAAACATCATTTCTTGCTTCCACAAATAAAGCAGAAAAAAAATGGATACTTTAACTTCATGCAAATAAAGAGCATGGGTAAAAAAAACTACATTGTACCAAAACTGAATAATAATCTAATTCCCTCACTAAACAGCTCATATATGCAAGAAAATACAGTTTTGACACATAGAATGGCAAACAAAAAGTTAAAAATACAAAGTAAGCTTATTCGTACTCAAGGGAGAAAAGTTAGAGAAATAGAACATTAATCCATAATTATTAGTAAGTGCTTTCAGAACTTTCACATAGAAACATCATATAAAACTGATCAAGGAAGCATTCATCAAACACAATGACCTTCCAATGAAGATAAATAAAAAGTAAACCAGAAGGCATTGCAATTGTTAAAAGCACAAAAATAACGCAACCTGCTGCTTTAGGAAGGCTACATCTTTGTCGGACATGAAGCGAAAGAATGACTCCATCTGCTTCCAAAATGCACTAGATAATGCTTGAGCTGCAATTCAAAGTGGGTCAGTTATTTTCCCAAAAGAATTGCATTTCAGAACAAAGTATCTCATTCTTGTTTAACCAGCTTCTCTTTCGCCTCTCTCTAGGGTACATCCATTAATATTTACCTGGATTGGTAACAGCTTTGGCAGCAGCAAGTAGCTCCTCGTGCCCATCATCTTAACCAACCAACACAATTCAAAGTAATCAGATACCAATCAAAATAAAAACAAAAACAATATAAAGAGATATATTTCACTTTACCCAGAAAATCAGCTGCTGTATTGACTATAGTGTGCTTCTGACGGGTGTAATCCTTACGATCAGAGAGCTTTCGAGTGGGAGGGCGACCAGCTTTACTGCACATGAAGTTCACAAAAAAAATTAAAGTGTAGTAATGATGGTACCAGAGGTAACCTAAATCCAGCCAAATGACATACACACACTAAAAATGAATACAAACAATCAGACCTCTCGGACTTGTCAAAACCAAGTTTGGCACTTCTAAGCTGCTTTGCAGTCCCAACATTTCCAAGCTTCTCAGCCATGAGGGCCCTAGTTGAAGTGAAACCACGGCCTGTTCTACCTTGCCGACGAACACCATCTCCGGGGTCTTCCCCGCTCATAACCTTATTCTTTCTTGGTGGAAGCATCAGATTTGATATCTTCTGAACATTCTGTTCAGAATTTTCATCCATATCATCAGGTTTTTTGGTTTTATCTTTAACCTTCATCTCAGCAGCACCAGATTCCTCACTTTCAGATAATCCAGGGGCGGAGAAGTGATCGCCTTTTAACTTGACTTGCTGGGGTGAATTTCCAGAAAATCGTCTTTCATTTCCAATTACAGATGCTACATCCAAAGTAGATGGTTCATCATTGCTCTGAACTATCGGTACTAAATTTGTCCTCCTTGCTGTTCGGGAGATCTTCTGGGGTCTCTGACTAGCCCACTGGGCCACCGGAGGTGATGAAGATCTCATCGAAGGTGTGCGCTTACGACTATTCACACCCCCTGTAGCAGGTACTTTATTTGTGCATTGAGAAATCTCCCAATCATTTCCAGAATTTGCCCTAGAAACCACTGGTGATAATTTAGGTCCAACATTTGAACCTGACCGTGGAGCTCGAGTATTGGCATTCAGTTTTGTGCTCGATGTTGGGCTACCTGAACTAAAATCTTCTCTGCCACTTGTCCTGGATATATACAGATTAAATTAACAACAATTGCAGTTTGATTTACTTTATTCCATTTTAAATGCATGCAATGAAATAAACATAAGATTGCAGACAAATCCAAATAATAAAGTAAAAAGTACAATATCATCGGAAAAAAGAAGAGCCAAAAGGACCGGTCCACATATTTCAAACATCTTGTTTCGATAAGTGGCCTCATCTGTGGATTTATTAATTATCTTAAACCAATATAAGAATATGATTAAATGAACTGTTACTCCACGAGAACTTTCATATAGACACAACAAAATTCAGTGACAGCTTGCAGAAATTTATTTCATTAGTTTAAAACCTATTGGAGAATGGTGGGAATCCACATGTCCATCGAAAAGGATATATCACTAGATACACTCCCGTTACATCTGAAACACTAATAACTTTATTTGATTGGACCTAAGTCATGCCTTGCATGACAGCCCCACACTTAAAGCGGACATATAAAATGTAATAAAACTTTATCCTTACTTGCTAATAGCTTTCAAATTGGCTCTTTCTTTATCTACCGAACGGTCTCTTTTTGGGCTACAATCCTGTTCAGGCCGAAGGACCAGGGTGCGCATGCCTGAACTAATTTGCTGTGACACACCTTCAAGTTTACCTATACCTCCATTAACTACCCCAGGCCTGCATCAGAAGATGTAGATATATGATTAGGATATATGTTATCACAAAGCATAAAGGGACTTATTTACTAGTGAGACCTAAGCCTGCTTCAATCATATTTGGCTGCTAGCAGTCAACACTTACAGTCTAGCTACACTTTAAGCAAGCTAGCACCAGGCCAACAAGGCAAAACTTCAAAGGTAAAAGCAACAACCATATCCACCTTAACAAAAAATCTAGAAGATCATCAATGTATGACAGACACAGAACATATCAAAATCGTAAAGCAGAATGGAAATCGAACCTGAAGCTGTGGGTATCAGTCAGCCTCGATCGAGCTTCAGGTAGTAGCCGTGGTTGCATTCCTTGTTTAGAATCTCTAGAGCCACCTATAGGTTTTGCTGCTGATGTGCTACTAGAACTATCTGGCTTTATCCCAGAACGCTTCTTTTTCATCTTAGACTTCTCCCAGCCATCACTAATTGATAGTGTTCGCTCCTCACCCTGAACAGCAACACCATTTGGAATCTTTAAAACCTCCCTATCTCTATCTACAGCCCCGGTAGGTCTTGCTGGAGTAGTGGCCCTTGCATCCGGCTAAGTCAACCAAAATAATAGAAAAGATAAAATCAGGAAATTTATTTCTAGTAGAAGATGTGGTCCAGATATAGCAATTAACAATAATTAACTAGTTGTAGGCTGGAAAGGCCAAAATGTCAGTCCATGAAAGAAAGCATCTTTTGTTTGGGGAGGGGAAGGGGGAAGGAGTCCTGCAAATACTTATATCATTACGTAACTACATAAAAAGGCAGTTTTTGAATATAGTTTTAAACTAACATAGGCTCTGTTTGGCAGAGTTGTGCTTATTTATAAGCAAAGCTGGCTTATTTTGAAAGCAGAGGGAAACCTGCTTCTGCTTTTCCCCCAAAAAATAGCTTTTGCTTTCAAAATAAGCTGTTTTTAACACTTTACCGAACACTAAAGAGTGTTTTGCTTATAAGCTCGGCCAAACAGAGTCATAGCCTTTCTGCCACATATATGTGGACTGAAACCCAACAGTAAGGGTAGGAGTTGCTTCAAAACTTTAGGTTTTTTATGGACAAGAGAATCTTGTCTCAACAAAGATGACACAGTCAAATTCTTGTTCATTAACAAGCAGACTCGAACACTCAAAGTAATGCAATACTATAAGCCAATAGACATCCCCAACATCAACAACGAACCCCCAAAGTTAAATCCCAACATATTAATACAGAACTTTTAAGATATGCCCAACCAATCACAAAAACACATACTTCCGATGTCCCACTATTTTTATTCTACTTTCCATTTTGGGCGTTCCACTATTTATGTCCTACTTTGGAAAAGATTCCATTCATGCCCGTAGACTCATTTAAATTACTTCTTTTTCATGATTTCTTTTTATTCTCTTCCTTATCATTCTTTCGCACATTCACTCTCATTGATCTCCATGTCCACGGTACTAAGACCAAAATATTACGGGTGAACACGGAGATCAAAATATTACTCTTAAGACCAAAATTGTGGGAAGAGAAAGAATAAAAAAATTAAACAAATCAAAGTTGAGCACTCATACACAAACTCCATCCATCTTTCACATATAGCACCAGAGAAAGTCATCCAAGTAATGCATTAACAGAAACATAAACCAGTTAAGATGACAGGACATTTGAATCAAAATATTATGCTACACACCCTGGAATCTGTCATAGACGTCCTAGTACGCTTGTTTGGAACAGAACTTTTCATCCTTTCTTCTGATTTGGGCTCCACTTCAAAACCATTTGTACTGGCATGATTCTGGGGTCCCATCTTGCCGATGACCGCTCGATCAGAAGGATACAAGGCACTGGATCGGTCACTTGAAAGGCTATCAGACCGGGATCTCTTCCTTGATGGAATGGTGGGAAACCACTTATGCATCAAAGACAAAGATTCATTTAATGCCTTTAGCCGTTCCCTGGTATTTGATTTGACAGTTTCAAACATTAACGTCATCATCCAAGCAGATCCACATATAAATCAAGAGAAAATGTATAAATATAAAAGATCATCTACCTAGCCTTTTTATGGCTCTCGCGAACAGAAGCTTTAAAGCGTTTACATTCCTCAGGTGAAGGTGATGACAGAGGTTTTCCTTTTGAAGTAACAGATGGAGAATCATCTAATGGAATTCCAAGAGAAACACTGGCTAGTCGTTTAAAAT
>JAULKM010000001.1:15171322-15185430 GCA_032355605.1 Rubia tinctorum
GAGCCCAAATAGTAATTATATGAGAAATGAGTTTAGAACTCATTAAGTCTAATTGGGCTGGGCCCAGATTGACTTTAGGTTAGGGTTTACTGTCATGTTTATTCTGTATAAATAGATACTTTACAGGAATATATATTACGACAAACATTCTTGAACCTGGCCGTTTCAGACGGCAGAAAAAGAATAAACCTACCATTCTCATAAAACCAACCTCGCTGTAAAAGAGAAGAAGAAATACGGACATGGTCGTCTTTGGTTGCGGATCTGTTCTAAGCTGACAACGGCGAAGGCGGTCTGATCGTGCCGTGTGGATACGTATAGAGGGATAGCATCTAAGATTCTTTTCTCCGTGATTGAACGTTTATCCGCACGCTACAAAGGTAATCTAAACCCTTAGATAAATTCAAATTGAATACATGCATGAGATCTTGAATATGGTTATTGATATTCCGCTGAATTAGATTTAATCAATTCCCTAAAGTTGTAATTTTTGGTGAGACCTAATTTTCATTCGTAAGAGACAGAACAGAAGTGCTTGAAAACAGTCATTCGCACAGTCCATTGCGCTGAACACTATTCACGTTTTGAGATTTTCAATATTTTATTCTGGAATTTTTTTAATGTTTTTGATTGTTAATTCAACTATGTTTTTTAGCTAAATTCATCTTTTCCAGTAAAGATCAAGGAAGTGCTGGCATCGATTCTCGTGAGATCTAATTAGTTTTTATCCTTTGATTGCATGCCTGCATCTGTTGTTCTTGATTATAATGTTTATGATTGCTTTCATGTTATTGAGTAATGACCAATATTTGATAGCATGTTAGTTAGTTTGATGCCAATTGAATCAATCATCCGTAATTGTGATTTAAGTTCAATCAGTGGTAGGAACAACAGTCTTAATTTAACAATCATGCGTCAGAGTTTGTTGGTTATGAATTGGGTCTTTCTCATTCTTAACGCTTCTGGCATATTAAATATATAGAGCGTCTCTTAGGTTATATGTTAGTTAGAGAAATAATTGGTGAGACGTCCTCCTGATTATCGACAAGGTAAGGAAAGATTGGTTGTTTGCAACTATAACCAATTTGTTTGCATACATTTAAAGTCATCTTTGCATCAAGGATCAAGATAGAAAGCCAGTACGGAATTGATCGGAACCGGAATCATCTCATCATAGTTGAATCTTTTTGCAGTCTATAACAATTTCTCATTCTCGTTTTTACTCAATTTTTGGTTTTTCTTATTCTCTACCCTCATCTGGTTATATTGGTTACAAATTCGCAGATTAAAGATTAAGGAAAAAGTCTAATCAATCCCTTGGGAAACGAACTTGCTCCCAGCTATACTGGTCGATATGACCATACCGATCGTAGAATCCTGAACTGAAAATTCAGCTTAGAGCTCAATTTATTTTTGGTGTAAAACGACACACCAAATTTTGGCGCCGCTTCCGGGGATTGGTTTTAGCAGTAATTTTTTTCTTTTCATTCTTTAATTTTTCCCCCACCTTTTAATGGTTTATGGCTTGTTCTTCTCGTACAGGAGAATTAATCTTTACCCCAACAATTGAGAAACTTGCACGAAATCTAATGAAGCAGAGAAAAGTCTTGAAAGGACTTTCCTCGCCTGAGTCAACTGCCAACGAAACTCATTTCAACATGGCTGACGAAGAGAGACGTGAGGAGGAAACACCAGCTCAGCGAATCAGGGACATGAGACGCTACAGACACAATCGTCCTTTGTGCCGTATCCTTCCCAACATCAACCACAACGCCAAGATTAAATCAGATTTCATACAAGTATTACCTAAATTTGGTGATATGTCAGGTGAGAGTGCTCACAACCATCTTGATGAATTTGACCTCGTATGTGCCATTTTTTGACCACAAAAATTTTCGAAGGATAATATTAAACTACTCACATTTACACACACATTAAAGTTTTTCTTGGCATAGTGAGCTATGGTTCTACTGGATTTTTTCTCCATCCGGGAATTTTGTTTTCTTAGATAAGGGAAACGTTGAAGATTTTATAGAGGGATTGTGTTGCTTATTCAAAGTGTGAAAAGGGAGATGCGTTTGAATTATTGGTGGAATTATTTTTATGGAGTTTTGAATAAATTACAAAACGATATCTAAATTTTCCAGTATTTGTCAGTCGACGACATTTTTTATGCAGCGTGACGTGGTGATGTACACACTCACAAATTCTTCACATAATTAGCAATATCTCCCATTCCTTGAGTTTTGTTTAATCGTTCATATAAAATGATTTGTTTCTATTATTTTATTTTATTTTTATTAGTTTAAAGTGAATAAGGTTCGATATCTTATAAAACGACCATCTTTCATCCTATCCCTCTAAACCCTACCTTCGCCTCACCCACTTGTTATTTAATTTTTCTCCATCTTCCCATTAAGGGAGATGAGAAACAACAATTTATTTTAATTTATATTTTACTATCAATAAGTGTGAAATTTGTCTCCACAAATTAGTGTTATTTTTAGAATTGATCGATTAGATCGTTGTGTTCAAGATGATAACTCGATTTAGTTGTTCAAGTTGATGTATTGTTCTCGATTTTCTTGTTCTAATCGTGTGTCGTAATTTTGTTTGTGACTTTATTTTTGGTTCTCCATTAATTTGAATTCGTCAGATCTGTGTTTCTCAAGTTGTTTATAGTTTGAGCAACATAAATCGTGGTTGGATCAAGTGCTGTTACAGTTGTAGAAGATCCCTGTCTGGCACAACGAAATTGATGCGTGATACGCTCCTCTCTGCCAATGGGTCATGATTTTTGCGGGAAGCAAGTTAATATCTCCGAGCGCGATGTTACAGTTTTTTATTGGATCTCTGATATGTAATAGTACAAACAATCAGTATGGTTGACATGTAATTTAGATATCCTTTCAATATATTAGTTATTGCTAGAGGCTAATTAGATTGGATGTCAATTCCTCTTATTGTAATCGCCGCAAGACATTTTTCCAAGCATTTTGGAATGATCGGTTTTTTTAAAAAAAAACCGATATCTTATTATGACTTTAAGAACTTTGCCCTGAATTATTGGACACATATATACTCTTCTTATCCTTTGGTTAGGTCACGTAGGTAGAAAATGAAAATGAAAATGAAAATGAAAATGAAAATGAAAATGAAATTGAAATTTATAATTTGGCATTGTATTTTTCAAATTATTCTTCAAAAGTATCTTTTCATTTTATTTATATCTTGTAAAATATATTGCATTGAATGGGGTACTATTTTAAATCAAAATAGTACTAAAACAATACTTATTGGACACATATATACTCTTCTTATCCTTTGGTTAGGTCACGTAGGTAGAAAAAAAATGAAAATGAAAATGAAAATGAAAATTTATAATTGTGTTTTTTAAATTATTCTTTAAAAGTATCTTTTCATTTTATTTATATCTTGTAAAATATATTGCATCGAACCGGGTAATATTTTAAATCAAAATAGTACTAAAACAATACTTATTTTTATTTCAAAATTAATTTTTAATATAAATAAATAATAAATAATTTTAAATTTAAATTCAAAATAAGGTTATAAAACTATTAATTTAAATTTAAATTTAAAAGCTTTGAAATAATTATGAAACAGATCAGGTAGAAAATCGATCAAAATATGGTTATTATAAAATATTGGGAATTAATTGAAATTTATGCAAAACTTGGGATAAGTGTAGAGATAATTTACCTTAACTATTTGCATCTACGTCCTTTAAATTGACTTGCGATTTTCCAAGTCAAGGCAAATTGTTTCTTGGAAATTCACATGGCTCCCATTGGTTCCACATGATCTGATTTGTGGCTCTCAACTTCAACATGTATTTTCTACTGACTACATTATTAAATAGATAGAATGTGACTACAGGATGTATACTCAGAAACAAGTGTCCAATTTATAAAAGGTTCTATATCCTATCCGGGGAAAGAGAGCCACCCCTGCTCTTTTGAGGTTAAATTGTTCTTTTGAATTCACTATAGTTCAATTTTGAGGTTAAATTGTTCCTTTCAATTAACTATAGTTCAATCGAATAAAAAACAAATTAATTTCATTCTAGACTAATTTTAAATTTACTTAGTTTGGAGGTTTCTGTGTAATACATTTTAATTAGATTTGATAAAGTCTTAATTGAGACTAAAAAGTTGAATTAGTTGTTTTTTTGCACTTTACCTTGCAAGTATTAAAAAGTGTTTTGCTTATAAACATAGTAGATTAAAAGCTCAGAGCATTTGTCCTCCTATTTTGTCGTCGTCACCTGTGCCCGCCTCCAAACCCAAATTAAAGTACTATTCGAACTCGGAGGTGGTGTTATTTTCTTCTTTGTCCCGTGATTTCCCCTTCCCCTTGGTTTTAATCTTTCGATGCCTTCTTCTGGGCTTGTCATCAGAGTCGATTTCGAAATGGGATGCTGACCACCAAAGCTTCTTAGATAGAACCCCGGAGCCATCTTTTGGAGTTCTGGTTCGATCTTTTGCCATGAGAAGACGAAGGAAGATGTTCAGAGGTATGTGGAAGTGTGGGAAGGTGGAGAAAGATCAGAGGAAGGTGGAGACGGATGTGTTGTTGCGATGAAGAAATCACGTTGGGTAGGATTTAGAAATGAATTGGGGTTAGGGAATGGGCTGGACATTGTTTTTTGTTTTAGGGGCAAGTATATCTTGTGATGGGTTGAATATTTATGAAAATATAAAGTGTGTAAATTTATCCAATTAAAATGGAAAGTGTGCAGAAAGTGTCGGTACGGATGGAGTACTAAAAATAACGATTGATGTTCATTAGACCTATCTAGTCATTTCAGTAGTCAAAAATCAATTCTGTGAGAGAGAATTCTCACAAGCAATCTGTGTGGAACTGTGGATACTCACGTTCACATGATCCTCCTCAATGGATTCACCCCTAATGAGATGACATTGGCATTGGAGGGGTGAAATCGAACCAAAATTCTAATTTTCATCTTCTCATTATGTTGGTTTTCGTCATGTTCAAGCTGGACGAGGTTTGCAAAGAAATTATGTAGATCCCCTGCATCCTCATCTATATTACATATAAACCAACAAGTGGACGAAAGATCGTGTCTCAGTTGTCATACAACTCAGTTGTTCCAATCTCTTCCCCATGGTGCTTCTTACAATGGAAACACAACATTGTATCGGCTACAAACATGAACAACTTCACCAGAGATGAAAAATTCATAACCACCAACCAAAAAACCGTGAGCCATTTGTGACCCATGATGATCCTTAAACCAAAGAGAACACAACAAAAATGGCACTCGAGATGAGCCCTACAACCCTCCTCCCCTTGATCACCCCCCTCCGGCTTTCCCTAGCGCTTCAATCCCGTAGCAGTTTTCCTCAACAATCGAGACTACTAAGCTCAAAATCCAAGTCATCGATAAGTACAGATACGAAACATAGGCGCAGACTCCGTACCAGATGATGGAGGAAGGCACCTGCCCCATCCCGAAATGAGAGAACATGAAAATGGGAGCCGACATGGCTAGAACGAAGAAGAAGAAACCGAACCCTAGAAGAGAGGTGTAAAATGCAGTGATCAATGGCCTGATACAAGTCTGCGCCACAAGTAACATGAAATCCTTGGACGATAAAGTCCTATCAGTCTTAGAAATGGAAGATAACAAGATCGATGCAGTGATAGAGAAGAGTGAGATGATCCAAGATGCAAGAATAAAAGCAAGATCGATGATAAACAGGAGGCCGAGATCTTGCTTGAGACGGGAGAGCGCGGATGCAAATTCAGCCATCTCTGAGCTGGTAAATGGCAGGAAGGACTCCCTCATGAGCATATCATGAAACAATAACTTGGAGGAAATGTTTAACAGTAAGAAGAAAATAGAAGACAGGAAAAGGGTAGGAGCAAGTGTTAAGGCTACGAGCTTCCCGTTTTTCGGGAGAACTTTGATGGATTCTTGCATAATCACCATAGCAGCTACAAAAGGCTGGAAAACCTCCATTTTCTGAAATTTGTAATGTTGGTGTTATCTAAAACTTCTCAAATCTGAATTGTTTTCTCTTACCCAAGGGACAACCTATTTATGCTTGCACAAACATTTGTCAAGTTGAACAAGTTTACGTTATTCTTTCATGCACAGGTGAAGAATTGTCAATGCAAAGGATTACTAATTCTTTGGTCCTTATTTGACATAGTCTGTCTGTCTGAGTAAAAAAAAACAGAAGTCTTGAAAAAGGATAACTGCTCCAATGTAAAACAAAAACTGACAATTGCAGTCATAATGTATTGATGACATAGTCAAATGTTGAGGATTATAGGAAAAGATACGATCTCTCTGCACCATATTCCGAGTTCTGTACTGTAACTACAAATGATACTCCTCCGTCCCATAGTAAGAGATCCGTTTATAATACTGATGACAGTATCGCGGATGAGCCTCTTATTATGAGTCGGAAGGAGCATCAAGTATTGATTTTTATATGCTAAGACAAGACATCAACTGATATGGCTATCCTGACAAAGGAAGTACAAGATCACGAAAGCCACAAACTAAACCATATTACTACCCATTTTATGATCTCCTGACACCTTAATCTCTGAAATAATTTAGTAATAAATCCATGAATCCCCTGTTGAAAAGTAAACTTGATTTTGGGTTAGCTCAAATGGCTTCTTAGTGGCCCATTATCTAGAAGAAGTCCAAAGAAGTCTTAAGATTTGTGGAAGATTCTAGAGTAGGTTCTAGAACATCTTTAGAATATGTAGATTATGATGGAGTTGTAGAGAGAATTCTAGAGAGCTTATTGTAGCCATTAGATTAGAGTTGAGATGGAAAGATCTTAGTAATTGGTTAGGGGATGCCACTAGTATAAATAGGGCTGATGTAATAGAGTTTTAATCCAGCCAAAAATAATAGAAGCCTTCTCCTTTTAGAAATAATCGCTTCCTCCAAGTTTTTCATTTTCACCCAAACTTTCTAAATCATCCTTCAAGTATTTAAAGTTTCCTCCCAACAAAGTAGTATTAGATCTATTCCCTCCCAACATATCTTAGGAGATTTTACAGATATCTCTCCAAATTAGTTTTATCCTTTCTGTGTGTGTATATATATATTGGATATCTTCATCAGTAATAAATATGCAATTCTGCTTACTTTCTATATGGTATCAGATTAGACCGATCCAGTATTCCCCAAATCCTACGTTCTTCTTTCATTTTTTTTATCATGGCCAACGAAAGCAGCCTGCCAAATCCTTATATCTCTTCATCTCCATTCATCATCAACCAAACATCATCAAATTAACCTCCATTTGAGTAAACTACAAGTTCAAGCAACTCTTGAGGGTTATGACTTGTTCAAATATGTTGATGGTTCTTTTGCTCTTCCTGTAGCAACCATCACTACTACAGCCACTCCTCCTGCCACAGAACCAAATCCGGAACACTTGTCTTGGAAGCGACAAGACCGGCTTTTACATGGTGCTCTTTTGGGTACTCTTTCCTTACATGTAGCTGCTCTTTCCTCAGTTTTATCCGTTCTGTATATATAGGATATCTTCATCAGTAATAAATATACAATTCTGCTTACTTTCTGTAGTTACTATTACTTATACGTAGAGCTCAATTACTTCATGCTCTAACTTAGAGTGAAACATGAAACTACATTCGTTTCATTACATGTGACACTATAGATTTAGATAAATGAAATGATTGGATAAAATTGAATTTATAATATAAAAAAGTAGAATGAGTAAATGAAATTAAAGGAATCTTGCCAAAAAAATTGAAAGTGTGTCAAGCCTATAAAAACAAAACAAAAAATGAAAGTGTGTCATATTCAATGAAACAGAGGAAGTAAGTTGTTACAAGTTGGTGATAAAATGTCTATTTTGCCTTTTTATTTATTGGAATTAATATGTTCATAAAAATATGTGCAATTTTCAAGTAATACGTTTAAAATGGCAGTAATACTTATTCTGAGAGAGCATAATAGAGTTTATTACATTTGCAATAAATCTACTTACTAGTATGAGAATGGCTTAATGCTGATAAGGTAGAAGCATGGTTTTTTAAATGGTTGGTTCAGTCCAATTATTAATGAAGGGCAAAGTACATTAGTGCTGAATAATATAAAGTTACTCCTTCCGTCCCTTAAGTTTTGGCCCACTTTGACTAGCACGGTCTCCAATGAGCCACTTTGACCGTCAATATCTCTAGTTACGTATACCAATTCAGCATAAAAAATTGATATTTAGAAAATATATAATAGAATGAATCTACCAATATGTCACGTGATATTTTTATCATATATATATATACGCTTATATTAGTGGTCAAAGTTTATTAAATTTGACTTTGAAAAGTCTAATAAGCTAATAGTTATGGGACGGAGGGAGTACTTTGTTACCTTTTCAATTATGGATTATATTTATGTTCACAGCTACAATTGCCCATGTGAACATAGAGCTTCTCCCACAAAATGTAGGAAGTGGAACTGTGGAACATATGGTTCTAGCAACAGAGGGGAGCAAAGGCAAAACAAAAAGAGAGTGACCAGAAAATGGTACTAGGCCAGAACAGCCACTTTCTAATGGCATTTACAGCCATACAAATCTTGACATTCCTGCAACTATATACATGCTACAGAACTAGTCCAAGGCCATCAAGTGAGTGATTAGTTCCTGTACAGGGTATTCCTTCTCTGCGAAGCAGGAGCCTTCACATTTTAGCAAGAACTTGTCTCTTAAGCACGCATATATGTTCAGCTGAAGCAAAGTTCGAGAGAAACGTCCCCTTCTAACTCTGAAATCGGAAGGTCTAGCTATGAAGAAACATCAGCTGTAACATGCACCAGCATTTCTGCATCATCAGCTGTGTCAATCCTCTGTTCACCTGGAGACATGTTCAGATTGGTAATCAATAAAGTAACTCGAGCTTTTCTATCCAGGACTAGTTTTTAACATTTAAAAGAAGATTCATTAAGATAATGGTATCAGATGAGAATATTACTGCAGGCAGATAGAGGGGAACAACGAGGTGAAGTACTGATTTTAGTATCTGCATGGAGCAAACAGATGAGAACATTAAATGTATATCTCCAGCCAATGTTGTGCAGATACGAATCAGCACATTTTAATT
Source organism: Rubia tinctorum (assembly GCA_032355605.1). Classification (NCBI taxonomy): domain Eukaryota; kingdom Viridiplantae; phylum Streptophyta; class Magnoliopsida; order Gentianales; family Rubiaceae; genus Rubia; species Rubia tinctorum. The sequence continues at coordinate 15,180,467 of JAULKM010000001.1, forward strand.
TCAGATCTAGCTCAAATTTTACAATCAACCAATGTTGAGAACTAGCTCAAATTTCAGCAAGTAGTTCTGTTGTAAAATGAATAAACCAAAAAACTATTCACATAGAATGTTCAGTGTTCTCATCATTTCCTTTAGAATCAAAAGTTTTTAGGGGCATGCTGCAATACCCATGAGGGTGAGATTATAAACATGCATGTTGCCAAGAGAATAATACTTTTAAAAGTAACAGAGATGAGAGGGAAATTATTGCATAAGAACGACACAAAAGAGGAAGCTAGAATTATTGAGCCATAAAACACCACATACCCCAAGAGCTTCGTAGTCCTTTGACAGCTTCAAAATTCTTGTAAGTATACCCAACAAAACTCAAATCCTTTAAATGTATCTGGCAAATTTTTTTTTAAAAAAAAATCCATAAGAACATGAGATTCTGTGAAGCAGCAGGAAACGAAAGAAGTGAATATAACCATGGAATGCAGTGGAGTACTTAAAAGGCAAAAGTATGTGGTTTTAGGTTTATCAACATTAGAACAGTATCTAATTATTTGCAGTACATAGAGTTATCTTCATACTTGGTTCCAACAATATGAAGAGTTCATCAGTCCACTGGACTGACGCATAACTCAGAATAACACAATCCACTCTAATCCTACCATGTCAAGTAAACATATGTAACGTGGTGTAAGTGGAGGATAGGTTTAGAGATTCACAATTACAGGGCTCACAGAACATGAAGCTAAATGTGGTTTCTGTCAAATATACATCAGAGAATAGGCTTGAATAATTTAGTGTAAAAAAAAAGCAATTGCAACATGGTAAAGCAAAGACAACTGATCCAAAAGTTTTAGAGGGTAAAATGAGATACCTTTCTTCTAGTGCAAACTTTTGGCTGCGGAGTATCCACCTATAGAAGATGTTATTGACGGATTATTTGACTAGTTCAAAACAAAAAGCATCAACTATATAGACAAATAAAATAGCATGCATGTAAAGCACACATTCTCGCCAACAGCATATTTAATTTTGGAAGAATCAATGATGCAGTTTATACCCTGAATTATTCGAATCCAATAGTCAGTGACTGATTATTGACATTTTTGTTTCAGGCCTCCAGCAAGAAATTCAACAAAACTTATAATAGTGTCAAATAGAAATATAAATCTTTGATTTGGTGGATATTCTCTAATTTGCTAAACATAAAAATTAAATTTTTTGTCTGTTCTGCAAACGACACTTCAAAGTTTCAAACAGGAATAAAAGCATGATCATGTGTAACCAACATTAGGTTCTTGGCTTACTACCTCGTCAAATTTCATAAAATTTTGGGTGTCAAGGTCTCCATTGACCTCAGGTTTATATGCTGCCTCCATGCTATAAAGCTTATCCCACATAACATCTTTGAACCAGGGATGAGCCTGATGACAGTTTAGAGCCAAAAAAAGGAACCATAGCCATCAATCAAGTGAAATAGGTCAGAGCGAACCCAAAGGAGTACCACAATGGAGTAATGAAAAATGGATTACTTTTATTTCCTTTGCTCCACCAGATCCTAGCCTATGTTGAACATCACAAAGCAGCCAAGACATTAGGTCCTTTGCTTCAGGGGACAGCATCGCTTCCTCTGGAAATTTTAAGTGATGCTTCCATTGAACAATCTGGCAAATAAAAATTTCAACAGGGATGAACTATCCACACAAGCTATATCCAATGTTTCACCAAATTTTCTTGATAATCCTGTAATGAATATCTTAAAAGCGGAATTTTCTTTTTCTTTTATTGCACGGGGTGTTACATATCTCTCAGCTTTGGTAGTGGTGACTGTTGAGCGACATGAATGTGTTGCCCCCTGATATTTATTTATTGCAGTAGATATAGGTATATGGCACTGATCTAATTGCACTAGCTGATAGTGAGCGAGGCCTTCTGACATCAGTAAATCTGTAAATGGATATACACATGACAGAGATATGTATACCTTTCTGCAAGTGGTTACTGGATCATCAGAATAAAATGGGGGATAGCCAACAAGCATCTCATACATTATAGCACCAAGAGACCACCTGTAACAGTTTCTAGGCAAGTCAATTTTGACCCAGGATGATTACAAAGATCAAGATGCACTATGAGAAAGAATTTCAAACCAAAGTCCTATGTAAGTAGTAATATGATAAGAGACTTACCAATCACACTCCGTGCCATAGCCTCTTTTCAGCAACACTTCGGGAGCTATGTAGTCAGGTGTACCAACAGTTGAAAAAGCCTATTGTAGAAATTCATTAACTTATGAGTCTATGACTAACAGTGAACTCTTCAAAATCTAAATTTTTCAATCAGACAATGAATCAGGAATTCTCTGTAGCAGATCGAGTCATATTGAGGATAGTGAGAGACAGAGACACCAATTGACAATGAAAATACAAGTGAAGATTGAAGGAGTTTCTGTCAGGTGAACATGAGAATTTAGAGATATTCTTCCCTCTGGAGAGATATTCAACCAGTTACTATATTGGTCCTTGACAAAAAAATTATCCTGCTATGCTGGAGTTTAAGCTTCAGTTGGCTGATAGGCAGTAATTTTTTTTCACCAAGTCAGCAGACTCCATATGATCATCAAGCTTTTTTAAAAGACACAAGCGCGGACCAGAAAACTATAAATTTTCTCTTCGTGCTTGGTGAAATAAAAATACAAAAGATATATGGTTGATACTGTCTTTAGGTTTCGCAATTTTATGAAAGAATCTGCAATTGTAAACTTTCTAAGAATCTGCTGTTAACTTACTAATTTTCTTCTGTTCATTTGCCAATGCTGCATTTGTTCGAAAGAGCTATTCCAGCAGCTTCCATTTCCCTTTTCAGCGAAGCATCCATTGGAGTCAACTGATCCTTTTCTACTTGCATCAATCAATTCATGTTCAGTTATAGGCGATAAGTGCGAACAATCAAGAGGCTTGCTAAGACCGAAGTCAGAAAGTTTAAGGTGGCCATTTTTGTCCAGTAGAAGGTTGTCCGGTTTAATGTCCCTGCAATGATGCCAATGTATCAAACAGAGATGACTATCAAAAGTGTACTGTAACCAATGGATCAGCAACTGGTTGTCACTGCATCCTCAGGGATGTTATAACAACCTATGGATATAATGATGCTTATGGATTGACTCTATCGCAAGGACACTCTGGGCAATGTAAAATTTTGCAACTGTTTCAGTCAATGTCTCCTCCCTCATCAGCAAAGTCATCATATCCCCTCCAGGAAGGTATTCCATAACAAGATACAAGAAGTCTGCATCTTGAAAAGAGTAATAAAGCTTTACAATGCAGGGGCTGCCAACTTCAGCAAGCAAATTTCTTTCAGCCCTAACATGCTCAACCTACAATATGAGGAGCAATCACAATGTGCATTGAAATTTGTAATAATTATACAGTAAGTTGACAGGAAAAGGGAACGAAAACTGTAAAACAGAAAACAAACAGAAGAAAGCAGATCAAAAGAAAGAAACATGTATAATTGATGTGTTAATATATTAGATCGCATGTTATGCTTTACTTCCTGAATAATATGAATCTAGAAGTAAATACAATAATTAGTGGTACATTGTCCGAGATAAGTTATCTAAGTTGCTCCACTTTCTCTTCCACTGGTATAGGCTAATATGTAAACGGACCCTGTGTAGCCAGTTTTCCCTGAGTATCTGACTCTTATTAGTTGTGTATGAGCTATCTATCCTTAGTATTCTGGATGATGCTATATTATTACTTTCATCACATTACTGGTTTCACCTTGAGCTGAAAGTGTACCATTCTGCAAATGAAGCCTTTCTTCATATTTCGAGCCAACAAATTAGTGAGCAACTATATATGTTTTCACAGCAAAATGTTTACTGGCCTATTAGAACACAAAAATCTAATAATGTGTCACTTGAAAACTTCAAGGGAACTATCTGTACACTTGTGATTAAATAAATAGCTATTCTAAAAGAACTAAACTCAAAGAGAACTCTTATGGCCCAATGCCTTTTCACCATTCTCATGTTCCCTGGACGGTAGCCGGTGCCCGGTAGGCACATAGAATACTAGTCTTAGAAAGGGGAAAAATAACGAATGCAATATAAAAATCAAGAGAGTAAACTTAGGAATAATATTATACTAGGTTTAGTACAGCTTGGTAACACCTCTAAACAATGAAAGGGGGTGAGATAACCATACTGGTCACCACATTCAGTGGCTGCACTGAGGATAATGAGTATGACTTCATCAGTATCAGATCAGTTTATCTTCTAGGGATGCAACAATTTTAAACAGATTAGCAGAAGCATTAATCAAGTTGCTCAGTGCTCTGTAACGGATCGCACCTGTCCCCGCCTAAGCATTTCTGACTTCTTCAACTTTTTCATTGCGTAGATTTCACCTGATTTCTTATCCCTACACAGCCTAACCTGTAAATTTACATTGTGTAAGCATAATTCAGATGGCCAAAAGAATGAAAAAGATGATCATTCAGAGACTTAGGTTATAAATCTCATACCTCTCCGAAAGCACCTCTTCCTATGATTGCTAGCATCTCGAAATCAGCAGCAGTAATTTTATTTCTTTTAAGCCGCATATACTCAGTCTCTTTCCGCTCCAAATCCTTCAGAAGATTAATTTGCTCCTCTTGCGTAACATCTGAGCTTGCTAACTTCATTTCCAGTGCCGACCGCCTGTAATGTGTTCATAATTTGATATTTTTCGTTTCGTCACATATACTCGTACTTATTATATGCATGATTCGGTTTCGGATTAAACAGGCATACAATTAAACAATTGCGTCACGGATAGTACAACTGAGCATACAAATACATGGAATTTTATTCAAAATGTTTGAATTTACTATTTACTATTTACTGACCTTTCTTTACGTTGTTGAACGAGCTTCATGTGCGATTTATAGTGATCCTCGATGTATTTTTTGGCCGCAGCGACTCGTTC
>JAULKM010000001.1:15185530-15197928 GCA_032355605.1 Rubia tinctorum
AATGAAGGATTTAGATACAAAAACCGAAAACGGTCATCTAAACCCCTTATGATGTAAACCTACCTAAATCTAGCAATTTTACAACAAAATGATAACAAAAGAGGTGTTAAATGCTCCGGAAAACACATGCATTTGGCATCTCATCACAATATAATAGAGATCGGAAGGATGATGTTTTGTTGTCGGAAAAAAACAATCCATTCACAAGGAACCATTTTTATCTTTTTCTTTTTGTTCTTCGGTGTTGAAATAGTTAGTGCAAACTATTGTCAGCAAAAATTCATTTTATCCTAGAGGATACTTGTTTTGTATCACATGTACCAAAAGGAAACAAATAAAAGTTTAAAGTAAATGTAATACAAGTTTTGAAGGTTGCTTTTTTATTTATGCAATTCATTCTATTCTCCTACACTTTCCTTTTACACGTCTTTGTCTTAGACCAGAAAATGCCCAATGAAAACAAGAGAAGCCCTTTCATCACTCTCATCTTGTATTGATTTTACAAATTGTATTCCTTCAATTTGATGAAGAAACCAAAGACAAAATTGAGCGCTTTAAATTGGGTTTTCTGGATAGTTTGATCCAGGTTTGGATTCTTTAAGGAATTTGTCATGAACTCAAGGTATGAATGGTTTTTTCAAGAGTTTAAGCTGGTGAAAGGAAAGTAAACAACTGATTGAAGAAACATAGCAAACTGAAGAAAGAATCGTCGATTGATTGGCCAAAAAGTTACTTAATCGGCAGTTAAATAGTTTCCAATTCTTTGTATAAATAGATCATTAGTTGTAGTTCATAACCATCTATATGAAATAGGAAAAATACCAAATCAAAATATTCTTTTTCTCATTTCATATCTGAAGTTTTTTCTCGTCTAAACTCTATGTTCTTGTTCTTTCAATAAAAATACCATTTCAATCCCTCTTAATCAACTAAGTTTGTGACAATTGGTATTAGAGCTAGCGACCCTTGGAAATAATGGTGCTTCAAGAATTTTTAGGCAACAATCTGAGTGCATGGTTAGAGCAGTTCGATGAAGTATTATCAATGTTTCTGAATAGAAGCACTGAGCTGGTAAATATTTGTTCAAAATGAGTATGGGAATGTGTCTTGGAGTGATTTTTCATTATTTTGCTTTCAACCTTTTGGAAATTGGTGGGAACGATTATCTTATAATCCTCCCGACCCGGTCAAGATTGCGGTGAATCCATACATAAAAATTGTGAAGATTTGGAACACGATGGATCTGTAATGTGATTTCTAGCCAGAAATGAACTACCCTCTATCACCAGAGTATGAATTCGTCGAGGTTTGGAGCGTACCGAAACTTGAAGAACAAGGTGAAGTTGAAGTGAAGCAGAACGATGATCAGTTGGAAGAAATTGATGTGCTATGGATGTCATTTGACACAGAAAAGATAGAAATTGAGTTACCGACTTCCTCTGCTGGTAATATCCTAACTCCCAAAATTCTAGAAAGTTTTGATTTAGATGGTGACTTTGTGAGTTCATTGGATAAAAGTGTTGATAAAGTGATAGGGTTAATTGATAAAAAATCATCCAATTCGAGCCTTGAATGTGAGGTAGATGTTTGTGTTAATGACACTTCAGAGTTTTTGGGGGAAAATTGTGACACCTATCATGAAATTCAGTGTTTAGAATTGGATATGAGATCTTGTAGCGTGATAGAGTTGTGCTACCAAAATCCTCTTAGCAAACAATATGTGGGTGTGAATAATGTATTTGAGCTTTGTGAAGTGGCTGATATATACCAATATAACCTTACCTACTTGACTAAATAACAATATAATCATCAGATAATTTTTAGTGCAAAAATAACCCTAACTAATTAATGTAAGTGACAATATAACTCTCATACCCCATTTCCGGCATCGCTGCCGTAACAGGTTAGGTTATATCAGCACATTATGAAAACTGATAGGGTTATATGAGCACATTATGAAAACGGATAGGGTTTTATCATCACATTCCTAAAACTTATAGGGTTATATCAGCACATTCGTAAAAAAATTAGGGTTATATCAGCACATTCCTATAATTTGTGGCACTTACACTGATTATCTAGGATTATATTGGCACTTTCAAACACTGGAAGGTCATATTGGCATTTATGACAAATAGGTAGGGTTATAAAAGCACTTTTATCTTGTTAAAGTGACATGTGCCAGCGAGAAAGTAATATCCGTCAAAAATTTCAATTTCTTTGATTCGGCTATCGTTGAAACTAGTTTTTGTGGTCACATAAAGCTGCTTTGGTTTAGTAATGTTTTTTATGATTATATTAGTGTGTATGTTAAAGAGGAATCAAAAGCATAGGTGCAAGTTAAAGGAACTCCTAAGGATTTAATTGAAAGAATAACTTGTTTTAAAGGTGGCACAATAGATTTGAAGGTGTTCTTAGTTTACATTCAGATTTACAGGGATCTATTGGTTGAAGTAGCAGTGCAAGGAATGATATACATTGAAAGGTGTACTGTTTTGAAAAGTAAGATTACTGAATTGGCAATGAACTTTGAGTCCTGGTTCCTAAAATTCAAATGGGGATAATTTTGGTCGAAGAAATACATATCAATTCTAGGTGCATAATATTAGTTGGGTAGACTGGAGTTTTACTATGTGCATATGTGATAAAAAAGATAAGTTGCTTGGTTTTGGGATAATTGATAGAACTGAGTTACTGTTGCTGAGACCTTTTGTGAGTGTCCTATTGTGTTGAGATTTAGAGGATGTTGATAAAGAAAATGATAGAGATAAAATTCTTGATTCTAGATTGTGGAAATGTGATCGGGTGTATGTTAAAGTTTCGATCAAACGTAACTTTGATAAAGACTCTGCAGTTGCAGTGAATAAAAGATTTAATGGAATTGAGATAAAACCTAATGTGTGGGTGGAATTGGTGACAAAGTTCAGAGGAGGGACTGTAAGCAGGGATTGTCCAGATTCTTTTGAATTGTTAGCTAAGGATTTAAATAGAGGCAGTTCATTCGAGGTAGATCAAGCAAGACATGAAATTCTTCATTACTTTACCTTGGAAGTTATCGAGAGTTACAAGAGTTTATGCGTCCAATTTCTAAGAACATATGAACCTAAGAGTGCTACTTCAAGTGAAGACTTGAGAAGGGATTCTGGGTGGAGCAGTGTAAATGTTCTTGGGTGGAGAAAGATTTGGTGGAAATTGAGAGGGACTGTTTGGGGCATTTTAATCAGGGGAAGATGTTCATTGAGAAGGAAGCAGTTCAATAAGTTCGGAGTGGAGCACCAGTTATATATAAGGATGAGGTACCTACTTCAATCTTTGTAGATTTTGGTTATGAACAACGTGAAGCTGCTATATTTTCTGAGCAACCTAAGGTTTATGAGTTCGGTTTTAAGGAAACACCTATTATAAAGAATGGATTGGCTTTTGGAAGAAAATTGATGTTTTTGTTGAATAAAAGGGATGGAGTCCTTTATGGATTATTGATACTGCTCCAGTCAGATGGGAAGAAGGAAAATCAGTGGAAGAACTATAGTCAAATGGGGTGGTATTATCTTCGAAATTCTCAACATATTCTGAATAAAATGACCGATACTTGTATGATACCATATACTTTGCAAAGGCGGAGACATAAAACTGTAATTTTTGAGGCCTTTCTGACTTTATTGAGGAAGTATATATTGGTGGTTGTTCATTTTTGGAATACTTGTAGAGGTGCTTCACTAGTTGTAAGTGTTGCTATCAATTCTGCACATGTAGGTGCTCATCTCCACAGGCTATTTGATGCTTGGAATTCCCAAGAATTGAAGAAAATACAGCCTGGGATTTTAGCTTTCTTACAGAGGGCCATCTTGCCTATCGGAGCCTCTCACTTTGTTCAGTTTTGTGTCGGAGTGTGGTGAATTACGAGCTTTTTCTGCAACGGCTACAACCTCTACTTCAGTGTCATTCTTTGGATGGCAGAATACCTTGTATTTGCACGGAGGGAAGCAATATTTGAAGGATTGTTATATTGAAGGGAGTTGTGACTTAATTTTTTTGGCAAAAGCACAATTCATTTGGAGCACTATTATATCCATTGTAAGGCAAATGGCTTTGGTTGCTGCGTAGGGCCGAAAATCTTCATAAGAGAAAACATGCAACAAGTCCTTAAGGTGTGCTAAGTTTGGATAAAATGTGTGGGGTTGAAGGATTCACGATGTAGTGGTCGACTCATGCAAAAGAGGTTATGGTCAAGATCACTGGATACCATTTCCATAGAAACAATCATACTTTTAATGATGGTTGCATCTTTCTCTCTGAAGAAATGAATTTTGCTTCTGACAGTGGGATAGCTTACACACTACAGAAGATAATTTCTGGAAATTTGCTTCTTTTATCAACAATAAATGTCTCATTTTCAAGTTTGAGGACAAGGTTGATTTTTAGAGGGAGGATTTGTCATGAACTCAAGGTTGAATGGTCTTTTCAAGAGGTTAAGCTAGTGAAAGGCAGGTAAACTGATTGAGGAAGTGCGGCAAAATGAAGAAAGAATCGTCAATTGATCAGCAGGAAAACTTAGTTAAATCGGCAGCTAAATGGTTTTCAATTATTCTTATAAATAGATCATTAGTTTTAGTTCATAACCATCTATATGCAATAGGCAAAATACTAGATCAAAGCATTCTTTTTCTCATCTCAAATCTGAAATTCTTTCTCATCTAAACTCTATGTTCTTGTTCTTTCAATACAAATACCCTTCCAATCCATCTTTATCAATTGAGTTCGTGACCGAATTAATATAATCCTATCGGTGTACATCGGTCTGATTTCTCCATTTATCGATGCCACCCTATCTCATTTTTTTTCATTTTTTCAAGGCTATTGCCAAACAACTCCTTGTTGTCGGCTGATCTCCCCTGATCACTACTATCCCCTTTCTGTTAGGGAACTTCATTGTTAAGTGATAGGAGGACCATATGGCTCGCGCCTGGCACATCCAAGGTCTTCTCAGTATCACATTCTAAGGGGATGCGGCTTCGATCACGGCGAAGCTGCAATCTACTGTGGCCTCTTTGTCTCCGTCTGCCACCTTAACTGGGAGGGTTATAACACCCAAAGGGAGCACTTTTTTCCCAGTAAAACTAGATAAAGGTGAAGTGGTTCTCCTTAGACTTTCAAAGCAGTTGATCGAAACAGTTGGCAAACATTGCTTCCACTCCGCTGCCATCGTCTACGAACACCCTCTTGATGTAGAAATCTCCAATCGTAGAATGAATCACCATCGGATCTGTATGAGGGGTTTGACTAGGCACCAGGTCTGCTTCTGAGAAGGATATGGCTTCTTAGGGTCTAAACCTTTTCCGAGAGGGTTCTCCGAGAGACAGGTAACAAGATTGTGCTTTTATGATGGTGTTCGAGAATTGGTCACTCACCACACCATTAATGAAGTTAATTATTCGGTTGGTCCCTTCGTCCCAATTTCTGTCTGCCCGAGCCTCCTAGCCGGGTTTATCATTTTCTCTAGGTTGATTTCTAGCTTGCTCATCGTTGTTCCCTTGCTATTCTCAACCACCTCGGTTGGAGCCCTTTTTGTAGGGATTCTAGTGGCGTTTTCCTTTTTTGTTCGAGGAACCCACCCCCGCGGTCTTTCGACGTAGTCCGCGAGCAAGCCCTCTTTTGCACATCTGTCAATTTCCCTTTTCAAGTGGATACATTCATTTGTTTCATGACCCCTCTCTTTGTGGTGACCGCAGTATTTGGGTGAATCTCTCTTCCCAGGAAAATCCTTGTCAGGAACGGAAGTCTGAAACAAGCCCGTATGAATGGAGTGAATCTCCACCCGGGTCTTGGTAAGTGAGGCGTACCTTTCGAAGCCTCTGTTCGAGGCTTCTGATCTTTTCAACCTTGGCTCTGAGGCCATGGAACTCTTTCTCCCCACTTATCCCCCTCTCGTTTTCATTTCGTAGCCTCCTCAGTCTTTGAGTATTGTTCCATGATTTCTTGCAGTTGCTACAGGGATCTGGTTTTTTTGAGACCACCTTATTGTATAGATCGAGGTTGGACATTCCATTCATGTAACCAATGATCACCCCATCCTCGGTGCGATTAATTACACTGAGACTCTCATCCACATATCGATGGTAAAATACTTCCGTCGATTTTCCAAGCCGCTACTTGCTTTGGTATAGTTCGATCAGGGTTTTAGTAAATCTCTTCTTTTGGAAAAATTGGCTCAGTCGGGCTTTCTGAAATCTCTATAAGAATGCAACAACCCCTTGGGTAACTCCCCACCAGCTTACATGTCAGCTGTTCATTGAAGTCCCTCAAATTCATCAGACTGAGGAAAGTATGTATGAACTCACGAGGGTCAGTGTTCTCGTTGTACGTGAGGAGCCCCTCGGGTGGTTTTGCATCACTGGGCCATCGAGTTTCCATGATTACAGAACTGAAGGGGGGAAGCTGCGACTTGAACTGAAGGCCCGATCAATATATACAGCTCCCTCGTGAGGGCTTCACTCGACTCACCTCTCATTCACGGGTCTCCGTATTGACTTGTCAAGAAAGAAACATCCATACCAGGGATCTGATACATCTGGTTCGAGGACATACTCTGGACACGGTCATCTCATGGCAGAGCTATGATACAACTGTTGCCTTTGGTGATAAAGGTCATATATGGGGGATCCCCGGTCGAGGCCATAGATCCATTTGGTTTTCATAACCAGGGTGGCTCCCCATTGGCCAGGCTTCTGGGCAAGGAATTGCCTGATTTTGAATATAAGGGGCTAAAACAAGTATCGAATACACCAACGTCTGACCCACGCTAAGGAATGTCGGTTGAGGCCAAGCCTGGGCCCCCATCTCCATGTTCGCTGGGTAAGATGCTCTTGGGGTGTCCTATAGCTGGAATCTCAGCTGCACCGTTAAGGGCATCGAGAGTGGGGGTACCACCCATTGCTGGATCATTCTTTGGTAAAACATCACGGGGTCTACCTGATAGCCAGCATATCGAAGGGTTTGAGCCAGGTACGCAAGATTACATTGTTCGCGCCTCGAGTAGTTCGAGCAGCGCCTGTGGCCACTTCCACCTTTGAGTCTGCTGAGGCCTCCGTGAATTGTGGCTCATTCTCCCGTTGCTGATATGCCTGGCTCTGCGAAGCAAGAGCTCCGGTTCCCCCTATAAAGGGTTCAGCATTGACATTCATTCCTCTGGAGGGCATAGCAGCCTCAATCTGAAATCCCTCTGGCATTGCTGTCGTTGGGATCTAGTCTGTAACTACCACCGGGGGTTTGTTCCCGGTGCTTGAAGGGATTGGGGGGTCTAACTGCATTTTCTTGCTTCCCCCCCCCCCCTCCTTCTTCCCCGATAAGGAGACTGCAGTTCCTCTCCCGCGTCTAAAGTTCTACCTTTGACTCGTTTGCTTCTACGCAATGTGCTTGTTGTAGAAGCAGACATGAATATTGGAATAAACAGATCTGACAAACGGTCCCACTAGGCGTGACAACTAGATGTGCCTCAAATCGCTGCCATCGTACGCACTGCTGCTTTGGCCAGAATCTACAAGACAAAGTCTCTAGAGTTTTCCTGGGGAAAAGTTTTCGACGATTAAGTCTGAAAGTGTATTTGTAATTAAGAATGAATAGTTGAGTATACAGTGTTACCTCTCTCCTATGTATAGGATGGTAGATAAGGCAACTCCTTCGTTTGTTTGTTATGCAAGTACCGAACTCTTCCTTGGACAGGCCCGGTGGTTATTACCCAAAAGATATTGCAATATTGATAAAATAGAATAACCTGTGCCGGCTATGTTAGCCATTTGAGGGCCAGCATGAATATGCATTATCAAATTCTTTGTATAAATAGATCATTAATTTTAGTTCATAACCATCTGTAAGCAATAGGCAAAATACCATATCAAAGTATTTTTTTTTTCTCATCTCAAATATGAAATTCTTTCTCATCTAAACTCAATATTCTTGTTCTTTCAACGCAAATACCCTTTCAATCCCTCTTTATTAATTGAGTTTGTGCCCGAATACATATAATCCTATTGGGCCAAAGATTTCCTTAATGGGCTGAATCTGAAGTCCGAGGCCCAATTTTATTTGTCTTAGGAAATTTTCTTTTTTATCACGCGTTTTCCTTTTCCTTTCCCGGTTAGGAATCAGTTTTCGCTGAAATCGGAAATGTTACTATTCTCTATAAATACACAGAAAAGCCCTCTTCTTCCACATCAGAAATTTGCGTACACTTCGTTTGGTTTTGTTGATCGAAATGTTGAGCAACAAGAAAATTTCTCCAAGACTAGAGGAACTTCGGAACATCGCAAGCGAACTGAAGGATATCAGGTTCGACTTGAAAAGGTTGCAGAAAATGCAGGAACTTGATCAGGAGGTGGTAAATAGCGAGGAAGATGCTGCAATGTCGGCATTCTCGAATTTGAGAAGTGTTGCAGATCATCTTGCATTGCGGGATTTGATGAAAGCCTTCTTCGAATGGGAGGATTTGAAATTGGAGTTGAAATCGGAAATTGAAAAGATGAAACTTCTTGACGAGTTTAACCTGAGAGCCGAACACCTCAGTCGCCTCGAGAACGGCATGAGAGCCGATTATATGGATCGAAGCCGGCGCGGGGACCGGATTGTGAGGAGGAGAAGGGAAACTTCCTTAGCATTCATTGATGGATAGATTGATGTATTAGTCTCGGTTGTAGCTTTTGCTTGTGTTTCTGTTTGTAGTTGTGAACATATTTCATGTTCATATATTGTATGTATCCATCATTTTTAATGAAAGAATCTTGGCAAATGCTTTTTATCAGATTGTACCGAATTCACTTCTTATCTTTCCAAACCAGTCGAAATAGAAAAGAACAGGGCCCGAGTGTAGTTAATCAAGTAAAAGTTTACAGGATTTATGCAAAGAATCAACAAAAAGTTGCAGAATTGTACATTTGGGTACTTACTGACTACAAAACTCTTTGTATCATTGGCTTGGTCTCTATTGTTGGAGAAATTGTACATTCTTAGAAATGCTAGGGTGTAAAGTCCTTAACATAATGCTAGCTAGCAAGGCCTGCAGGGCTATGTTGCTTTCTTTATGATTTGCTTCGTCAATATATCAGCTTTATGGACTCCCAGCCTCTTACATTCCTCGCGTTTCTGCCTTAGCAGTCGCCCTGGCTGTTGTTACAGGAATTGTAATTTCTAAACTCGTGCATGGCAGCATTGCCGTTGCCAAGATTGTTCACTGATATATGTTCAGCTTTGAAGCTCTTCACTGCAGTCCCTGGGGACGGCTCGCTTGATTTATCAACTCGCTTGATGTAACTTGAAGTGTTTGTTTTGATCCCTCCATGGAAATTTGTAGGAATGTCACACAATATGTTTATAAATTTGATGCAGAGATTCTATAAATTTCTCTTGGTCTTCCTTCGACTTCTCAGTTCTCAAAGAATGCTATTAAAGAAGTGCTTTTCCAAGCCCTGGCAGGGGCACTTCTATGATGCAGAGATTGTATGAATTTGTCTTGGTCTTCCTTCTAACAGGGCACTCCAGTACTCTGGATACTTTTTAGGACAGCATAATTGGCTCAGATCATCTCGGATCATGGCCATGCAGTGTAGATATGGCTTCTGCTACTATCTTGATCACACTACCAATAGTCATTGCAAGAGCAGAACCCATCCCTGAAGTGATGGAAACGGCTGGAATCTCTTAAAACAATCTCACGTTCAACGATTTTCGCTATGAGTTTGATAGCTGAGTGGCAATCCTCACACACACGTAGATTCTTCATCACTGTGATAGATCCACGTCCTGTGTTTGAAATGAGAGCAAAACAAATGGCCAGCCTCTCGCTGTGAAATGACAATGCTGCTTCCTTCTGTTCATCTTCCACGTCGTGTAAGGCATATCTCCGGTCTGGAACATACCCAAATCCCTTCAACTTCTTGCCTAGCCATTCCAACTTTTGGTATATTTTGCTGTTGAGAGGGTGTGACCTACTGCCTGACACGAACTCGTGCCTCACTCCCTTTTGAGTCACCCAACTGATTCCTGGTGGTTTGACGGTTCCACTCTTTTTCATTTGTAATCGAATTCTAGCAACATCATTCCATCTTCCAGCAAGGGCGTACATATTTGACAGCAATATATGAGCAGAACTACATTGAGGATCCATGTTTAAAGTCTGATTTGCAACTCTTTCTGCTACGTCAAAATTATAATGCTTCCTGCAACCGTTTAAAAGACAGAGCCACATTGACAAATTTGCTCTCATTGGCATGTTTCTAATTAAATTCTCTGCCTCTTCCAATTCTCCACGGCGACAGAGTATATCCAACATACAAGCATAGTGCTCAAGCTTCATTTCTGCTGGTATACTTTGCTGTAGATGCCTAAAGATACTTCTCCCTTTCTCAAGCATACCAGAATGACTGCATGCAGAAAGCAAACCAGTAAATGTAATATCATCCGGCTGGATTCCTGCATCTAACATTCTACGGAAAAGGGTCAGCGCCCACTTGCCATAACCGTGTTGAGCACATCCAACAATTGCAGAGTTCCAAGACACAATGTTCTTGTCAGTAATCTCGTTGAATATGTCCAGTCCATCATTGATGCTACCACATCTAGAATACAGCACAACAAGAGAGTTCCCCACAAAAGCATCGGTGTCTAATCCAAGCTTGATAGCAGCACCTTGTATTTCTTTTCCAAGATCAATTGCCTCCATCTCAGAGCAAGAATTTAGAGCACTAGTAAAGGACGACTGATTGGGAAGAACCCCATTTCTAAACATGTCCCTCATAACTCTAAAGGCCTCTTCATGCTTATTGTTCGAACCATATCCGGTCATAATAGATGTCCACACAGCAACATTCATGTGCAGCCTGTCGTGAAAAACTTTACAAGAATCCTCCATTCGCTTGCAATTAGCATAGAAGGTGATAAGTGAAGCAGTGACATATACATCGAAAATGCCACCTAACTTCATTACATGCACATGAATTTGAACGCCTAATGATAAGTCCAGCATCTTGGCACAAGCTGTGATCACACAAGAAAAGCTACAAGAAGTGGGTAAAACTCCAAACCTCAACATCTCCACAAAAATCGACCTAGCCTCGTCACTCCTCCCATGCTGATCAAGCCCACTGATCATACTCGTCCACGATATAACATTCCTTGAAGGAATCATCGCAAACAGCTTGATCGCATCCTCCACTCTACCATTCTCGAAATACCCATTAACCATTGCATTCCAAGCTGCTGTATCCCTCTCAGGCATCCCCCAAAACAGCCTCTCTGCTTCCTCAACTTTTCCATCTCTTAAGAACCCGTTTATCAAAGTAGTCCAGGTAATCACATTCCTTTGGGGCATTTGATCAAAAAGTTTCAGACCCATGTTCATTTCTCCACAGCGTAAACACCCCTTCAACATGGAATTCCATGCGACAACGTCTTTCACAGGCATTTTATCAAACAGTTGCAGGGCTTCATCTAGTCTGTGACTTTCGACGAGCTGCGATAGCCTTTTAGTGTATTGATACACGTCGGGGGGATTCTTGAGGTGGTTACAGAGTTGTGAACTGTCAATGGGACCACTTGATCTGGTGATTTTGAGAGTGCAGTAGTGAATATGACTAGGGTTCTTGGTAAAGGATCGAAATTTCGAAATGCGGAGGGATGCACTTCCAATCATTGCGATAGAGAACACAAAAGATCCGAGTCCAAGACAGGACCGCAATAGGAAATCTTTGGACCGAGGATCAGATCGGCTGTGTGAATATTTAGGACCGGGATTAAATTGGAATAATTTCAGTCTTCAATCAGTTCTGATCGATTGGACCGAATTTTACCATACTTATTTTTTCCTACTACCTCCGTCCTGGATTAAATGATATAGAATCTTTTTCACAGTTATCAGGAAATATGTTTGACCGTTAATATATTTAACTACGTATAATATCGACAAACAAAAAGTTGATTTTTAAAAACTAGTGGTTATGATGAATCAAACAATATCACATACAATAATATTATTGTTTATATATCTATTTAATTATGCGGTCAAATTTAACAGTGAATAATGTCAAATAGTAAAGTGTGCAGTTTAATCCGAGACGGAGAGAGTAGTAACAAAAATTTATTCTTTAAAGTTAGTAAATGTTAAGAGTTCGTCTCTTGAAAAACGATCTTTCCATAAACCATGGAAAGACCATGGTTTAGAGTGAAAATTAAAAGAAATGAAGATAAAATTTTCGAGTTGCATGAATCGGATTATAAACTTTATAACTACTACACATAGCATAATAAATTTTTAATATTGCAACTAAAACCTTTTACCTTTTATTAATCTAATTAAACCTCATTTTTCCATAAGTATATGGGAAGACGGTATTTCCCAATACTTTACCTTA
>JAULKM010000001.1:15198028-15218115 GCA_032355605.1 Rubia tinctorum
TTCGTGTTTAAAAGTTGATGCAGTTGACTCCTAAAAGTCAAATTAGGAACTTTAAAGTGGGACAGAGGGAGTATATATATATATATTTAAAAATAATCATTCAAAGGTGCTGGAAAACACCCATGAGCGATTGCCTAAGGGGAACTGACTTCCAACTCAACCATTGTCTAGCAATAACTGATTTATTGCAAGGATATTTAAACTATATTGGAACCTAATTTCTAATAAACTAAATAATCGTTATGAATGTAAAGAACATAATTAAGTAATTTGAAAAATGAACAGAAATTGTATACCAAATTCAAAAAATTGTTGAATTCAAGCAGAGTCGAGATGTTGATCTCTGTCCTTAATCATGAAAATGCCCCGTACCGTGTGACGGATTGATGGCGTTCCGAATCCCGGGATACAACTGTTGTAGTATTCTACCCTGCACAATCCAGAAGCAGAAAGCATCGAAGCAACAATTGTGTGCCGTAATCTTAGACTCAATGAACAAAGATGAACAAAAAATATTTGAAGAACAAGAAAGAGCTAAAGAGAGGAGGATGTTTGGTGTTTTTGGTGTGTTTTAGAATGAGGGTAGATGAGGGCTTTATAGGCCAAAGTCAATAACGGGAAGGAGCAATTGGTGAAACGATCCCCGCCTCTTCAATTCAGGAGAGATCAAGTCCAGGAGCCTTTCACGCCTTTGCATTAATGGGGTTGACTATTCGTCGGGAGGTTTAAACATTAGAAGAGACAACCCCTATTACCTAGATTCTGCATGGCTTTTTACCTCAAATTCCTCTAAAAATCGAGGTAAATGTGGGTGTGGTAAAAAGTACCTTTTTTTATCTCGGTTCAAAACCAAGGTAAAAAATATTTTTTACCTTGGTTTTTCATGAAAAGAACCGAGGTAAATACTCATCACATGATGACCTTGTCGACAATAGAGTGATATCGGGCTAAATTTTGAGCCTCTTGACACTGTCATGATCGATGTTGACTAGAATGTTTGCGACGTTGCTCTGGACCGTAAGCGAAATTGCTTGAGTTTGTTTCCGACGTCCCTCAATATGTTTTGTTACTGTTGATTTGAACCACGATTAAATTTATTTTTTTACACCTGTTTCTTTTTTTTGAAAAACCGTAGTAATTTATAATTTGAGGAAACATTGATCGAGTATTGAGCGACGCCGCATTGAGAAAATGCATTGTCGACATGCTAAAGAGTGTGCGGCGTCATATAGTTTGATGTACGCGGTTGTCATAATCGGTTATATGATGATGTGGCATGTCAATAAACCCGAGGTCATTTTAAATGACCAATGTCGCAGGTATAGGTCTTACTAGGGTTAGTTTTCTATTCTATTTGTTCGTGTCTTCGATGTCGCTTCCTGCGTCGTGGTTCATAGTGTGACGTCGTTCTATAAAATGTCCGACCGATATCGCTCTATTTTGCGTCCCATAGATAACCCTTGTGAAATATGAGCAAATTTGTTTTTTTGTGATCGTTTTAGCCAAATTGTAATAGATACTACGCAACATTGGTCGAACTTTCAAATACAACAGTTCATATTTATTGAAAAGAGGTCCTGGCATCGAACACCCTTTAATATTGCATGTTGCTACATCAATCGTGGAAACTACACCATCTATACACAAAGTAGGTTACCAAAATTCTCACAAAATGAATTTTACCATTGATACTCCATAGCTAGCTAGAGAGATCTATATTAAGGTGTCAAAAATACCATGGAAAGTATCAATGGACATTTTGGAGAATGACGATGTAACAAAAAAAATCAACCTAATCAAAGTTCCTCATATGGTAGATGGGTTAAGTAAAAACTTCAAATTCGTTACCATCATAAAGAGCACCCAACTTTCGCGTACATCCTCCTAAAACTTGATGGGGTATGACGCTTTGTCATCGAAAAAATACTACAACAACGAGTAACCTCATAATTGATAAATAGGTTGTGCATAATTGAGATATTATTGATTAGATTCAATAGATGAGAAAAATAGGTACTGTTTGTAGATAGAATTGATTCTTCCTCACAAGCAAGACCAAGTCCTTCATAAAACGCATGCAATAGTAACCGCTTTCCCACATGCCCACTTGTTTTTATGCTATTCAAACAGACAAATTATTCACAAACACATAGTTAAGTACCTTCTAGCAAATCCTGATTTTATAATACAATTTTGAAGTTAATTATAACCTTAAGGGACTTCCACGTGCATCCTTTGTGCTTGGTAATCATGTGATCTGTCATCACCTTAGTAATTGTGAATGAAATAGTTTCCGTGGGCATTTGATGTAATGGGCCGTGCCAGAACACCGTGTTTGATAGAAGAACAATGATGGCCACCATCCATGGGTTGCTACAAAAATGAAATCGTCATTAACTCAATACAATCCCATAATCTTTAATAGAATCCAAACAAGGCTAGTGCAGTAAGTAGATATGACCCACCACTCATAATAAGGTGCAATGTATATGGAGTTGTCCTTTTGCATCAACCGCAAGCTCAAATAGACCAAACGCTCCTCTATTGCCACATGGTTTTGTTGGATCTTTAATGGGCAAAGAACCCCTATCCAACCTTTGAATTTGGAAATGGGTTGTACATGCAAGAGCCTATAAACATGGTTAGTCATGTACATGGTTAGAGCCTATATATAAACATTTAAGAGCTACACTCATTATTAATTTCGATGAATAAAGTTAGGGTGATGCATTAATACTTATAAGCAATGTAGTTGCATCACAGGAGGCAACGCATTATTGAAATTGAAAAAGTCTTCTAAATCCTCCTTACGGATAATCAGATTTACCCTGTACACAAAAATACTCATTTCTTCCATGGGAATTTTGTACAAACATGAGGGAGGGTGTGCCATCACAATTGTTAGAATGTTCTTCAAGGAACTATCCTTCGAGGGATTGTATGGTGGTGGCTTTATTCTAGAAACACGAGTCTTTTTTGGTTTAGGATCCCCATATGGATTGGGTAATTTTGTCGGGCTACTAATCCTTATCTCGATCTACATTAGAAAAACCTTAAAATTTATGTATGCCACAATTGTTTCAACTCACATTTAATAGTATATCAATTATCATGTTATACATTCTTTGTTGTCCCGTTCTCCAAATCCACCAAACGAAGGGACCATTCCACAAACATTTCCAACGCCTCATCCACCGTCCTTGCCTTGGTTTCTAGGATTGGAAGAACCAAACCATCTATGAGGGCCTTTGTAACATTGACCACCACGTTATCATTTATGACGTGCTTATGATGATGCACTCGTATAGATGTGTACACTTTACCTTCTGCCATGATGTGGCTCTCTCCATCAACACGTTCGGCAAGTATGCACAAGCAGTAATCCTACACAAGAAGACTTGTTAATTTAAAATATAGAATGAAATATATTTCAATATGAATAGTTTAATATATTTACTCAGACCTTAATGTTGTGTTGGGTGGTGTCAACTAACTTCGTTCTTAGTCAATTAAAGGCAATGGGTAATTACTAAGTCGAAGACGAGGGTACATGCCCATTATCACACTCCGGGTGGTCATGTGTTGAGGTTGTCGGAGAAGCATCATGAGGGGGAGTTGACGGTGTTAGTTTAGAACTTGCAATGATTCTCTCCATGTCAAGTGGAATTTTTGTCCCATTCGATCGTTGCGAGACATAAGCCATTGGTTGGCTTAATGTGGATTTCAAAGCATCAATCTTTTTTTTTGTTTACTTGATGCAATATCAACCTTCGGTGGTCGAGGTTTGACAAAGATGTCCCTATGTGTAGCGAGCATGCCGACACCCCGTACCCGACCCGAATGTTCTTTCTTGTTTAGTGCAACCCCCAGTGTATGTCAGGCTTTCCATTATCTATGAACTCACCGGACTCTTTTTTTTGTTTTAAGTCCTCCTATAAAATTACCAATAATCACTCTTTTAGGCAAATTTTGTCTTGAACATGCATTCGTATCATATAAACTAAACCAAATGCAAAACTTACGATTTTTTGGTAACCAACTCCGCATCTTTGGTGTGGAACTTACCCTCCTTCTTCCCACGCCCGTTTTATCCCTTTAGCCATTTCTCAAAACGTGGAACCTCATCAGGTGTGGGATATTCCGTAGTAGCCCTTGCTTCCTCTTCCATCATTCCATGTTCCAATTTATCATAAACTCCTGCCTCGAACATTTCCTTCATGATTATTCTTGTAGCTAGTACGAAACCTCCACGAATCATTGTATGGCACATCTTGTTTCCTCTAGCAAGCTTACTTTTTCTATCACTTTAGAACCTGTAAAATTATTAGACCGAAGGGTTCAGAATAAAATCAACAATGTGCATTGACTTAGGAAGACAATTCCCCTGTATTTGACCAACGTCGCAATTTAGTCGGTCACGATATCGTACTGGTCGACTGGTAAATCTGCAAAGTCGTAGACATTGTCGTACAACATCAGTGCTTGAACTTACTTTATCTACGACATCGCACACTAATCAAAAGCACCGATATACAGCCTGATTACTATAGTGCGACATAGCATGTTCACCTAGTGTTACTCAATCTTATGGCAAGGATGAACCTTTATGAATTTAAATCACTAACAAGAAAACATGACATACACATTCGACGATACCAATGAAACTATAATCATCCATAAGTATGTTTATCCCACAATAAAATGCATGCATATAATGTAAAACATGTGCCCACTGTGTTCATATTTTTAAGTATGTTAATGTAAATTCCTTCCGATTGTTCATCTACTAGTTTTCTTGCAACGAAATCCTCCCAACTAGATTCACTTATGAAGGGATGTTTAATTCTTGGGTTGCAATTCTTTTTTCCTTTCGAACACGTAATTCCTTGCCAATTTGATTTTGAAATCTCTCCATCTTTCACTAAAACACATTATGGTCTTCTTTTTCAATCATGCCATACCATCACATTCGATCTCGAAGGCATATTGCATGGTCCTCCCTAATTTGTCCTTGTAAGCATCGTCAACATGAGGCCACGACTCGTACAAGAAGATATTTACCTTTGTCCTAGCAATCAAACCTATGTAACTAGACTACCAATGTCTTTCCTCGCATATGACATTCCCGAAATGATCGAAGTTCATAGGACATTTCTTGCATTTTCCCACCATGTCAATCAATTTCTTGAAAATTTGCCTACCTTGACCTTGCATGTGTCTTTTCGAGGCATTCAAATCCTCCCTTCTTCGGGTCGTTTCCTTTTATCGGGGTTAACAAGTACACATAAAAAAATTTCATTTTTTAGGTTAACGGGAACAACTAAAAAATTACGTTCC
This sequence comes from Rubia tinctorum, assembly GCA_032355605.1. Taxonomy (NCBI): domain Eukaryota; kingdom Viridiplantae; phylum Streptophyta; class Magnoliopsida; order Gentianales; family Rubiaceae; genus Rubia; species Rubia tinctorum. The sequence continues at coordinate 15,203,366 of JAULKM010000001.1, forward strand.
AACCTTTGTAATGGACGTTAAGTAAACATGAATATTTTTATGAGCTTGATCTTAACCAAAATAAAATGATAGAATTCAATAATTTAATGGTATCTCCATATGAAATCACCTACATGAAGAAGTTGAATCATATTGTACACAATATACACATAGAAAAATTACATCTTTAAAGAAACCATAGCACCTTACATGTATATATAGTCCACATTAGATAAGAAAGTAAATAAAAAGTAAGGCACATAGCAATAACAAACAGTCATTCAATAAGACATCTTAAGGGATGTTGCCACATTGACATTATTATCATTAAGTTGAAAAGATGGAAACTTACCACTATTTCTATTCATGGAATCCCCACCCATTATGACTTCTTGCTTATCTCTAAGTTTCTCCATTTGTGAATATGTTAGGGGTGAATTTGGGTGTGTTTGTTTGTTAAATTATTGGAGGGGAAAAGATTTGTTGATGAAGAACTTTGGAGACCTCGAAGGTGGAGGGCGCTAATTCAGGCAATAAATGTGTTTTCAAAGAATTTTGGGTTTTTTTACCAAGTATGAGGCATATAGCTATTCTCCCGCCAATACTGCAATGTCACACGTAAAATGCAGCATATCGGTCCCTTGTAAAATTAGGTCAACCTTTGGGTCAAGAACAACCCAATAGGCTCGTTCTATGTGAATGTACGACATCATAATTATGTCGATCTAACCTCGGTATAAACGATAAACCTCGCGATATCGGTGATGACAAATGTTCATTGGCATAACTGGGGCCTGTCCGTGGACCTAATGACCCATTCCCCTTGAATAACCAACGTCGCCAACTATTCGTCCTCTACTTGCTAAGCAAGAGGCATTATGCGACTTCACATTGTAGGTTTCTATTCATTTTTAAAAATGCCACGAGGACAAAAAACATCAAAATTTATTAAGCACATCGTGTTTTTATTTTCAACCTACTAGTTTACAATGGTAATACTCGTGTCAGGGTTTGAACATTGCCTTTTAATTGGACGGTTATGATTGTTAAACTCGTGTACATTCCGTACCGATGCTTTTTGAGGCAAAAGCAATGATGATGTAGTGCTTACAAACTCTTTTCCTTATACGACCACGAACAATTAACCTGAAGAAGTGAGTTGTCAAGATGGATGAGGGTTTGACGATAATTTCTTCAACGGCTAAGCTTGATGAAGGTTGGTGATTGGGTTGGTTGTTCTTGTTCTAGGCATCACTAAATCATGTATTTCAACTAAATAAGTCTTCCTGTTTGAATACAGTAGTAGCCTGTGAGATTTGACAAGTGTAGGTTAGACACTAGTCGGTCCCACTAATAAGATTGTTGGAAGCCAGTTGGGTCTAACGAAATTGACTGTTTATATTAAATAATGGTTTAGGGTTTAAATTTCTTGCAATACACCGTTGTAATGATAATATGGTTTAAGACAAGATATGATAGCCAATCTCACACGAGTCCTACATGTAGCGGGGTCATTTATTTTAAAGTGTTTTACTAAAAACCCCCACGAACTACCAACATCATTACACGTGTGAGGGAACGTTTTACTATTACCCGTCTGAAGGTTAAGATTGGTTGTGCTTATCCATAGCCGATGTCATCTGATGGCTTATTGTATCCATTTCAAATAATTACTTCGTATTTTCATTATAGGAGGACAATTAGTCAACCCTACTACCATAGTCAATTTTCGTGCGCTGCCCCATCGTAAGTCCAAATAACATCTCCACTTGTATAAACATGGCAATCATTTTCATCCCATAATTAGTCAAGCATCTTAAACAAGTACGTGTTTGACCAACACATGTTTGACTAAGTAGAATTAAGAGGCTTGACCATATTTATATTTAATATACACGTGTTTCCAAAACTGTTATAATTAATTGTACCCCAGAATACTCTTTCCATATTGTTTAGCTTGGGCCTAACATTTGAGCTCACATAAATTTATTTTGGGTTGAAAGCCCAATATACATGTTTGACATAGCCTGAATGCCGGCTACATGTCGTTCATGTTGACATGCTTGTGCAAAATCAGATAATGTAATCTACACCTACTAATGTCCAAGCCCATTTTGTAGCAAACGTTGGGCCGATTGTACTAATCGGCCCATGTTCATTTACGGGCGACCTCGCAAACATGTCGGTCATCCTACGGTCTTGTCGACTTAGTGACCGAAATCGCAGATAGACAATTTAGATTCCAAAGGCAATAGCCCACCAAAAATTGAGTGGGGCTCATAGTAATCCTCTTACCCAGTACGTATGATCAGCGACATTGCACATCTTTTGTTCAAATTATCATCATTCACGAAATAGACTACGACTTCGCAATGTTGATTAAAACGATATCGTGTGCGGCACAATATATAAAGTGCTCAGACTGACCACATCACATTCGCATACCTTGACATCGCACCCAAACTGCTGTTTTTGGGGGAAAACGGTCCAAAAACCATCAAATGAATCAATAAACCGCACACCCTTATATATAATCTGCCCCATTCCCTTTCGACTAATCTCAGTTTCGTCCAGTTCAAAGGGTACCCCTTCGCAAAACCCTAACCAAGGTAACTATTGCTTACAACGATGAATTCAAATGTTTTTTTGCTTTTATTTACTTATTTCCATCCTATTATGTTATCAGTTCAACATGAATGAATGTCGTGTTTTATTGAGTTCTTCGTCATTGCTTAGTTTATGGGGTTTTGTTTTTTTAGGTTTAGGTTTTGACATTTTAGGCTTAGGGGCAATGTATGATTTTTTTCTATCCAAAACATGTCGTGCTTGATGTTGAAGTAGCTGTGTGTAAACCATGTGCTTATTTAGTTAGCTTTCATCGACATTTATGACCTTTCATGTACGCCTCACACACATTTTTAGATTAATTAATATGACTTGCGACGTCGCAGATTCATGCCTATGAATATGCGACTTCGCAGATGACATATCGATGTTCATGATAGCTCTGTGAAATATTTGCGATCTCAGTCAAAAATTACAATCCAGTCATTGAGTGGTCTGTCTGACTAACCTTCACTCATTTTATTGTTCAATAGATGTCTCTAGTGAAGCAAACCGTGAAAAGGGCCAAGGGACAGAAAGATGGAGCAAACACCTCCCGCTCCAAAAAGGCAAGGGTCGGTTATGAACCTCCGTCGCCTACATTCGATAAAAAATGGTTCTTGTCTAAGGAAATGAGAAGCGTTTTGTAATTATGAGCTTCAGAAGGGTGAAGAAGGACAGATACATGTGGCCCGAGGATGTGGAACCGCTCCACTTGGATGTTTTCCTAGAGGCATTCAAACCTTCGAGGATGGTGGGGTTGATTTGCCTCAATAATCCAACCTACGAGATGGAGGTCAAGGAGTTCTATGCCAATTTCAAGCTTCTAACCGACACAAACTACACTGCAAGAGTGAACAGCGTGATCATGCAGCTAACAATGAAGTTGATCAATGAGGCGATTGGTTGCACCATTGGAGGAGATGATCAGCCGGAGGTTGTGTCGATGCAAGTATATTGCAGGGACTCTTGGCCTTCTAGAGCCAACAAGGATGATCCGAAAGAGACCCTCGACTCCAACTATGTGGTCGAGAATTACTTTAAGATCAAAGTGGGAAACACATTCATCACACTGAGCTCCGTCAAGATTGATGTACTGGAACTTGAGGAGAGGATGATGTACAACATCATTGTGTGAATTATCATACTCGCCGAACATCATTTTAATTGCACTATCAAAGGTACCGTCTTGTACTACCACATCGCAGAGAAGAAGGTAGTCAACTCCAGTTACACCATCATCAACGAGATGCACATGGCACCCCTCGCTCCAAAGAATCGCACCCTCTCATATGGAAACGTCATTAATGCCCTCTTGGAGAAGCAAAAAGTGAAGATTAAATCAACTGTCAAGATCAAGATGAGGTACTATGATCAGAACTACTTTGACAAGAAGCACTAGCACTAGGAGGCAGGGATGTGGTTTGATCGCAATATCCCCAAGGGCAATCTTGAAGTGCTTACCCAGCCCAATCTCAAAGGTACTCCATCGGCACTCGCATCAACCCATCCTTAAGCCACAACTGCTGTCCCACGAACGGGTACAAAATTTCATTTAATTCTATCTTATTACTAATTGTTACCCATTTTAAATTGTAACCATTTTATGACATTAACAATCATTTATTTTTTTCAAATAAAAGAATGAAGCACAGTACATGGGGCATTATCATGAGGGACTTGGAAGAGACAAAGACGCTTGTGCTTCACAAGGAACGCCATGTGCACCAGGTGATGATGGAGTTGGCGGACCTGAAGGCAATGTTTTCCAATGCTATCAATGCAAGTCATGTGGACCCTATGACGGCTGAACCTGATCATGAAGTACATTCTGATGAGAAAGAGGGCTAAGAGGAAGAGGAAGAGATCCCGGTCTATGAAGCAAGGGTACCAGGGGATGGGGACGGGGGGCTAGCCAAAAGTGAAGATGGCACAAACACCAACGGTGATGAGATTGAGACCGAGTTAGAAGAAGATGTGAGGAATCATTTGAAGCAAGCATCCGACTATGGAAATTCATTGAAATACGATGATCTCAACCCTCACTTGTCACCCTCATATTGATGAGCTTGTACTAGTATTTGTGATTGATTTTAGAACTATGAATTTGGTCCCTTTTATGAGATGACAGGATGTGATTTGGATTCTATGTTAGAATTTGTGTTTTATGGATTCTATGTTAGCGTTTGTGATATGGATTCTATGTTAGTATTCGTGTTAATAGTTTATTAGAATACAAGATAGGTGTTTGGCTATTGTGAACTTGGAATGAGACCCTTAAATGGATCATTCCATGTTCTGGTTGTTTATGTTATGAAGTAATGATTTCAAAGGAAAATTGAACATATGCAACATTGTACTATATTCACACATCATAAGATTGGTTCAATAGAGAGGTTACCGATATGCTAGCAACATCGCATGAATTAATTGATTTAAACTGATTTAGGCACTGACTTCAAATGGGCAACTGCGACGTCGCCGTGACCAATTTTTCAGATCGAATCAGTCACTGACTACTAATGCGACGTTGACTACTTTGTTTCATCAACATTCTATTCAATTTTCATGCCACGATCTTACATTCGTAAGGTCGAACACAACATGTCATCCAAACCAATTTGTCCATCGACGACTTTGCGATGTTGATGATTAAGTTTCCCTATATAATCAATACATCAATTTTTGGGATATTTTGGATTAATAAATTACATTAACAGAAGGGCAGTCCCATAAACATTCAACAAGGTTATTTAAAATGATGTGTAGATCCAAACTATGCCTTCTTCTTGCGCTTCTTTGATTTGTGGTACCTCTCAATCCATACCCATTCTTCGTGGTCTCTCCTTAAACCTAGCTCCACCCCAAATACCTCCTCCTGACCAATAGTACTCGTGTTGGGTGAAGTGTGAGGAATAATGTTGGACAATGAAGATGGACAACAATCTCCCACAAATTGACTTTAACCTGAATGACCACTGATTTGCTAGAATCACAAGGATTAGAAACATAAAACACCTGTGTAGCCTGGACAACAAGGATGTATAAATCACCAGTTAAACGAGTCCTGGTCAAATCGACGACTGTAAAGCCCAGGTCATCCACCGATGCACCAGAATTGTTATCAACCCACTTGCATTTGAAAAGTGATACCTTGAAACTTGTGTAGACTATTTCTCGTATTTCGTCAATCACGCCATAGTAACACATGTTCCTAATCAAGAGATTCTTATCCTTCACACTGCTTACATGTAAAGCTTCCGCAACAAAGCTAACGCCACTATTATGTGTAGTGGTGTGTGTGTCCCATTCAAGGGTTGAGAAGGCAAACCTCTTGATATCATAACCCATGAAAGAAATTGTAGTTGCAGAAGGCATGAAGACTAACCAATTAAAGGTATCACCGTGATTTTCTCCGACTACTGTATGGAGCAACCAATCAATGAAGGTGTGATTGTTTTCATAAAGTACTTGTTTCTCCGACCAAACCCGGGTGACGTTCTTTGATAGTTTCCATGTGCATATCCACGTACATGCAAACCACATATGAGTTCCGTAAAACATATAAGTGTGCTTTCATCAACTCATTGGGAGTTAATAACCTGGTTGTTCCTTTCTGCAAATCTTTGCTCCACGCTTTGTCACCATGCATGGTTTTGTTATGCCTACCTACTCTTGATTCTTCATGAATGTCATACAGTATTCTACCACCTCCTCGGTCACATACCTTTGCACAATACTAGCATCTGGGTGATATTGATTTTTCAAATAACCCTTGAATATCTTCATATACCTCTCGAAGGGATACATCCATCGAAGATAAACATGACCACATATCAATACCTCCCGTACAACGTGAACAAAAAATGCACCAGAATGTCAAAGAATGGGGGAGGGAAATACATCTCTAACTCACACAACACAATTACTATTTCCTCCTGCAATTCCTTCAATTTCCGATGTCTAATCTCCTTACAACATAAGCGAAACAACCGGGAAATACACTTTCTGACATGAGTTAGAAAGATGGATATAATCTCAACCGGGAGAAATTCTTGAATCAAACAATGCGAATCGTGCAATTTCACATTACCCAATCTTAATCCCTCATCGGATAATAGATTGCTAACCCTGGAAGAATAGCCCATCAGGACAACCATACATTTTAGGCAGGAACTTATCAACTATTTCTCACCTTTTGAAAGCGTGTAACAAGCAGCAGGAAAGTACTTCTTCGATCCTCGCTCCTCAGGAGCCAATTCTGGTCTAATTTCCATTTCAACCATATTTTTCCTTGACTTTGCTCCATCCTTTGTCTTAGCCAGGATATTCATCAAAGTGGCAACCAAAATATCACATACATTATTTTCAATATGCATCACGTCCAAATAGTTTCGCATGTCAAGGGACTCCCAATACAATAGTTCACTAAATGGAACGTTTATTCCAACTGCCGGAAACCTTCGGTTTCCTCTTACTCTTGCCATAGTAATTTCAAAAATTATGCAACATGTTCGAGATTAACACACCAGTTAATACAGGAGGAGAAGGTGCTAACTCAACCTTGCCATTGAATTCAGCGCGCCAATTCCTCCACCAATGAGTTGTTGGAAGCCATCCCTGGTGCCCGCCATCTTTGGTGCCCAAGATACATAGTTTTGCTTCCATGCCTTAATTGACAATATTTCATTCCTTCCAAACATACGAGGCAAGCCTCGTGACCCTTAACTGAATATCCAGATAAGTTCCCATATGCAGGAAAGTTGTTAACTGTGCAGAACAACAAGGCTTTAAAATCAAATGACTCTTTCTGAAAACCGTCATACATACTCATGCTCGGATCCCACAGGTTCTTAAGATCATCCACCAAGGGGATAGGAACATATCGATATCATTCCTCGGTTGCTTAGGACCAGAGATCTTTAGGGACAATATAACGTACTTCCTTTTCATGCATAACCATGGGGGAAAGTTGTAAATCACTACCATCACCAGCCAAAAACTATGATTTCTGCTCATATTATCGAATCAGTTTATTCCATTAGTGCACAAACCAAACCTCAAGTTATGTGGATCTTTACCAAAGACAGGAAATGTTGCATGTATCTTCTTCCACTGATCACCATCCGCCGGATGACTAATGACTTTGGGACCAACCACTGTCCGATCTGCATGCCAACTCAATTTTTTGCATCCTCAGGATTGTTAAAAAATCCTCTTAACCGAGGAATGATAAGTAGATACCAGACAACCTTGACAAGAACATTCTTCGTCTGCCAATTACCAATTTCTCCATTAACATCCACCTCCGTCAATTTGAACCTAGGAGCATTGCATTTTGGGCATACCTCCGCATTCAAGTGACTGCCCATATACAAAATATAATCGTTCCGACAGGCATGCATATTTTCATAATCCATGCCCATCAGACATAGTACCTTCTTCGCCTCATGTACCGTTTGCGGTATTCTATTGCCAATAGGAAGCATTTTTTTCAACACTTTCAACAAAACGGAGAAACCAACATCACTATAGCAATACTTAGCTTTCACATTCATCAACTACAACGTAGCCATCAATAATGTCATTCCTTCAGGGCATCCATCGTATAGAAGTGTTTCAATATGTCCGTGCAAGTCTGCAAGTTTGTTAGGATTGCCACTGTAGTTCTTGACAATCTCCTCAACTAACTCATCCATCCCATCATCCTTCTCAGGATGATCAACTTCATTTCTAGTGCGATCATCCACGTTTTCCCCATGCCAGCACCAAATTTTGTAGGATGGATCAAAACCATATATAAACAAGTCATCCTTCAAACCAATAACATCTTCATGAATAGTGGTGTTCCGACACTTCTTGCAGGGAAAATACAATACGAAAAATTCTCATTCGTGGCATTCACGGAGCATATTTAATGAACTTAGTTACAAAAGATTAATATGTCTCACGTGTTCAATCTTCGTCAAAATAATGAGTTTTATCCATGGACATTTCTTCATATTACAACAATATAAGTACACATTGTTAAGTACCATATCTTAGGAATAAGTACATACACTTACATTAATTAAATACATGGATTCATAAGATATGCATATTGATTAGAGTAACACACACACACACACACGTATGTATGTATATATATTTATGTGTTTCAACGAAAACCTTCATTATCATGCTCCCATAACATTCACCATATATAATTATGCAATGCCTACATTCAATCAACTCATACTTAAACATATCCTCTTATATCAATTGAACTAACCTAGAACCCAAATTTGAAGATGAAAATACAAATTTAAGAATGGAATACTTACTTTCTACTAGAGTGGAGATTTAAATCACAAACCCACATCCCTATATTTCCCACCATTAACAATGAGGAATTGGATCTTGTAAAGCCACCTTGAATGTGGAAGAAAATTTTGGGATTTATGTTTGACTTTGGTCAGAAGACCAACACATACTTAACAAATCTCAACATAAGCGACGTCGCTTCTCAAAGTCGTGATACATTCGGTCAAACCTAATAGTCATGCGATGTTGCTTATCTCATGAATGACTAGTTCTGCTTGGACAGAAACATGTTACCGACATCACACCGACCTCGATTAAACTATTTACTTTGAATTAAATTAACATTTACCTTGGCTACCATACAACAGAGGCAAAAAACATATTATTTACCTCTGTTTTTTTATAACCGTGGTGGATAATATTTTTTACTTCTAAAAAAAGTGAGTCGAGGTAAAAGAACATTTTACCTCGATTATTTGGACTAAGATGAAAAAATGAGGTAAAATGGGCCGAGTAAAGTGTGTTTTCTTGTAGTGAAAATTCAAATTTGGGCCATGGTCCAAAAAAACCTACCCAAACTGAACATTCTCGAGTCCCAATTCCCAAGCCCGTCTCGTCCCAAGCTGCGTGCGTGGGTTTGAGTCGAGATTCCCACAATATTAGTTGATATCCTAGTATTTTCATCCTAGCCTATATACTAGAAATATTTCTCTCTCATTTCCAATTTGGTATTTCCAATATCCCATAAAACTAATAATGTTACTCTTCAAGCAATCACTTTTAAGCCCTCATTTCTCATTTAAATGGAAGCCAAATTTAACGTGTGATTCTAGTATGAAATAGTGCTCGCGGAGACAAAGTCAACACTCCCTTATTCATGTGTAAATGGTGGTCGAAGCCCACCAGAATCTTTCCTGGAAAAATTCGATTCCAACAAACCACAAGTCATCCCGACTGATTGTCTGTACTGTTACATATTAGAGATCCAATGAAATTGCAATATTTCTTTCGGGGATATTAACTTGTTTCTCGCAAAAATCACGACCACTTGGCTGAGAGGAGTGCATCACACATCAATAACACTACTCCAAACAAGGATCTTCAAGAACTGTAACACCAATTGGTCCAAAACATAATTTATGTTGTCCAAAATGTAAACACCTTGAAAAACACAGATCAACCCATCCAATTAAATGGAGCTCCTAATAAAAAAAGTCCAAACGAAACACAAACACACGACCTGTACAGCCAGATTGAGAACATTATATCGACGTGAAAAATTAAATTGAGTGTTCATCATGAGCACAAGAATCCAATCTATCAGGTTAAAGAACAATACTAATGTACGGATATAAATCCACACTTATTCAAAAACATAAATAAGTAATATCAACTGAAAAAGTTACAGTTACCTCACCCCCATGATGAGAAGATGGGGAAAAGAAAATTGAAGAAGAAGAAAGATTTTTTTTTGAGAGGGGGAAGGTGGTGGCAGAAGGGTTCAGTTTTGCTAGAGACTAGTTATATTAGATGTCAATTACACCTATTGTAATTGCTTCTACACTATTTTTCCATACTCCTTTGTAGATCAAAGGCAGAAATATAAGTCTCTAACCCCCGTCGGGACAAAAATTACGAGAAGTTCAGGGAGTAAATTTGAAGAATTTTTTATATTTTTTATTAGCCCCTCTAATTAAAGAAAAAATTATGAAGTTTCTAGCCCCACTACATATGCATCTTGCCTCCGCCTATGACATAGATTAATTTAAAAAATATATCAATTTAATAAAGGCAAGGTAGTCTTTATCCTCCAAAAATAGAATGATGTAGTCTCCTTTTATAACCAATAAGCTTTAACAATGTACTCCCTCTCCAATCTATTTTGTCTCGACCTATAGGCATTATCCATTTCATTTTAGTTTGACCTATATTTAGTATGCCTAAACAGTCAAACGTCACAAAATGCTTTTATAACAACTTTTAGTTAGCATATTACAAAACTGAATAGCGACTTGGACTTTTATACAGTCCTTATCTTTATAAGGTTTATGTATCGATTTGTGACAATCGTAATTGTTATCATAATAAAACTCTCTATTTATATTCTATGGAATTACATTTATAAATAAATAAGTTGATCATTATACATGATTGGTTTATTAATAAAATGTTAGTGAAATCTTGTAAAATATTTTATATCGTATATTTATAATACGGAGTATAATATTTTATTTGTGTAAAGTTAAAGTATACCACTTTATTTGAGACAGGTAAAGTTATATTTTAATTATTATATGAAATGATGGTTACTGTATTGTTATCAGTTTAATTGTTTAATTTTTTTCTCGATTTAATTTAATTTATTTAAATGTAAATTTGTTCAATTTATTTTAAGGGATATATACAAGTATAACCCTACATACTTCAGTAAGTTCACATATAACTCTGAGATAATTTTTATTGCAAAAACAACCCTAACTACTTTACATAAGTGCAAATATAACCCTAAAAACTATATTTCGACATTCACTGGCCATTTCCGACCATTGACCGACCAGAAATGACCAAAATGTCCTTTCATCCTAATACAACATTTGAAAGACAAAAAATCCATTTGCTTCTACCACCTCGTCGCCATGCCTCCACCACCACCACCCCGACCACCTCCCCCTAGCACCAGCAGCCACCCCTCCCACCGCTTGGGCTTCCCCCGGCCACCCCAGCCACCCCTCCAGCCGCTAGGGCTTCCCCTCGCTAGGGTTTCCAAACTGGATCTGCAGCCGACGTTGCCGCCTGGGTTAACCCCACATCCGACATCTTCAACCTCCTGATCCGCCACCACCATCTCAACCTGTCATCCATCTCCCCTCCTCGTCCCATCACGAGCTCCACCGTCCCACCACGCAACCTTGTCTCACTCCTCGTCATTCCGCTCCGTCGCCGCTCATCCCTTCCTCATCCTCCCCCAAAATTTAGCTTCTTCCCTGTCATGCCTGTCGATTCTCATATACCAAAGATTGAAAACTGCTGATCCAAAATTTAGCTCTCCCTATTGGGGAAAAGAGGAATGAAGAAAAGCCCACAAACGCAGGCGATCGGGGATGAGAGAAAGAGTACAATGATTTGGTGTGATTAGTTACCGTGGAAGTGGGAATAGATGTGATGAAATGAGAGAAGAAATGCGACAATCAGCGGAGAGGAGGAATTGAAACAGTGGAGAAGGAAAGAAAGGGAGGAGAAAGGGTTTGAAAAATCAAGGGTAAATTTGTCTTTTTAACATAATCCGACCTCAAAGTGGCAGAAAAAATTATATTTGCACATATACTAGTTATCTAAAATTTATTTTTGCACTTTAAATTATCACTGAAACATATTTGTAATTATGTGAATTATGTAGATGCACTTCACTCTTAGTATTTTATTTAGATTAGAACAAGACCTGAGACGTTGAGAGGTTGCAATATGCGAAAGTCATAGATTTCCATTTCCCGCACTTTTGTCCAAGCTAAGAGAGTCAGCTATTGAGTCCCAAGTTGTGGACAACTCTGAAGTCTAAACTAAACTACCAGTCTACCACCAATTACCAAATGAAGACACTATATATGAATGTTGGTTCTTTATTTGCAGTCAAACTGTTACATTTCCAAAAAACCTTTTAAGAAAAGAACCAATTAACATTCATTTTCAACCTTGTAGGTCCTCAAAAGTCAAATGACATAATATGATGTTCACATTTAGTGACTAGTACATGAACAGGAGCAAGGAAACTTAGTGCTGCTACGTTTAAACATTGTAACCAACTACTGTTCTACCTACAGATGCAGATTATAATCTCTCTTCATATATTCCAGTCAACATATATTTATCCCTATCAACAGCCTCATTATTAGAACAATATATGGCAGACATCCATCAAAATTCGTCCAGTTGTTATTTTCTATTACTAATGAAAAAAAGAGCAGATCAAGTAAATCACAAGTACGTATGGGTATCGTACTTGTTACCAACCCAAAAGGAAGTCAACCTATTGCTATAAACTATGTCAGCAACCTAAATTGAACAAACTATGACCACCCATGGTATCCCTCAAAACAACTGACCTATGTCACCTATGACCTATCTCATCTTGGTTGACCTCAACAAAATCCTGGCATTTCAACCATTTTGGTAAAATGGACTTTTTATGCCTCCGTACAAGTGACATTCATGGATTGGAAGAGTATATACAATTGATGCAAGAAGATGATCAATAATGGTATTTCTATTTCAAGTAACATTCATAGATTGGAAGAGTATATACAATTGATGCAAGAAGATGATCAATAATGGTATTTCTATTTCAAGTAACATTGATTGGAAGTGCACAATTTCCTATCCAACTTAACACCACATCTTCTTATATATCAACTAGAGGGTATGTCTAAAAGTACAACTTGAAAGGGTAACAACTCTTCTACTATTCTATAGCATGACCAAAAACAAGCCATGAAAGAATTAAATCCTATAAACTACTACAACAAAAACAACACTCCAGCCTAAAAAAAGGTGGTTCCTGCCTGGTTAAAATGCAGCAGCTTGTGAGCAATCTGATCCCTAGCCTGCACAGCATTGATGGACCTGGTGGGATTCGCAGGCACCATCTCATCATCAAACAGATCAAACCTCAGCTCACTCCTCAGCCCTTCGCCGCGCATTTCGCAGATGTTGTGCAGAACACAGCAAGCTCCAAGAACAATAGGCAAGTCCTGGAGCTTAACCTCGGTCCTCTTCTGCAAGCAGCTCCACCTCGCCTTGAGCCGCATAAACGCCTCCTTCGCGATCCCCTGCACCTCTCCCACCTTCTCGTTGAGGGCGTGCTGAGTCCAGGTCAGGTTCTGCTTGGTGTAGGGGGTCAGGAGCCAGTCCATGAGCGGGAACCCGGAGTTTCCGACGATCCACACGTCCCTCAGGAGCCCGCTGTTGGCTCTCTGGTACAATGCTGACTGATCCAGGACCTTATCGTCGGTCATCGACCCTGGCCACCCGACGCAGATGTCGGTGAAGATGCCCTTAGGATCGACAACTCCCTGAACCGTGATCGAGTAAGATGTCTTCTGGTTCCTCTCCGTATGCCTCTTGTTGAAGTAAGACGCGACGCTGACCTTGGGAGCTATGATGGGAACGTGTGTGGTGTAGATTGAGCCGCCGACTTCGTTTATCCCGGAAACCATCTCGAACCCTCGTTTAACCTCCCTCATTTTCTCCTCATTAGGCCACTGGAGAAACTTTGGCATCAGGACGTTTTTTATGGCGGAGCAGACCTCCAGAACGAGCTTGTGGCAGGTGGAGATCCCCAGCCCGAACCTCTTCGAAACCTCCCGGAGCGGCTCTCCGGTGGCCAACCGCCATATACAGACGGCGACCCGCTGGCGGACCGGGATGGCTAAACGGAGCATTGTGTTCTTCTTGGTGACGACGGGCTCCAGCTCCTCGCAGATCATCTCGAACGTGCCCTTGCTCATCCTGAACGCCTTCTCGAACTCCTCCTCGGAGATTTCGGGGCTGTTGTACCGCTCCCACCACTCATTTGATCGGCTCTTCACCCACAGCCGCCGCTGCGAGGTACCCCCTCCGCCCTCCGCCCCGTCGGCGTCAGGGGAATTCCGGCGAGCCCTCTTCGTCTCCGGGACAGTACTAGTACTAGTACCAAAACTAAAATCCTGCTTCACTACAGCTTCCTGATTCCTCATCGGACTGGGAGTACCGGACGGCGGGGCTGAAGCCATCGCCGAAAAACCAAAGAACTCGTCCTCCAGACCCTCCAGCTTCTCGTTCTCGAAGTTCCAGAAGGTGTTGAGAATGTCCTGAAATGGGGTGGCGGCGGC
>JAULKM010000001.1:15218215-15242793 GCA_032355605.1 Rubia tinctorum
GGGGGCGGGGGGGGCGGTAGTGGGTCGTGGCTAGGGTTTTCAATCTGTAGGGCTGGGTTCTGAGTGGCAAAGCGGTGGCAAGGGGAGGCTAAGATTGAACAGGGCCACAGGTGGTGGCGTAGAGGTAGTGCTAGGGTTTCCGAGCGGCGGGACTAGGTTTCAGACGGTGGAATGGTGATGAGCGGGGGGGGAAGGGGAGGGAGGGATAGGGTTGAGCGGGGGGACAAGTGATGGCGGGGAGAGGTAGTGGCTAGGGGTTCCGGGTAGCAGGGGTGGTGTTCTGGGCGGTGGAGGTGTTGGTGGGAGAAGGTGACGGCGGATTAGAACCAGTTGTGGCCAGAGGTCCGACGGCGGAGGGCGGAGGGCGGAGGTCAGGCGACGGTGCTCGAATGCGGCAACACAGGTTTAGGGTGTTTGAAGAGGTTTAGGGTGTGAAGTTGGAGAAGAAGAGGCCTAGGGGGTATACTGGTCATTCAATATTTAGTTATAAGTTTATGGGGGTATTTTTGTTTTTTCACTTTGGGTCCATGTCTGAATTGCATCGGTCAATGCCTGAATAGTATAAATAGGGTAAAACTGCACATTTTAACAATCTTATAGAGTCATTCCTGCACTTTCAGATTTTACAAAGTTATTCCTGCACTTTTTCAATCTTATAGGGTCATTTTTGCACTCTTCCCTATATATTTACAAAAAAAACCACCTGATATGGTGGAGGTTTGACGGATCCCTACCTGTTTATTAATAAAAACAAAATAATACAGAAAATGGTGACGTAATACCTTACCTCTGAAAGATCTTAAGGTTCAAATACATCATTCCCATAATACTCTAATGAACCTTGGATGAAAATCGCAACAAAATTAAAATTCACATTACTAATATTAATTACATTGTGGGAATTATAAAACAGTTTTGAAGCATTGTTAAATCTAAGTCCTAACATAGGGAGTGTAATGGGCATGGTTTAGTGAAAAACTATACTCTCTATAACTGAGGGGTCCGGGGTTCAAAACACAACCCATCAAGAATTGTGAATATTAGAGCAATTTCTTGATGAGGATTACCCAGCATCATAGGACCGGGTCGGTGGTCCCCGCTGTGGTTTCCCAACCTGCAGGTGGTCGATGATGGTGAGATCGTGGTAGTTCCGGTTTCTGGGGCAGCGGTTCGTTGGTGGTCCAGCGTTTGGGTGTTCTCAGGAGCACATCCCTAGCTATCAAATGGATGGAGTTTCATGCTCCACTAAGCTTCAATAGATTCAATGATGGTGTCTCATAGTTAGGTCCTAGATTAGGATGTTAACATGTAATTTGGTTGCTTGTATGTAACATTTCAAAAAAAAAAGTCCTTACATAGGGACATTATGATGCATCTGATAGAATCTGGGCTTGAATTTGTCTAGGTGAACCTACAAAAATAAATTTATTATCTACCTTTTCGTTGCTTGCAAGTTTCATGAGTGAATCCGCTACATTGTTGGCTTCTCAAAAAATATGTTGTAGCTTATACGAGAATTGTTGCAGCAGCCTTCGGATACCTCTAATGTCCTTTGAGTAGTTCCATGGTTCTTCACAACTATCTTCAAGCATTTTGAACAGAACCTAAGAATCTATCTATATTTCAAGGTGAGAAATCTTTTTGAATCTCTGCAAGTTGTGTAGGCCATATCATTCACGAAATTGTTAAAGGAAATTTTTCGGAATAATGAGAATAATTGTGGCTTACCCAATTGGTATCTCTAACACTCTTTATATATGAAGAATATTTACATGGAAAAGTCAATTCTAGCCTAATATCTTAATACACCCTCTTAATCTTTATGAGTTGCAATAACGGATAGATTGGAACGATATTTACAGAATAACTCACTAGAAAGATCTTCAATAAAAATATTAGCAACCTGTAACTTTGTAGGAACATGTCTAACCTGAAGACCTCCATGTGTAACCATTTCATGAACAAAGTGGTAGTCTACATCAATATGCTTGCTACGATCATAATGAACCGGATTGGCAGCAAGATATGTGGTAGAAACATTATCACAATAGAGAGTTACAGGAACATGAAGAAAATATCCCAAATCGGCAAGAAGCTGACGAAGCCAAATTCTTTCAGCTGCAGTGTAAGCAACAACCCTATATTTAGCTTTGATTGAAGATTTTGACACAGTAGGTTGCTTCTTAAAGCGCTAAAAAATTAAATTATTTCCAAGAAAAATAGCATTATTTAGTGGTAGAACGACGACTGTCATGACAACCAGCCCAATCTGCATCAGAATGAGCTACCACTAGCGCAGGAGAGCTCTCCAAATGGAGAAAAAAAATCAAACTCCAAGGTAGCCTGCAAGTACCTGCAAATTCTCTTCACATCACGAAGGTGAGTAGTACGAAGAGCATGCATAAACTGAGAAACCATATTAACAACATAAGCAATATCCGGACGAGTCATAGTTAGATATTGCAAGGCACCAACCATACTATGATAATATGTGGGAACAGTAAGAAGGTCTCCATCAACAGATGACAATGTAACTCTAGAAACACATGGTGTGCGTACAGATGGTTACTTGTCTTAAAGGTGAAATTTCTTTAGCAAATCAGACACATATTTTTGTTGGGACAAAAATAGGCAAGAAAGAGTACGCGACACCTGGATACCTAGAAAATAATGGAGATCCCCCAAATCCTTCATATCAAACTGAGATGAAATGAGTTTATGATCTAGAGCGGAACTACTACCTGTGAAAACAATGTCATCCACATAAAGAAGCAAAATAAGCATATGACCCTGATACTTTAAAACAAACATAGAGGTGTCACAAGTGATGCATTTAAAATCAATGGATACTAAAAAAATTGCTGAACCAAGAAAACCAAGCTTGTGGTTTTTTCAACCCATATATGGTCTTACGTAAACGACATATATAATTGGGCTATGAAGGATGTGCAAACCCCTCAGATTGGCTCATGTAAAATTCTTCCTTCAAAAACCCAATGCAAAAAGGTATATTTAACATCTAATTGACGAACAATCCAATTAAGAGAGACAACAATAGTAAGAACTAAACACACAGTAGTAGGCTTCACAACAGGACTAAAAGTTTCAAAATAATTAATACTTGTCTGTTGGTGATTGCCTAAAACAACAAGTCTGGCCTTAAACAGCTCCACAAACCCATCATAATTGTATTTAATTTTATATACCCATTTACAGCCTAGTACATGACAATTGTAGTCATGAGGTACCAACTCCCAAGTATCATTTTTAATTAAAGTCGTATACTCATCAAGTATAGCCTACTGCCACCGAGGATCTTTGGATGCCTGTTTAAAATTGGACAGTTTTAATTCTATGACATCTATTTTTGAATCCATTAGGCGCTGAGGTTTGGAAATACCATCTTTAAGATGAGTAACCATAGGATGATCATTTGCAACAAGTAAAGGAAACTGAGAAGCTGAACCAAGAAAAACGAATTACTAAGGACCATGAACTGACTTGGGAGAAATGATAGGTGAAGACGAGACAGGCACTGGAATCAAAGATACATGCTCTGGGGAAGAATACACTGGAGAGATAGATGGAGGACTCAGCTCGACAGGAGCATGGGAAACCATGGCATTCTCCGTCAGTGTTAGGGATGAAACAACTGGAAAACTGAGTGGATTCAGCGAGAAAGGAGACACCAGTAGTGGAGCCACAATAGAGACTGGCGTAGACGTTGCATGAACGACGACACCTGGGGATAACTATGAACTCGACGAGACCACTGTAGGGGACCAACTCAAATTTAAGGTAAGAAGAGAGGAAAATTGTAAAGTCGAGTTGGTAGAAAGAAAACTATGATAGAGAAATTGTTTCTCATGAAAAATAACATGATAACTATATAAACATAACCTGAAATGGGATCAAGACACCTATATTCCATGTAGTTAGAGGCATAACCAATAAAGACACAATGTTTCGATTTAGGCTATAATTTATTGATCTTAGCATCCATAAAAAGTGGAAAACATGCACAACCAAAAACCTTTAAAAAATATAAGATGGTGAACGATGAAATAATTTCTCAAAAGGTGAACCACCACCTCCCCCCCCCCAAATCTGAGCTTGGTAGGTGATTTATGGTAAACATTGCTTAAAATGCGACATCAACCCAGAATTTAGCAGGCAAGTTAGATTGAATTATCACTGTACTAGACATTTCAATAATATGCCTATGTTTACATTCATCAACCCCATTTTGAGCCTGGGTGCTTGGACAAGAATTCTGAAAAATTATTCTTGATTTTTGAAAATGTTGAGTAAGAGTAGAATTATCAAATTCCCATCTGCCATTACTTTCTCATCAGCTTTCCCATCCTCTTAGTATCAAAATTAATGGTACCCAACCTAGCCCAGCTGATACCTTATGCCTGGATGCAGAAAGGCCTAGGGGGGGTCGGACGATAGTGACCCCCCTAATGGGCAAAGCGAGCCCATTACACCAATAGTTCTCATTGGGATAAACCCTAATACTTCTACTGCAAGAAAACAAAACTATAACCCAACATAGAGTAGGTCGTTATATATAAGCTGGTATGTCACATCACATCGGTTATTCTAGTGAATTTACTATTCATCTATATATCTTAATGACAAGACTGTCATAAATTGTTCCCTTGGAATTCTCAAGAGGCTCTTTCTTGCAGGCTACGCTAGGAAATTTGACAGTGGCTTCTTAGATATACATCAAGTTGGCACGCCCAGTGGGCCTCGTAAGTAACAAAAATCCATTTTCTAGTGTATGTTTTCTTCCACTTCTACGGCCACAACCTTTCATAGTAGCGAGCAACTAAGGAACAAGAACACAGAAGTTGGTGAGGAGGTTCAATCGGCCTACAGGTAAAAAAGAAGGAATAGGTGAGTGGTAGCACCAGGATCACAACCTGTAGGAGCTAGCCTGATTGAAACCTCAGTTAGACAAAGCTTAGCCACCAACGTGGTGAAGGAACCAAACCCAAGGGCTGTAGGCTCCCCATGACATCTGGAAGCTATCGAGAGCCTTGGCTAAGAGGGGTTAGCAGTGCAAGGCCGCTAGCGGATTTGCACGCTTGAATCGACAACCAATTCACGGAAGCCACAATGGACTCCCAAGATGCCACCTATGACATATTGGGTGTACCAAGTCGACTCCCTGTGAACTAGTAGTATCTCATGCTCAGAAAAATCTTACAGGAATGATGCAAGCACTAGCAACGATAGGATATTGGGTAACACCACTGTCACTGCCGCATTTGCCATCTGTGCAGCCTCTTGTGACGTTCCCCTCCCTGGAGCACATCTCTACGACACCTCGGGTAGAGCACTTGCTTAGGGAGAGGATGGGTTATCCCCAACATTCCTTTCCCAGGTACGGTTTTGGTCTGCTCCTCTCGAACATGATGGCACAACTTGATTATGCCCTCGTGACTATGGGGACAAATGCACCAACGCAGCTAGAAAGATTCCTCCAACAGTACCTGCATTCTTTAGTGGCAATATCTTGATACCAGTCACCATTTTCATACCCCCTTAGGGCGGAAGGAATCCTATCTTCCCCCCCCCCCCTTGAATCCAACCAATGATGTTCCCTTATTATCCTGGGCAGGGGTTCCAGCCATCGCTCAAATATGTAGATCATCGAGCGACCTGGTTGGGGAATAACGCCAATAGCTCCCTCAATAGAGAACTTGATAGGATGATAGGTCCCACATCAAGGGTGGTGATCTCTCTCATTGACCTCTCGATCACATCGGTCTGGTGGCCAGCAGATACAAAGTCGTTCGAAGGGCTCCTGATGTACGGAGAAGATTCAGATCCCAGAGAGTTCATTCAAACTTTCCTTAGTCTGATAAACTCTTGTGATTTTGATGAATGGTTAATGTGAAAACTGGTAGGAAGTTACCTACAGGGAAAATCATAGGAATGGTTTAAAAAATTGACCCCAGATCTCTGCACTCATATGGAGACTTCATCGTGGCACTACTAGGCCATAACTTCCAAAAGAATAAGTTTAAAAAGACCATGAAAAAATTATTCCAGAGCTCCTAGAGACCGGGTGAAAGCACGGATGGGTACTACCATAGATACGTGACGAGAGGCTGTCGGTCGTGGATAGTACCAAATATGGAATGATATTGGGGTACATGTCAGGAATGAATGATGTCGACCTCTATAAAAAGTTGTACACAGAGACTTAGGACACACCACAACAACTCTAGGAAATAGTCAAACAAGACTCAAGGTCGAAGAGCAAGGAAAAAGGAAAAGAGATGGTGGAAGAATGCCCAAGAGACGTTTGAGGTCTAGCAATAATTGGGGGAAGAAAACGGTCAAAGCCCAGAAACCCAACTTTGAAATATACACCTCCATAGCCCAACCTCGAGCAGAGATCCTGACCATACACCAAGGTTTATTTTGAGACCCTCCCTCTTTGAGGAACTCCGCGGCAAGGAAATTATTGAACAAGTACTACGATCACCATGAGGATCATGGATATGACACAAAAGAATGCCACCATCTCAAAATGGATATTGAGAGATGTGAACGAGAAGGGCTACTCCGTGATCAGGCTGCACAACCACAATCTCGAGATGACCCTCCAAAAATAAGAAATGAGCGCAGACAGGGGTGGTGCTAGAGATCGTAATGAACCAATAATAGCAGGGTTGAAGGGGACTGGGGTGGTGCTAGAGATCGAAATGAACCATGCCCCCCGAACCCACCAGAGTGGAATCCCGATAACATGGGTCTGGTGGCCAACAAGGTGATTAAGGTCATCAATGACATAGTGGGGGAATGGTCCTCGAACTCCATAATGAAGTCTAAATCTTGATGCATTCCCCTAAGAGAGCCACTGCACAAACAGCTCAAGCCGGAGGAAACCATCACCTTTTCCGAGGCGGACGTCGTGCCAAACCAAATTCCCCAAGCCTACCCCATTGTGATCTCTGCCATGATAGGCATCTCATATGTGAATAGGGTATTTGTAGATGAAGGTAGCATATTAGAAGTCATATTCTCTAGCTGCTTCAACTAGTTGACATTGGGCATAGCAATTTGAAGAAGTTCGCATCGCCATTTTTGGGATTCATGTGGAAGACTGTGATCCCCCTCAGGATAGTTACCTTGCCGGTCTGTGTGGCACATGGGGACAAGGGGAGTAACGATTGATTGTAGCTCTGCAACCAATGGTGTCCTATCAATTTTTAACTTCATACTCGGACGACCGTGTGCCAAGCCAGAGCAGTATGGTTATCCTTCTATGATCTGATGACGAAGTTCCCGACTAGTCGAGAGATAGCCTTCATCCGAGAAGATCAAATGATGACCAATATTTGTATGCTAATTGTGTTGAAATAATTCAAGAAAGATAATAAAGTGGCCTCGATATATGTGGAGATAGGCTCGACTGACATGGAGCAGATCCCCGTCCGAGCTTACGGTACAGTGGTTATTGGAAAAATTATTCCTAAATATATAAAAGGAAAGGTTGAAGGCACTATTGAACTAATATATGGATGTACTTTCCTGGAGCATGACCAAACTCACCGGAGTGCCAAAACACTTAGAGGTCAACAGGCTGAACATTGACCACTCATTGAAACGGGTGAAACAAAAGAGAAGGTTATTTGCCTCCGAAAGAGCAGAGACAATTAAATATGAATGGCAAAAGCTGATTAAAGAATAAGTCATTAAAGAGGTCATATATTCTGAATGGGTAGAAAATCACATGATGGTCCAAAGCACGATAAGGCATGGCGTATGTGCATAGATTTCATCGATCTAAATAGATGCTGCCCTAAAAATAGCTACTCACTCCCTCATTCCATCGACCAGCTGGTAAAGGCCACAACCGGCTATCAAGTCCTAGTTTTCTTCGACTCACACAAAGGGTATCATTATATCCAAATAGTGGACAAAGACAAGGAAAAACATCGTTTATCACGAATTTCAGGATATTTTGCTATTAAAAATGCCCTTTGGCCTAAAAAATGTTGGTGCGACATATCAGAGACTGGTTGACAAACTCTTACAAAAAAACAATATGAAGAAACATAAAGATTTTATGTCGATGATATGTTGGTGAAAAGCGAGACGCATGAGTAGTTCCTTCTGGATCTAAGCGAGACGTTCGAGGGACTTTATCAGTTGAACTTAAAGCTAAACCCAGCCAAATGTGTGATTGGCGTTGGGGCGGGAATTTTTTTGGGTTTTATGGTATCAGAACGAGGTATCGATATCAACTGATAAAAGGTTGAAGCATTGATAAATTTGAATCCTCCAAAAATGGTAAAAGAGGTCCAAAGACTAACGGGGTCGCTGTCGGCCCTGAGTCCTTTTTGTCAAAAGGAGCAGAAAATCACCCACCATTCTTCGACGTACTGCAAAAGGCCGAGAAATTTTAATGGACAACTAAATGTGAGAATGCCTTTAGAGATCAGAAAAATATATTTGAGATCCCTTCCGACACTGATGAATCCCTATAAGAGCTCCCCCGACCAACGATACTGGTTAAAATTTTGTGCAAACAAGGAACAAGATGACTATGGGAACTTAAAGGACCAGGATCAACGTTCCCACGGGCATCCATGCTCCTGGCATTTTGGGTCTTGGAATTAGAACCCCCTCAGAAAGATCCTCGGCTTCTCGCAGATGATTGGATCTCCCATAGCCATCTCTCGGCTTCCTTATAGGTTGGAGCATATCCGGGCGTCTGATGAAGTTTGCGCTCATGAAGGGACTGAGTGGTTTCTCAGAGTTGCTCCATAATGTTGTCCATAAGGTCTAATCTTGCGATACCATATCGGAGATCGTGAGCTCCCATGCTCTCCGTAGGCCTTAAGGGTGCAGTCCTGCTCGACCATCCTCCCTTCGAGCCTCTCATTCTCAAAGAAAAAACCACAGCAAAATAGCTCATTGTCTTTAAGACATCGCTTGGCTATGCTCACTAGAATGATCAAGGATTAGAGAATCATACTTGTAGGTCGATCATTCCCTCGCGAATACTACGAAAAATAAGTGGTTTGACCTCAAGTAACTCAAAAATAAAGCTAGGGGTATTTTATCTTTTTAGATTAGGTCAACGTCTGAATTTCTTCAGTCCACGCTAGAATAGTGCAATTTGGGTATATCTGCACAATTGTTCAAAATTTAGGGTTAGTTTTACACTTTTAGATTTTACAGGATTATATTGGTACTTTCGCAAAATAATAAGTTAGTTTTGTACTTTTCCCTTTTTAAAGATATTTAAATTTTACATGAAAATAGCATTTGTGAAGCCCATATTCGGACTTGTTAAAATGCAAAATTTTCAAGTCGTGCTGAAAAAGTACCCGGTTATTTTTATCCAGGCTAGCGGCGCAACGGTTTAGGTATTATAGTCCGGGTAATTTTGAATACCCTTACTTACAATACACATTCCCATTCTTATGCAAAAGAAAAAAAATATAGATAGGAGGATGACAACTCGTAGATGCACAACATGTACAAAAAATGAAGAAATAGTTGACGAAGATAATACAATTGAGGAAGAAAACTTATGAAACAAAGAAGGTTCGGATGGCAACCAGGCATACAGAGAAGGCTAACCAAGAAGCACATTGTGGGACTTCCCATAAAATTTTAATTTCTAGATTGTTGTTGATTTTGCCACGTGTCGAATGTTGATTTAGGAATAATGTCTTGTTTTGTGGATGATCTCCTCCAAATATTGTCTTTCAAGCCTAGATAATATTTGATAGCTCGTCTTAAAACTTTTTTGGAATCCATCTTGTTGAATTTCCTAAGAATTCGCTTTGATACGATATTTGAATGATGCTCTTCCAATTTTGGAATATCTATCGGAAATGAACAGAGCAATAACACTCCACAACTTCCTAAATCGTCTATTATTTCGGGTTCCATTATGTGTAGGATGAAATTAATAATTCATTTAAAGAATAGAACCATAGCAGTTTCAAAATGGAAGATACACCAGACATGAACATTCAATTACAATTCATAGCTTCTGACATCAGAAACCTAAACTGGAAATTCAATTCTACTAAATAATATTATCATTTTTTCATCTCATTTAAATTTTTCAAAATAAACTAATACTAATATAATCATTTTCCAAACTTCCAAACTATATTACATTCGTTTAAATATACAACTAGTGGATAATTTGAGGCAAAGCATCACAGATGGGATGATTTCTTCATCATAACAAAATCTATCACAATCACTGTCTTCCTCCAATAAGTTTTTTCGTTATCACAACCACATCTTCTCATTCTATGATGTGCAGTACAAAAAGTTGGTCGAGTTGTATTTACAATCCTCGCCTTCCGAGCACATATCATCTTCAAAATGTTGACCAAGCATTGACGACATGCATTAAACTTTCTCTTTTTCATTCCCGATTTCTTCATATCCTTAAGTAATTTTACTCTCTCCACTGATTTTCACCTCCATAAAGAGTAAAATTATCGCCAACGTGTAAGATGTTTTTTCATGCCCTAATTTTGCAGCTTCCTTTAAGCATTCAAATGCATTGATTATATTTATCCCTCCAAAATAATCAACATGATAAGGATTACACTAGAAGAATAAAATTTAAAATATTAAAATATATTCATACACTATGAAATTGTTTGGCTAATATTGATTTTAATTTAGAAATGTATCATATGCATACTTACCACTGCCTTTTTGAACAATGCTTTTGAATTTTTTTCTTTGTTTGCATTTATAAAAAAATTATACTTGATTGTTCTCATCAAGCCATTGAACAATTGGATATTTTTCCAGCAATACCTGTTGATGGATGAAGTCTTCGTTTGCAACCTCGGAAAAGTTCTTACAACTACATCATGCGAAAACAAATTAATGGACGACAATCAAACCTTCAGTTTGCGCAAGAAGTTAAAAAATGGTGCATAACATAAACGAGAGCATACCATTGTTTTGTGCAACGAAGATCCGTGAATGAACTTGATGCAACTCTAACTAGAATATCAACAAGAATTTCCCTAGAAAAATTGAACAGTATCTTCATACCACATTTATTGTTCTTATTTCTATGAGTTTATATGCTTAGGTGAATAGGGTTGGGTGAATTGTTTTAATTTATATTGAATATAGGATGAATGTTAATTAATATTCATTTAACGGGAAGTGTTACATATTCTGCCTAGGAAACCAAATTTCTGGTTGCATATTTTACTACAAATCAGTATGGGATCCAGAGTTTCTATTTTCAACGTGGTTGGTTAAACCTCCGATATCGCTTGTAGTGTTCGATATAGGTTTCGATATTGGAACTGGTCCAATAGGATGATGGTTATAACCAACTTGTGTTTTGGTTCTATTGACGTTGATTTAGTAATAATTGTCGTTAATTAAACACCATTACACAACGGTTGTACTCCAAGTGCCATGTATTGACATTCTGAAATCGTCCAATGATTGGTAATTCTGTCGATCGCATGTTTCAAGTCCAAAACATCTAAAGTACGGCTGTTCCGAGTTCAAAACTTTAAAATGCCACAAAACGGAGACGTTAATAACTATTCCTTCACTAGTGACTTTAATTATTAAACAATATTAATATATATAATATTATAATATCATATGAGATTTTGTTATATTTATCGTAATGTATAATTTTTTTAATATCAAAATATTATAATTTTTTATTATACATTTAATAGATTAATAATTAAACTTATATATTTTTATCTCTAAGGCTAGAAACCTTAGAAAGGGACTAGTAAGATATTATTGTTGTGATTACACTTTAATCTGTGGGGGAAAAAGTGTAGTTTGGAAGAATTTTTAGAATGTGTTTGACATGTTTTATTAGTTGTTTTGCTTATAAGTTAAACACTTTCGTCTGTTTGGTAAAAGGTAAAAAATAGTTTATTTTAAAAATCTAAATTATTTTTGGGGGAAAAGCATATGTTGGTCTATCCCCACTTTTCGAAATAAGTTAGATTTGTTTATAAACACAACTCCGCCAAACACAACCATAAAGGGATGAGTAGGGTTCATAGGCTGCTTTACTATAAGCTAAGTAGCTTTTAGTGTTTAGAGAACTCCTAAGTTGCTTATTTTAGAAGCAGAAGTTATTTTTTGTGGGGAAGTAGAAGTCGATCCTCTCATACTTATAAAATAAGTCAATTTTACTTTTAAACACAGCACCACCAAACACATCATTTATTCATCGATTAGTATACCGTATTTTTGAGTTATATATATGTGAATGTGCATTATATATTCACTAAATGTTTATTTTAATATTTTTAATTATATATTAAAATAATTGTAATTAAATTGTAATAATGTACACTTTCACATAGAAAAGAAAGCGTCTTTTGTCAGATCGTCTTAAATCAATCATGACAAGTCTCGTTCCTATAACTTTTAAGGTTAGATTATAATTATTTATATTTTAAGATATGTTTAAATATTTTAAAATTGATGAGAATCTCATTACAATGGCCCTGTTTGGCAATCAACAGTTGGCGTTTGGCTGTTTCATTTAGCTAGTTTGACCAGTTGTTTATGTTAGCAATTTGTGTTAGTTATTTGACCGTTAGCACTTTACAAAAGTGTTTGGAAAATTTAATCATCGGTTGTTAGAGATTTTATGCAAAATGACATTCAAGAACATTACGATCATTCTTTTTTTCCTCAAGGGAATACCACCTGTTATGGTGGGAGATTTGGTCGACCCCTACCAGTTTATTAATAAAAAATAGAAAATACAAAAAGAGGGGGATATGATAGCCTTACCTCACAGTGAAAAAACAAATCCCTTGACTAAATCTATACAAAAGAACTGTTGTAAGCCTAAGTCTAAGGGATTCAACACAACGTGGAAAAAATTACAACAAAAATTAGAGTATAGTATCTCAAAATATTACAAATATGACTGTAAAAAATACAAAAGTATATAATAACTTATCATTTTAATTTGCGTAAATATGGAAAAGCCACTCCAAACATCCGCACTTTGCTTTGTATCTCCATCGGAGGACTTGCACCCACGAACACTATATTTACCTTTGTTGAACTCGCTAGTCTTGCTAAAGAATCTGCAACATTATTGGCTTCTCTGGATATATGTGATATGGAATAGGAGGTCATCGAACTTAGTAGCTTCCAAGTTTGCCTTAGTTCTGTGTTGCACTGCCATGGAATTTTTTATTCCTTGATCACCATCTTCACTAAAATCTCCGAGTCGCATTCCACCTCAATTTCTTTTATGCTTTGATCAGTTGCAGCTGTTAGACCTTGAAGAAGAGCTATAATTTCAGCTTTCAAACTAGAGCATTTGTTTTTGCAGCTGCAATTACTGGATGACCCTTATTGTTTCGTATGATCCAACCTGCACCAGACTCACCATTTCGTAGAACTGAACCATCTGTGTTCAATCTAAAATTATAGGTGGATGTCATGTTATAATCTTAGAGCCTTTATTCATAGAAATTCTTTGCAATAACAATCTAGGCCATGTATTATTTGCAATGGACCAGGACTAGTATCCATCCAATTTGCTTCCCAAAAGGAAACTTTCCCTTCACCTATTTGGATCAGAGTGTTTTTTAACAAATTTCATGAACATCTTTTATCCTTTTCCAGGTTTTAGAAGGTTCATGGTTATCAAGTGTTGACCACATGACTTGAGACCAAATAGATTTTCTTTGCTGTAATTTCCACCAAAGATTGATTGAGAAGTTTTTAATCATTGTATGCAAGTCTTTGAAACCAAGGCCATTTTCATCATGAGGATAACATAATTTTGGATAAGATTTCCATATTCTCTTGTTTTGATTTTCAGAATTTGTCTTATGTATTTGATCTATTATGTGTTTTGTTAGCTTAATTACCATTACCAAGTGCAAAAGAATTGATGATAACACATGTTTGATTAGTATAATCTTCCTAGATGATGAAAAGATTTGATTTTTCCATGTATTAATCTTAAATTGTATTGAATTAATTGAACCTGAGAAGTGCAAGTTTTTATTCCTCCTGGTAAAGATTGGACCACCTGGATATTTGAATGGGAAGGATCCTGCCATTATGTTTGTTTCATAATTTAAATTAGAGATTATATGATTTGGAGTATGTTTGGAGATATAGAATGAAGATTTTTTCAAAGTTTACCTTTTGACCAGTTGCTAGTTCAAATGATTTTAAGAAGCTAACAATTATTTTGATGTCTGATTTTGTATATTTCATAAAGTTAGAAGTATCATTGGCAAATGATAAACAGGAGACTTTGATCATCTGATTGGGGAGTTTATAATACTGAAGATTTGAGTATTTGAAAAAGAAGTTCAGATTTTTTGGAGAAAGGTTCAGTTAAGCGGATAAATAAAAGAGGGGAAAGGGGGGGGGGGGGGCCTTACTTCAATCCCCTTGAGGTTTGAAAGAATCCAAATGTGCATCCATTAACTAATATGGAGAAATATGCTGACTATATATTTCCCATAATCAATTTGATTAATGTTTCAGAGATTCCTAATTGGGCTAACAGTTTTTTAAGAAATGGAGTTGAAACCCTATCAAAATCTTTCATCATGTCCAATTTCATGATCATATTGAAACCTTTAGATTTAAAATGTAGATAATTAGTTAACTCTTACATTAAGAAAACATTATCCGCCAATTCTCTTCCTGAAATAAATGTTGATTGTTCAGGAGAATTAAATTTTATCCATATAAGGTTTTAATCTTTCTGCTATCATTTTTGAGAAAACTTTATTTGTAAAGTTACACAAACTGATTGGTTTATAGTCCTTAAAATAAGAGAAGACTTCTTTTTTTTGGATAAGGACTATCATTGTTGAAGAGAGGGATTTAGGTATTTTAGTTAACTTTAAAAAATCATTAACTGCTTCTAAAAAATCTTCTTTTATAATATTTCAAAAAAAATTAAAGAATATTCCTGAGAATCCATCTGGACCTGGAGCCGAATTACTGTCCATTTTATTAATGGTGTTAGTTAGTTCACTCATAGTTATAGGTCTCAGTATGTATTCGTTCATTTCATAAGTTGCTGCTTTATGTATATTTTCTAGCATACAGGCAGTATTAATTCATGTATGATCAAGATGTTCAACAGAAAGAAAGTTGGAAAAGAAATGGATTGCTTCTTTCCCAATATCAGTTTGGTCATGTAACCAAATTCCTTCAGAGTTTAGATTGATGAGATTAAATTTTTTATGTTTTCCTTTAGCTGAATTATGGAAGAATTTAGAATTTGAATATTCTTCTTTTAGCCATTTTAATCTAGCTTTTTGTCTCCTATATATGTCCTGGTTTTTTTTAAAGCTAATGTTAGATTTGCCTTTGCTAAATTCATAGCCGATAAGTTTTGAGGTGTATCATTTTGTTATAAGTCTTTTTCAGTTTGAATCAGTTGCTCTTCACAAGTTTTAATTTTGTCAAAGACATTGCCAGAGACCTTTTAGTTCCAAAATTTTAGAGTCAATTTTAAAATAATAATTTGAAAGATAGTCTTAACATACCCGAGGATTCTATATTAATATTCCAAGCATCTTGGACTAATTTCATGAATGTTGGGTGGTTTAACCACCATTCTTGAAACTTAAATGATTTTGGAGATGTCTGTTTTGATGATTATGAGATTTGAAAGATAAGAGGTTTGTGATCTGATTGTTCTCTAGCTAATGTTTGAATTTTGAAATTTTGGAAATAAGACCACCATTTGTTATTTGAGATTCCCCTATCTAATATTTTCCAAACTCTGCTTTTTGGTCTCATTCCAGTCCAAGTAACAAACTACTTGAAGTTGCAATATTTGATAGGCCAAAATCATTTAAGAATTTATTAAAGTTTCTGATGCACTTTTGGTTTGGAATTGAGGGACCAAGATATTCTTCACCCGTTGAAATGACATTGAAATCACCTATAAGACACAGTGGGAGGTCTTTAAAGGTGGATAGGTGCTGCCATAATTTTGACCTTAGTTATCATGTATACATGGCTTGGAAATTTCCAAATAAGATATTTTAGTCAAAATTACTTGATCAGTTACCAAAAGGATATCAGTGTGAACTGAATCATCCCATAATAGCCAAATTTTACATTGTGGATCCGAAAAAAGTTTTTAAAACCTAATTATTTTCTATGTTTTGAATGGCATTTGAGTTAATCATACATTCAATTTAGAAAAAGAATTTTAATTTATGCCTTCTTTTAATATCTTTAATTAATGTTTGAGTGCCCTTATTGCCAACTTCTCAAGCATTACAGATACATGTATTGAGACTTATCATTGAGAAGATTTATTAGATTTCATTGATGAACATGTTAGTACCGTTTTAACTAAAGAAGTATAGTCTTTCCTATTGTATTTTCTGGTCACGATTTTAGATTCAGTTCATGTTGAGGGTTCATGGATGTTTGTGTTTTTATTAAAGTGTTTAATCTTTTTTGAGATTCTTGTAAATCTGCTTTAATCTCTTCAAAATTCATATTTTTGTTATGGTTGTCTTTTGATATTGGTGTCTTTGGGTTTTCATTGTCTAATCAATCCAAGTTCTTATCTTTTTTTATGCAGAACTAAGGAGAGGAAATTCACCCCATTTCAATATATTGATCATTGTTACTTTCATCTTGGGAGTTTTTTATTAGATCTGGAATTCTTAGTAATTAGAATTTTAAGACTGTGTGAATAGTAGTTAATCAGATTTATCACAGGCAATTCAGCAACGGCAGTAGAAATATCATCATAGAAAGTATTAGTACCAGCATTGAAAATGTCAGACTCAACAACAAAGGAAACAACAGCAGGTAGTTCAACTTGATTCATAACAGGGAATTCATCAACAATAGCAGAAATAGAAGCATAAAAAGTATCAAGATCAGCAGTGGAAATATCAGAATCAACAACAGAGGATAGATCAATAGGTAGCTCAACTTGATTCATAACAGGGGGAACATATATAACAATTTCAGATGGGATATCAGATTCACATTTAGAGTTGTTATTCACTAAAGCTTTTCAGATGCAGAATCAACATAATTAATAACTGCGACAGATTTATTTTTAGCATTTTGAGCAGATAAGGTTCTCTTTTGAAACATATCATTATTATCTGAAGCCTTATGACATGATACATTTTTCATTTGCACAAAAACATAATCAGAAAGTGGCATATTAAAAATAGTATGAGATGGAACATGAGCATCAATAGCTGATGCTTTATCTTTTGAATTAAGATATGCTAAAGTCTTGCTTCCCTTCTCAACTGAATCTTTTCCACTTTTTGTCCTTGCATCCTCATTAGATACCTTAAAAGCTTTGTCATATTTGTTTTTCAACACAGGCACATATATTTTTTCAGTGATAGAAATGCCAGATAAAGAAGCCTTTCCCCCATTACTTGATATCCTTCTCTATTAACCATTGGGGGAAATGGGTTTACCTGTTTCTTTATTAAGTTGGACATTGTCCTTAGGCCTCCAGGCATTGAGGGTCGTTTTTTATGAATCAAACTTACAAACAGCAGAAATATGCCCGAGTTTCATACACTTTGAACAATATACAGGGACTCCTTCGTAATCTACGTACTTCCAGAAACCTGATCCCCGGTATTCAATCCAAACCCTCACACAGAGGCTTCGTAACATCAATCTCTACACACACTTTCACAATATGTGGACGAGTTTTGTTAAGAGTGGCCTTATCAACCTTGATGGGAGTTCCGATTAAACTACCTATGGACATCATTGCCCATTGATCAAAGAATTGTTGAGGCAGACCATGTAGGGAAATCCAATCTGGAATGATTGGAGAATCGGCATTGAGATCAAAATGAGTGGTCCACTTTGTCATTCGAATGGAATAAGCTCCAAAATTTCAGATCTTGTGAAGCCAACATCTGTAATAATCATCTGGTTGATTGAAATAAATAAAAACTTGTCGATTGTCCAATAGATTGATGTCAATTTGGCTCTTAAAATTGACAGTTTTAAAATCCTTTATGAGCTTGTCCATTTGCGGCCTACTCCTCGAAATTTTCCAACTAATGTCCAACGAAGCGGCACTTCTAATCGATCACACTCAGCATCAGAAAATTTTAGACCATGCTCTCCAATGTGATCGATTCTAGGTTTTGGATTGAATAGGGCTCCAGTTGGTTTTGTAAGAGTATCAATAAGGGTGCGATGAAAAAGTTAAATTTAAATTCTAAAATACACAAAACGATGTTGTGTGTTAATGGGCCTACCACTGGCGTAGAGGGAAAGATAAAAAGGTAAAATGTTAAAAAAATAATTGTTAAAGGTAAGTCAAACGCTAGGAAAAAACGTCAGTATTATTAGCATTTTGTAATTGGCGGAAACACTACGTGAAAAAAAAATGAAGCAACCAAACACTTTTTTTCCGTATTCATTAGTTGTTTGACTGAGCGAAAACGCCAACGGACAAAAGTCAATCAAAACGCCAATAAAAAACCCAAAGCCAAACAATGTCAATAAATGAAAATAATATCGAATCACACTATTAATTATACTAAGTATAAAAAAATATTTCATTTAACAGTTACGTTATTTAATACAAAAATTTGTAAAGAAAAACAAAGTTTAAAATTTAAAATACACAAATTCTCACTTTTGGACCGACTAACAGTTAGATGGTGTCGTTTAATAATTGATATTACTAATGAGATGATTTAATACTTGCTTTTATTTATTGTAATGAGATTCTTATAATTTTAAAAAAACTTAAAAGTGTGATTGTGTTTGACGCTAAGAGTTGTGAAAACGAAGACTTTAGATATTAAATAATTTGCCGATGCTCATAGAACAGGTGGCATTCGCGGTTGATACATGTAATGGTGGCGGAAAGTGAATTAATTGTTCCAGTTAATTCACGGGGAAGACGGTCGAGAGACTTCAAGAAGGAGCCGTTACATTTGCTCTTGGGTTCAAGAATGGAAAATCGTTCGGAAGAGCAAATAAAGGGGAAAAAACGACTGAGCATAATCTTTGGAATCCTCCATATATAGCAGGAGGCTACGTGTAGGCTCCCCAGCTCTGTACAGAGGCAAAAAAAAAAACTAAAAATGATTGGGGTTTCCATATTCTTTGTGCTGATATCAGTAATGTTGGAGACGACGGTGGTTTCAGGCGTGCAGAATTACACCAGGGCGGATTTCCCAGCTGATTTCGTGTTTGGGGCCGGGGCGTCTGCATATCAAGTGCGCTTTCATTTGTTACAGTGTGTGTGTGTGTGTGTGAGATTTATTCTTGATTGATCGATTGAGAGGTGCTTTATCATTGAATTACAGGTTGAAGGTGCAGCTTTTGAAGAGGGAAGAAAAGCTAGCATTTGGGACACGTTTATGCATTCTGACACTGGTTTGTTTTCTTCATCGCCCATTCCCAATATAAGACTCTGTCTTTTCTACATTTCCCTTCAGTGAATTGGTCATTTTTGGCACGACAACCCGACTGACACGACTCACTTAACGTGATTATCATGTTTTCTGCATTCTTTCTACTCCCTTTGTCCCAAATCAAACTGTACGGAATTAGTTATCTCATTTGGATGTGGTAAACCTGGCAGAATTCATCAGGGAAACCTTTGGTGGGGCCACTGGAGATGTAGCATGTGATCAGTACCATAAATACAAGGTTATGTTTTTGTTTTATTTGTTCTTATGTTCAATATATCTAGTCTAGTCTATATTAAAGTTTGGAACTTTCAGGGAGATGTCCAACTCATGGATGAAACAGGTTTGGAGGCCTACAGATTCTCCATTTCATGGTCAAGGCTTATTCCTGGTACATACGCTACTTTCGTGTCGCGTACTTGTCTATAGTTTCTCTGCATTCGTTCTCGCTTCTTCTGACACTTTGGCGCACACTTGTGTTCCTGGAGATGGAAATGGCCCTGTCAACCCCAAAGGATTACAATACTACAACAACCTCATTGATGAACTAGTCAAGCATGGTAAATAATCTCCAACCTTAAAAATAATTACTGTGTATTTATGCACCCGATCATTTGCTAAATTCCTTTCGGTTTGTGGGATAATAACAGGAATTCAACCACATGCCACCTTGTATCACTTCGATTTTCCGCAGGTTCTTGAAGATGAATACGGTGGATGGCTTAGTCGTAATAGTGTGTAAGCAATTTATTGTTATCATTCTAATCTATTTTATAAAAGAGCTTGAGCTTGCTGCGCATAGTTTGTGTTGCAAGATACATAACATGTATGTGTTTGTGATTTCAGGAGAGACTTTACCAGCTATGCTGATTTGTGCTTCAAGGAATTTGGTGATAGGGTATCACATTGGACTACCATGAATGAGGCAAATGCGTTGGTAATAGCCGGTTATGACTCCGGGCTTGCCCCTCCCGGGCATTGCTCATCACCTTTTGGGAGCTTTTGTAATGGGGGCAACTCCTCAACCGAGCCATATATTGCTGCTCATAACTTGTTGTTGGCTCACTCATCGGTTGTTAACCTATACCACAGAAAGTATAAGGTATGTGTAGATTTTTGTCCAAATGTTGATAACTTCACTAGGACATGCATAGAGGAAGAAATTTTGCTTCATGTATTCTTGCTGCAGACCATTCAACAGGGTTTCGTGGGACTGAACCTCTATGGGAACTGGTTTTCTCCATATACTAATGCTGCAGAAGATGTAAATGCAACTCAGAGGGCTCTAGATTATTTTATTGGCTGGTAAGATGTGATTTTTTTGGCCTATAATTAAATTTAAATGCAAGAGCAAGAAGATGCATTTTCTGTTCAATTTCAGGTTTCTTCATCCTTTGGTGTTCGGAGACTATCCTGACACAGTGAAGAAGAATGCTGGAACAAGGCTACCAGTCTTTACCACGCAAGAAGCTAAGCTTGTAAAGGGCGCGTTTGATTTTATAGGGCTAAACCATTACTCTATTACTTACATCAAGGATAATCCAGATAGATTCAACTTGAAAATCCGGGACATGATGGCTGACATGGGATCAACCTTAATATGTAAGCAAATCCTTTTTCCATCTGTGCAATGTACTTTGTTGCTAACTAAAATAACATGTATTTGCATCCTTTTGCGAAGTTAAATGCTGCATCTCATTTTTGTTTCTGCAGGGAGTCTTGGACCTTCGGATGAGGTTGGTTTTTACTTTTAAACGTCAACCCATTGGATCTTTTTTAATCGATTCTCACTTCCTAACTCTGTTGTGCAAGTATAATTCCATGTATTTCCTTCTCAGGAAGATGTGGATTCATCTGGACTTTATAAGATTCTGATGTATTTGAAGACGATTTATGGAAATCCGCCCACTTTCGTTCATGAAAATGGTCCTCCTCCCTCGGTTCTACTTCATTCATGTTTGTGATTGCTTTTTATCGTCCATGGATTTCATTCTCGGGTCCAAGTCTGGTCTGATATCCCTCTTCTTTCTATTTACGACTCTTTGTGTGACAGGCGTAGCGACTGCGCGCAATGGAACACTAGAGGATGAATCGAGGGTGAAATATATGCATTCATACATTGGAACCATGCTTGATGCTTTAAGGTAAAAGACATGCTTCCTGAAATGCCTGATTCCGTCTCGCTTCATTCCACTGTCTAATGTTTCCGTTGCTGTAATGTTGGAAGGGACGGGGCGAACACAAAGGGATACTTCCTATGGTCATTCTTAGACGGATTTGAGGTACTCAGCGGGTACAAAACCGGATATGGTCTCTACTACGTCGATTTGAATGACAAACAACTGAGGAGATATCCGAAGCTCTCGGCTCACTGGTACTCCAATTTCCTGAAGGGAAGGATAGAAATTCCGAATGCAGATTCTGCATCTTCTGTATTAAAAGCTTCTCAGTAGCTACTTTTGGTGTTATGAATCATATGATTGGCATGTTTTTGATAAATCGCAACGTTGGTGCAAAATTTACAGACAACCAATCCACCTTATATTCCTTTTCCTTTTCATCATCATGGGAAAAGAAAACTTCAAAAAAAGGAATTCGGAAGCAATCCTAAAACCAATTGAACTTGTTAATATTCTTATATAGTTGTATGATCCTCTGGATTTTTTCCCCGTTTGATTAATTTGCGCTCTACAGAATTTAAGTAATGTCGAATTCATTTTGGCTGCCACCGCGCAATTCTCACGATAAAAATCTCATAACCGTTGAAATATCGCAACAAATTCTTTATTTCGTATCAGTCATGGAAGAATCGAAGCAAAAGAGCTTTTGAGGATTATCCACGAAGACATGTTTTCGCGTTCCATATGTTCTTGTACCCCCAAACCCAGAATCAGCAATTGAAAACCAAGCGACATTCATGTTTTTTTTTTCTCGTTGGAGATATAGCGTGGGTCGAAAAGCATACGGATGGTGCCCCGGATACAGCCTGTAGATTATGTAATGGCTTTCAAGTGTTGGAGAAAATTCATAAAACTATGAACGAGACGATGAAGAAAGTAGACATCGACAAGGAACGCATCCTGATTAACTTGAGCATTCGAAAGGAAGTTATTATCGCGGATGAAGAGCTTAAATCATGGCATTCTTGGTACGAGAAGGAGAAAAGAATGATCCATCTTTCGAGACTAAATATCGCCAGGCAACTGGAATGCCACGAACAGCAGAAGAACTGATGGAGGAAACTGGTTCCATAGTAAGATTGAAGAGGCTGAAGAAAACATTGGAAGGCATGATAAAAAAGGTTCAAGAATTGGGTTCAGATGAAAGGTTTTGTTCCATTTGTTGTGAGGATTTCATGGTTGATTCCAAAGTAATCAAGCTGCCATGTAACCATGCGTTTGATAAGAACTGTATAACAAAGTGGATAAAACAAACGAACACATGTCCACAGTGTCGTTTTAAGTTACGGATCACCTGATAGAAGTCCTTCGGAAAGTATTCAACTGTGAAATCGAACTGAGTTCGAGTTTCAAATTTCAATCCAATTATTTGGTCAAATTCCAATTTAAATTTCGCTTTAAGTTTGACATTCTACCGACCATACTTTTAAAACCAAAGTGAAATTTGGTTTTACCTAATTAAATCAATAATTACTATCGTGTTACAACATAACCTATTTAACCAAGTATGTAAATTGTAAAGCAAGAACACACAGACTTGGTTACGCAGTTCGGTGTAAACCACCTACGTCTGCGGGGCCTAACTCGATTCAGAATAAATCCACAGATCAAATCAAGACAGTACAATTGACACGTCTTATACTTATCTTTTTCTAATTACAATATGTGGATTTTGCAAGTTCTCCTTTCTACCGATCCGCCTTGATTAGACTCTATCTGATCTCGATACACGTCGATCTCCTCCTCCTGAGAAATTAAGGCTTCTGATTCTGAACTTAGATCAATAGTGTGTCGACCATGTTGGAACACAAATTGAACTCTTGGCTATTTCTGAAATTAATCTGCTCACACATTTTCTTTTCTCTTAAACCGTGAATAGCAGAGTCACACTGTCCTCAATATATATTGTTCCTATTGCACCTTTTTCAGTATCCTAGGGGCATAGAATTCTATCTCCATAGAATATTCTGATAACCAATAAATCCCTTAGAGATAAAGATTCCTTAATCTAATCTCTTAAAGGAATTAAATTATCTCATCCATATCTTCTTCATATCCGATCATATCACTTCCATAAATCTAATTCAATCCCAAAAATATACGAATTGATATATTTTTGTAATCAAATCACAACCGGATGAAATATATTCTCTCGGATGATTTTTTCTCGCAAATACTTCCATATTTGATGTTACAACACAACCTTCCATAATTTCCACAAATTGCCAACTCATTAATTTCGGACCTTACAATCTCCCCCTTTGGCATTTTGTGAACCCATTAATACTTTTGGATTTTGATCATATTAAACAGTTTTACACAAATATCAGATATGATCAGAATTGAAATTAACTCCCCCTGAAATGTACACCTTCTTTCAGCAATTACTATTTCTCATGTTGGAACATCAAAGATAGTATGAGATCAGAAATCCGAGATAATGAATACTACTCATAGATTCCAGGATGCCCAAATATTAATATCCAGAAAACCCAAAGAAAACCAAGAAATCCGAGGTCTAAAAAAATATCCATCCAAAACATTCAAAATACTCCTCCTTTGGGCCATTAAACATGCCAGAGTAAAAAAAACAACATAAACAACACAAATCCACTAAGCAGCTGGACCAGCAACATCATCCTGAGCTTCTTCAGTAGCTCCAAACATCTTCAAGTCTTCCTCAAGAGCTGCTAGTTGCAACTTCAGAGCAGCAATCTTTGCTTAAATTACCTTCTTTGCTTCCCTATCTTTCTTGCTCGTACTACTTAAGCTGTCAGTTTCAGGCTCCTTCTAGGGTAGATCATTAATCTTCCGTGTAGAGAAAGTTCTGGAATTTGCCTCGATGGCAGTAGTCTCAAGTATCATACCATCCTCCTTGTCCTTCACTTTACCTTCTCTTACTAGTGTAGTAATCACACAGGGGTGGGGTAGAGAGTTTTTCTTCCTCGAAGAAACA